>JAKSZT010054567.1:3218964-3242375 GCA_026826555.1 Tolypeutes matacus | reverse complement strand
CCTCTTTAACAAGTGGTGCTTGGAGAACTGGATATCCATATCCAAAAGAATGAGAGAAGAATACCATCTCACACCTTATACAAAAATCAACTCAAGATGGATCAAAGATCTAAATATAAGAGCCAAAACCATAAAGACCTTGGAGGATAATGTAGGGAAGCATCTACAGGACCTTGTAATAGGAAATGGTTTCATGAACTTCACAGCCAAAGCACGAGCAGCAAGAGGAAAAATAGATAAATGGGATCTCATCAAAATAAAAACTTCTGCACCTCAAAGGATGCTATTAAGAAAATAAAAAGGCAGGCCACCCAACGGGAGAAAATATTTGGCAACCATATATCTAATAGGAGCCTAATATCCTGCATATATAAAGAAATCCTACACCTTGAAAATAAAAGGACAAACAACCCATTTAAAAAATGGGCAAGTGACCTGAAAAGACACTTCTCCAAGGAAGAAATACAAATGGCTAAAAAGCACATGAAAAAATGCTCAACATCGCTTGCTATCAGGGAAATGCAAATCAAAACTACAATGAGTCTTCCCTTTTGCGGCCATCGCTGAAGCGGCAGCGGCCAAAATGAAGTTCAATCCCTTTGTGACTTCTGATCGGAGCAAGAACCATAAAAGGCATTTCAATGCACCTTCCCACATTCGGAGGAAGATTATGTCTTCCCCTCTTTCCAAGGAGCTGAGACAGAAATATAATGTTCGATCCATGCCTATCCGAAAAGATGATGAAGTTCAGGTTGTGCGAGGACACTACAAAGGTCAGCAAATTGGCAAAGTAGTCCAGGTTTACCGGAAGAAATATGTCATCTACATCGAACGGGTGCAGCGTGAGAAGGCTAATGGCACCACTGTCCATGTGGGCATTCACCCCAGCAAGGTTGTTATCACTAGGCTAAAACTGGATAAAGACTGCAAAAAGATCCTCGAACGTAAAGCCAAATCTCGCCAAGTAGGAAAGGAAAAGGGCAAATACAAGGAAGAAACAATTGAGAAGATGCAGGAATAAAAGAATCTTATGTACAACTTCCATTAAAAACTGCTAAAATGAAAAAAAAAAAAAAAACTACAATGAGATACCATCTTACACCCATCAGAATGGCAGCTATTAAAAAAATAGCAGACACTAAATGTTGGAGAGGATGTGGAGGAATAGGAATCCTCATCCAATGCTGGTGGGACTGTGGTATGGTCCAGTCACTGTGGAGGGCAGTTTGGTGGTTCCTCAGAAAACTAACAATAGATCTTCCGTATGATCCAGCCATTCCACTGCTGGGTATATACCCAGAAGAACTGAAAGCAAAGACACAAACAGATATATGCACACCAATGTTCATAGCAGCATTGTTCACCATTGCCAAAAGTTGGAATCAGCCCTGGTGCCCATCAACAGATGAATGGATAAGCAAAATGTGGTACTTACATACAATGAAATATTACTCAGCTGTAAGAAGGAATAAAGTGCTAACACATGGAATAACGTGGATGAATCTTGAAGACCTTATGTTGAGTGAAGCAAGCCAGGCACTGAAGGATGAACAGTATATGACCTCATTGATTTGAACTGAGGAAAGTGAGCTGTCTCTGAGAACCATTGTCTGAAAGATAGGTTAACAAGGGAGACAAAGAGAAGCACAGGCTTTGAGCCATCACCCATATGGATATAATCTATGATAAAGGGATAGAGTATAGTTGCATATTGAAGGATAGGACAGATGGGTAGTGATATTACTGGGTTTGGTGGTGCAGCGTTGACAGGTGGGTAGTTTAGGAAGGGCAGGTTCAAATACCCAGGACATGTAACTATGAATCTTGACATTCCATGAGTCAAGACAGGGGAATGTCATATGCCCCAGGGGGGTGGGGAGGAAGGAACAGTTAAGATCTAATGGGGTATTTAGTGGTCATGGGAAAGGTTTTTCATTACCTTACAGTAATGGACACAGGACATGGTAAATATCATCAAAACTTATTAAACTGTATCGTCTAAATTGTAAATTATAGGGAGGCGGCTGTGGCTCGGTCGGTGGGGCTCCCGTTTGCCATGTGGGAGGCCCCGGGTTCGGTTCCCGGGGCCTCCTGGTGGGGGCGGGCCCGCCCGCATGGCGTGGTTGGCTGACCCGGCGGGCGCGAGCAGCAGGGGGGGGATAGATGAATAAATAAATAAAATCTTTAAAAAAAAAAAAAAATTAATTGTAAACTATACTGTAAATCATTGACAATGTTTAGTTGCTATATTTTACTATCTGTATAACAGTTATATCAACGCTAACATCCGAAAAAAAGGGGGGGGGGTTAATATGGGGTGGGGAAGGGGAGGGTGGTTTGGTATCTGGGAGTCTCTGGTATTCCGTGTGTGACTTTGCTGAGACCTAAAACTTCTTTGAAAATTTGGGAGACACTGGGGATTGAGAGGGGGGAGTTGTCACAGCACACTGGACATCCGTTAACACAGTGATAAAAGGAAAAAAAGAATTTTTTTTCTTAAAAAGGCATTTCTTTTGCTTTTTTTTCCATTTTTTTGAATGTCCCAATCCGCTAATTATTTTTTGTTTTTGTTTGTTGGTTGGTTTGGCTTTTTTTCCTCAGTTTCCTTGTGTTTATCTCTTGCATTTAAGCTTATCATTGTTGTTTCTTTTTCCTATTAAGTGTATTTGGTTATTATATGGGCTACATGTTCGGGGAAGATTTAGATCACAGAAGGGTTACAATGGGTGCTGCAGAGGATTATTGGTGGGGGGTGTCTGAGAGGGGGGATTCATGGGAGTAAGTTCATCTGAATATACATGAAAGATGTGCCAGGTGTGTGTGGAATCTCCAGCCTACCTATGTGCCAGGTGTGTGTGGAATCTCAGTGGAGCTGCAACTCCTACCCTACAGCTCAATGGACTCATCCAAGTCACCTGGCTAGGAGACAACGATGAGCAACGGCCATCCAAGGGAATGGAGAGGGCCTGCATCTGCAGGCAGGATCATCCCACCCACCATATCCATGGGATATAAGCCCTCTCTCACTTGGAGGTGGAGTGGACATCACCATCCCAGTCCCCGCAGGATTGGGGAAAGAACTATGGACTAGAGTGGACTTAATGGTATTCTGTTGTACACATATGGTGATTCTAGCAATGGAAGAAATTAAAACAGTGAGGTGGAGCCGGTGGCCACTGGACACTTTTGGGGCAGGGAGGGGATGTGTAGTTGAAATACAGGGGCTTTTTCGGGACTTGGAGGTTGTCGTGAGTGCAGTTGTCACAACGGATGTAGGCCATTTTAAATCAGCACACACCATTCAGAACTGTGTGGGAGAGAGTGTGGTCTACGATGTGAACTGTGGTCTATGGCTGATGGCAAGGCCCCAGGATGTGTAAGTCCATTGAGGGTGATGGGCCACACTTGTGGGAGATGTTTGTGTGGGATGTGGTGGGAGGTGTGGGAGGTGGGGAACATGGGAATCCCTGTAGGTTCCGTGTAATATTTAGGTAATCTAAGCACCTCTTAAAAAAAAAAAAAAATATATATATATATATATATATATATAACATTTTTGTAAGCAAATGCACATATATGCATATATATTTATATATCATTTTACAAATATTGGTATGTATTGTGAAAAATTTTATTTTTACCCACAATAAAAAATTAATTTTTTAAAAAAATCAATTGGCCATAGATGTGAGGGCATATTTCTGAACTCTCAATTCCATTCCATTGGTCTATATAACTATTTTCATGCCAGTACTGTGCTGTTTGACCACTGTAGCTTTGTAATAAGTTTTAAAGTCAAGAAATGTGAGCCCTCTACTTCATTCTTCTTTTTCAAGATGTTTTTGGCTATTTTGGGGCCCCTTATCCTTCCAAACAAAGTTTATGATTGGCTTTTCCATTTCTGCAAAGTAGGCTATTGGAATTTTGTTTGGGATTGCTTTGAATCTGTCAATCATTTTGTGTAGAATTGACATCTTAAGGATATTTAGTCTTCCAATCCATGAACACAGAATGTCCTTCTATTTATTTAGATCTTTGATCCCTTTTAGCAAAGTTTTATAGTTTTCTGTGTTTAAGTCCTTTACATCCCTGGATAAATACCTAGATATTTGATTCTTTTAGTTGCTATTGCAAATGGAATTTTTTTAATTGATTTCCTCCTCAGATTCTAGTGTATCAAAACACTACTGATTTTTGTGTACCATTTACATTTTATTAATGGCATTCTACTTTCTCTCTGCCCTTTTTCCTTTCTCTCTTTTTTCTTTCTCTTTATTTCTTTTACTTTTTTCTTTCTGTCAGTATGGATTAAAGAATTTTTTTAAAAATTCTCCCCCACCCCATCATTGTTTTGTGCTCACTGTCTGCTCTCTGGGTGTTCTTCTCTGCTTGTCTTCTCTTTAGGTGGCACCAGGAACCGATCCTGGGACCTTCCAGAGTGGGAGAGAGGCACTCAATCTCTTGTGCCACCTCAGCTACCTGGTCTGCTATGTCTCTTATTGTCTCTCCTCTGGGTCTCTTTTTGTTGTGTCATCTTGCTGCGCAAGCTCTCTGCGGGGGCCAGCTTGCCTTCACCAGGAGGTCCTGGGAATCGAACCCTGGACCTTCTAAATGGTAGATGGGAGCCCAGTCGCTTGAGCCACATCTGTTTCTCTAAAGAATTCTTTTTAAATTCAATATCTTATAATCCATTATTTCTGTTTGTAAATCTACTTTTCCCACTGGGGTTGCCTCTATCCTCTCCTAAAGCTCTTAGGAGGCATTCCTAGTGCTACCCTGGGTGGAAATGGGGATACAAACGCAGGAGAAAGCTCCAAGACCACTTCAGTCTTCCAACCAATCCCTATCAGGGTGGGCGGAAGCAATGTCCGGATAGTGGGTGGGACCTAGATCCCCGCGCTGAGTCCTGGAGGAGCAAGGACCACGCCCCCTCAGGAGGACAGCCAATCAGGACTTGAAGTGCTGGTTTCTCCATTGTGAAGAATCGGCCTTTGGAAGTCTGACTCTTGGGTTCTGGTTAGAACAAGGGGAAGCTCAGTGGGTCTAGGTGTGTTTTCAAGGCACTCTGGGTCCATCTTTGTCTGGGTGGAAAGGTCATGGCCCCAAAGAAACCTGAACCAGCGCCTCCTGCCGGGGCCCCGCCTCCCAAGGGAGCCCCTGGTGCACCGCCTCCCAAAGGAGCCCCGCCTCCCGCCGGAGCCCCTGGCGCCCCGCCTCCTAAAGATCCAGTGTCTAATCAGACGCCTGAAGAACTGGCGTTTTACGCTCCGAATTACTTTTATTTGACCATCTGTGGCATAATTTTATTTTTTCCTCTGGGACTTGCAGCTGCCTTCTTCTCTCATAAGGTAAAACAATGCCCAATCCATGGTCCATCCTGCCCCTTTCCTGCCTCCTGCATCTGCTCCTGTCCCGGGACCAGGGGTAGGGATTTCCCCTCAGTGGTTGCAGGTCTCCATCCCTTCCCCAAGGGTGTCATAGGGCTGGACTCAGAAATTCATACCTACTGTTGCATCCGTACAGACCAACGAGGCCAATAAAAAGAGCGAATGGGAAGAGGCTTACATCAATTCAGGCCGAGCTGGTTGGACTAGTGTATTCGCTGTACTTATTGGGTTAGGCCTCATTTATGCCTTTGCCCTATTCCTATGAAGACCAGGCCCAGCAGCCCAGGAATCCACCCGCCCAAAACCCACCCACCAAGACACTGACCTGCCAAGTCAGCCGCCATGCAAGAAACCCAACTGCTGAGACATCCCCCAGCCAGGAAACCCACGAGTCAAGGAATCTACAACCCAGGGACACCACCACCTGCCTGCACTATTTCAGCTCATATGGACTCCAGAGCTGTCTTCATCCACCTTGGAATCCTCACTTTCCTGCCCTAAATTCCCTTAGCCCCTTGCCACTGGGCTGCTCTTTCAGAGGAATAGCTATTTAAACCAATAAAATTGAAGGGAATATTCTGGCTTCTCCAGGGGGCTGTGTGTGTGCTGCATTTCCCTGGGGCTCTGTGTTTTACAGATCATGTGAAAATCAGAATGTCCTAGGGACATGGAAATCAGACATGGGTTTACTTCCCACCATCCTCACTTGAAAACTGTAGATCCATGAAACAGGGTCCTTTTCTTGATCCTGATTCCTTTGTCTGTAAAATAGGCATAATTGCCAATGTGTGGTTATATTTGAAAAAAAATATTTTTAGGAGGTACTGAGGATTGAACCCAGGACCTCATACATGGGAAGCAGGCACTCAACCATTGAGCTACATCCACTCCCTATATTTGAAATTTGAATCAGTATTCTTTTTACCCATTCAAGCTGGGATGCTAGGCTTCTAGTCTCAGATCAGGAATGGGAAAACAGCTTTTAAGATTCAAAAGTTACTGTATGAATGCATTACTATGAACCAAATATATTGTGGAATATATTGTTTGATTCAAAAAAAAAATTTATATGTATCCATTACATTTAATTGAGAAATGTATATATTTATTCATCTGTGTTTACTTTTTAGTTTTTAATTGTTTATATTTTCAATTATTAAATGTACAAAATAAAGTTAAAAAAAAAAAATGTATAGGGGAGGAAGATTCAAAAGTCCTGCTCTCAGGGGAAGAATGGAAAGACTGCCGAAAATGAATAACAGATTTAGCAGGACAGCTGACGAAGACCAGCTCTCCCCAATCTCAAAAGGGAAATGGCCCCTTTCTCCTGAAAGAAGGGAAGTGGAGAGATTAGAAGCCATTATATCCATAAGAAGGGTCCTGAAACCTGCCTCTCAGGAATGGGGGTGCTGTCAGAGACCCCCAATATTACCTGTATTCCCGCGTCACAGATCTTGGATGCTCCAAGATCTCAAAGAAGACCTGCTGCATGGTGTGGAGGTCAAGAAAAAATGGCCTCAGACACCCACGTAAGCATTTAGAGCTGTAAATTTTCCTCTAGGCACTGCCTTTGTTGCATCCCATAAGTTTTTGTGAGTTATATTTTCATTTTCTTTTGCCTCAAGATATTTCCTAAATTCCCTTGTGATTTCTTCTTTGACCCACTGGTTGTTTAAGAGTGTGTTGTTTAATTTCCACGTATTTGTGAATTTTCCATTTCTCCTTCTGATATAGATTTCTAGCTTCATTCCATTGTGGTTGCAGAAGACACTTTGTATGGTTTCAATATTTTTTAATTTATTGAGGCTTATTTTGTGATTAACATTAGGTCTATCCTGGAGAATGATCCATGTGCAGTATAGAAGAATGTGTATTCTGCTGCTGTGGGATAAAATATTCTATATATGTCTGTTAGGTCTAGATGATTTAGGGTGTCATTCAAGTCTTCTATTTCCTTATTATCTTCTGTCCAGACATTTTATCCATTATTTAAAGTGGTATATTGAATTTCCCTATTATTAATGTAGAATTGTCTAGTTTTCCCTTCAAAACTGTCATTATTTGCTTCATGTTACTATGGGCCTCTGATGTTAGGTGCATATATATTTGTTATGTCTTCTTGTGGAATTGACTCCTTTATCAATATATAATGACCTTCTTTTTCCCTCATAACTGTGTTTTACTTAAAGCCTATTTTATCTTTATTTCTCCCCACTCCTTCACTGTTTCTACTTGCTGTATCTGTTCATTGTGTGCTCATCTTCCTTTTTTTTAGGTGACACCGGGAACCAAACTCAGGACCTCCCATGTGGGAGGGAGGCACCTAATTGCTTGAGCCACCTCCACTCCCTGCTTTGTTGTGTCTCTCATTATATTTTCCTCCTTGTGTCTCGTTGCATCATCTTGTTGCATCAGCTTACCACGTCAGCCCATCGCGTCAGTTTGCTGTCTTGCTCATCTTCTTTAGGAGGAACCAAGAACTGAACCTGGGTCTTTCCATGTGGTAGGCAGGAGCGCAATTGCTTGAGCCACATCTGCTTCCCTATCCGGTATTAATATAGCTATCCAAGCTCTCTTTTGGTTCCTACTTGCATGGTATATATTTTTTCCAGACTTTCATTTTCGAACTACTTATGTTTTTAAATTTAAGGTGAGTCTTTTGTAAAGAGCATATTGTTTGTTCATACTTTTTTTTTTTTTTTTTTTTTTTTAGGTATCAGGGGCCAGGGATTGAACCCTGGACCTCATATGTGGGAAGCCAGCACTCAAAACACTGAGCCACATCAGCTTCCTGAGTTGGTTTATTCGTTTGTGTTGCTTGTTCTTTTGTTTTTTCATTTTTTTCAGGATGCACCAGGAACCAAACCCAAGGCCTCCCATGTAGGAAGCAGGCACTCAACTGCTTGAGCCACATCCACTCCCTGGTCATACTTTTTTTAACACATTCTGCCAATCTCTGCCTTTTTACTGGAGAATTTAATCCATTTACATTTAAATAACTAGTTAGAATGCATTACTAGCTTCTGTCATTTTGCTATTTTGTCTTTGTAAGCCTTACATATATTTGACCCTCAATTCTTCCATATATTTTTCATTCCTTCCATATTTATTTGTTTTGCTTTTTTTGTGTGTGTGTTGTATCATTTTGAGTCCCTTCTCATTTGTTTCTGAATATATTTTTATGTATTTTCTTTGTGGTTACCATGGAGTTAAAATTTAACATCCTAAATCTATAACATTCATATTTGATTTGATAACAACCTAACTTCAGTAGCATACACATATACTGTTCCTATACCCCTCCATCCCCCCACCTTTTTTTGTACTTGTGACAGATTATATCTTTGTACATTGTATATTCAAAACCATATATTATTCATTGCTTTTTATACATTTGCATTTTAGCATCTGTAAGAATTAAGAAGTGGAGTTACATGCCAAACAATACACTACAATAATATTGGCATTTATAATTACCTAAATGGTTTCCTTTACTGCAGGTCTTTATTTCTTTATGCCACTTTGAACTGCTGTCTAATATCCTTTCCTTTCAGTCTAAAGAACTCCCTTCAGCATTGCTTGCAGGGCAGGTCTAGTGGTGATAAACAACCTCAGCTTTTCTTTATCTGAGAATGTCTTAATCTCACCCTCATTTTCTATATAAAATCTCAACAGATATAAATTTTTTGTTGTGTGATTTCAGCACTTTAAATATTTCAACCCACTGCCTTCTTGCCTCCATGGTTTCTGATGAGAAATCAGCACTTACTCTTATTGTGATTCCCTGGTACAAAACTTGTTTTTCTCTTGCAGCTTTCAGAGCTCTTTATATTCCAAGAAGATTTAACTACAATTCTGCTCAAACTCTTCCAAAATATTGATGAGGGCACACTTCTAATATATTCCACAAGGCCAACATCACCCACATACCAAGCCAGATAAAGATAACACAAGAGGGGAGCAGATATGGTTCAAGCAGTTGAGTGTCTGCTTCTTACATAGGAGGTCCCAGGTTTGGTCTTCAGTGCCTCTTAAAAACAAAAACACAAACAAATGAAAAAAACCAACTCAGGGGAGCCGATGTGGCTCTGGTTGATCTTCCCACATATGAGGTCCCGGTTTAATCCCCGGCCCTGGCACCTCAAAAAAAAAAAAAAAAAATTGAGAAAAGAAAACTACAGACCAATATCTTCTATAAATATAGATGCAAAAAAATTAAAACACAAAGTACTAGCAAACTGAATTCAACAGCATATTAAAAGAATTATACACCATGATCTAGTGGGATTTATTGCTGATAAGTAAGGTTGGTTCAACGTAAGAAAATCAATGTAACATACCACATTAACAGAATGAAGGAAAAAAACACATAATCATCTTAACTGGTACAGAAAAGGCATTTGACAAAATCTATCATCCTTTCTTGATAAAAACACTTTTAAAGTAGGAATAAAATAGGAATAAATGTTAAAGGGCATATATGAAAATACCACAGCTAACTAACATCCAACTCAATGGTGAAAGACTGAAAGACTTCTAAGGTAAGGAACAAGACAAGGATGCCCACTGTTACCACTGTTATTTTGAATAACATTGGAAGTTCTTGGCAGAGCAATTAGGTAAGAAAAAGAAATAAAAGGCATCCAAATTGGAAAGGAAGAAGTAAAACTTTCCTTATTTGCAGATGATATGCTCCTATATATAGAAAATCCTGAAAAATCCACAACAAAGCTCCTATAGTTAATAAATTCATCAAAGTGGCAAGATACAAGAGCAACAACCCAAAAATCAGTAGAGTTTCTATACACAAGCAGTGAACCATTGGAAGAAAAAAAATCAAGAAAAAAAATTAATTCACAATAGCAACTAAAAGAATCAAATATCTAGAAATAAATTTAATCAGGGATGTAAAGGACTTGTACACATAAAACTACAAAATATTGCTAAAAGAAATCAAAGAACACCTAAATAAATAGAATGGTATTCTGTGTTCATGGATTGGAAGACTATCTTTAAGATATCAATCCTATTCAAAGCAATTTACAGATTCAATGCAACCCCAATAAAAATTCCAACAACCTTCTTTACAGAAATGGAAAAGCCAATTATCAAATTTATATGGAAGGGTAATCTAAAGCCATCTAAAAAAGCCATCTTGAAAAAGAAGAATGAAATGGAGGACTCACACTTCCAAATCTTAAAACTTATTACAAAGCCACAGCAATCAAAACATCATGGTAGGGGGGCGGATGTGGCTCAAATGGTTGGGCGTCTGTCTGCCATATGGAGGGACCTGGGTTCGATCCCCGGGACCTTCCGGTAAAATAAAAAATACATATATAGGAGGCGCATGGGCTGCCAGGCTCTGTGTGCCGGTGAGCCGCCAGGCCCCGGGAGCCATGCAGCAAGATGATGACCTAACAGGAGAGAGATGCAGGGGAGAGTCAAGACAAGATACTCCCAAAGCTCCAAAAACCAGGAACTGAGATGGCACAGGTGGCAAGGCACATCTCTCCTACATCGGAGGTCTCCAGGATCGAATCCTGGTGAAGACTGGAGGAGGAGGATGAAAAGGGATGGCAGTAAACAGACACAGAGAATTGCCCAGCGAATGGACACAAAACAGCAAAATGGGGAAGGGGGGGTTTAAAATGGATAAAGTAAATAAATAAGTCTTTTAAAAAAATTTAAAAAATAAAAAACATCATGGTAGGGAAGCAGATGTGGCTCAATCGATAGGGCTCCCATTTACCATATGGGAGGCCTTGGGTTCAATTCCCAGGGCCTCCTGGTGAAGGCAAGCCAGGCTGTGTGGCTCGGTGAGCTGACACAGCAGAATGACCCAACAAAGGGAGACAAGCAAACACAGAAAAACACACAGCAAATGGACACAGCGAGCACAAGCAGCAAGGGGGGATAAATAAATAAAAATCTTTAAAAAAAAAAAAAAAAAAAAAAATCATGGTACTGGCCCAAGAACAGACAAATAGACCAATGGAATCAAATTGAGAGCTCAGAAATCAACACTCACATTTATGGCCAACTGATTTTTATTTTTTTATTTTTTTGTGTGTGCCAACTGATTTTTGAAAAGGGGACAAAGACCACTCAATTGTGAAAGAATAATCTCTTCAACAAATGCTGCTCGTAAAACTGACTCTCTATTTTTAAACAAAGAAGGAGGTCCTCTACGTTACACCATATACAAAAATCAACTCAAAATGGATCAAACAGGAAAGCAGATGTGGCTCAAGTGATTGAGCCCCGACCACCACCACCACAGGGGAGGTCCTGGGTTCAGTTCCCAGTGCCTCCTGGAGAAGATGAGCAAGACAGCAAGCTGGCATGACAGGCTGGCACAGCGAGCTGATGCAACAAGGAGATACAAAAAGGAAACACAATGAGAGACAACAAAGCAGGGTGCGGATGTGGCTCAAGTGATTGGGCACCTCTCTCCCACATGGGAGGTCCCAGGTTCAGTTCCCAGTGCCTCCTAAGATGGGCAGACACAGAGAGAACACAGCAAATTGACACAGAGAACAGAGAGCGAGCTCAAAACAACAGGGGGGTGGGGGTAAATAAATAAAATAAATCTTTTTTAAAAAATGGACCAAATAGTGGTGCAGTGATGCTGTTGGGCTCAGCGGTGCTGGTCTGTGAGGAGGGGTAGGGTGGGGAGGGTGGGTTGGACTATCCATGGAACTAGGGGGAGGGTTGGGGAAAGAAGCAGGTGAACTCAGGGATTTGCAGGTCTGTGGCTAAAACTACAACGCTGGGAATGTTCTTTTGGCAAATATGACAGGGGAGGGTTACTAGTATGTGGAGGGGGGACATACAGGACAGGGCACACTTGTGGTAGGCTTCTATGGAATATGCAAGTGTTCATCTTGCCATAGTGTGTTATATCAGTGGGTGGAGTCCCACACAAAAAACAAGAACATATTAAACTCCCATCCTGGGGAGTCCTGCTATGTTCTCAATTAGAGGGAAAAGAATCCCTGGAGAACATAGACAGTGCCTAATAAAAGAAAACAGACCAATATGTCAAGCCCTCAATATTATTGCAAGTTACTAAGAATCTTATTCTTCAAAAAGTGAAACTTAGTCATTACCATAGGTCCCCAGGGGAGGGGGAGGGAAGAATAGAATAGATGGAATATAGGGCATTTTTAGGGCATTAGATAGAATTGTCCTGCATGATCTTGCAGTAACAGACACAGGCCATTTTAAATTTCATCAAAACCTATAAAAGTGTACAATCCAAAATGTAAACTATAATGTAAACCATTCACCATGGTTAGTAGCAATGCTTCAATATTTGTACATCAATTGTAACAAATGTACCATCCGCATGTAAAATGTTATTAATGGGGAGAGGGGAAAAAGGGGAAGGTGTTGGGTATAAGCGAATCCCCTATATTCTGTACATGACTTTTCTGTATCCTAAAGCGTCTTTGAAGATAAAATGAAAATAAGACACTGGGAATATACAGAAGAAAATGTCACTGTACATACAAGACAACAGATCTTACAGTGATGAAAGACATAATGTCTTTAAGTTTTTTTATTTCCATTTTTAAATTTTTTTGTATTTTATTTATTTTTAAAACTGTCATTATTATTTCATTTTTTTATTAATTTTATTTAGTTATTTTGTTGGCTTCATTTTTGGAGAGGTTTTGGATGACAGAAAGGTCACAACTGTGGCAGGTGAGGATCACTGGTGCAGGGTGCTAGTGATGGGGAGATGCATGGGAGGGGGCTCACCTGGGGCATGCCTCTAAGGCATATGTGTGTGTTCAAGTGTTCATGGGGTATTGCCACAGAGGGTGGAAATCCACACAATAACCAAAAGAATATCGAATTCCCATCCTGGGGAGCTCTGCTACATTCTCTAATGGGACAGCAAGAATCCCCCAAGTACAGGGATGGTGCCTAGTGAAGGAGGATAGACCATTGTGCCAGGCCCTTGATATTGATAATTGTACTTACGAACCTTTTCTTTTGAAATTCAAACTTAGACTAGTATTATACATTGCCTAAGAGTTACCTCCTGAGGGCCTCCTTGTTGCTCAAATGTGTCCTCTCCCTAAGCCAAACTCAGCATATAATGCACTACCTTCCCCCACCCCTCCCCCAGCATGGGACATGACTCCTGGGGATGAGCCTCCCTGGCACGGAGGGATTATTACCAAGCATCAACTAGCAATGCACCTGGAAAAAGACCTTGACCAAAAGGGGAAAGGGTAAATACAAATGAGTTTTTATGGCTAAAAGATTTCAAAGTGAGTCAAGAGATCATTCCAGAAGTTACACTTATGCACATCTCAGCAAGATCTCATTGACTGCCACAGTAAATATTGCCTCAAATAGCAGAGCTCCTGAGGGCTCTAGAGACATCCAGATACTATAAGCAGGGCAGAGAGCTCAGGAGTTTGACACCCTGCCAGAAGGCCTTACTTTGGAATTTATGCTCCCCAGTGTGACAGAGTTGGACTCATTTGTGGTTTCCCTACACATGGCTCTTCTGCCCCTTCTATTTGAACCTACAGTTAGTACTATACTTGATAGGTGTATGTCCAAGAGACTTAAATCTTTGGTCCATCTATATACCAGTTGGGTCCTGAATCTCAGCAGAGTTGCAACACCTATTCTCCAGTGCATTGGACTCACCCAGGACAACTAACAAGGAGATGATGATGGATAACGACCATACCAAGGAACAGAGAGTGTCTGCAACTGAAAGCAAGACAGTTCCTTCCATCTGCCCCATGGGATCTAAGCCCTCTTTCAATTAGAAATAGAGTGGGCATCACCAACCCAAAATCCTCAAGACTGGGAAACGAGTAATGGACTAAAGTAGACTTATTATTATTCTATTGTAGACTTATTATTCTAGCAATGGAAGAACTTGTATCATTGATATAAAGGCAGTGGTCACCAGAGGTTCTGGGGTCGGGGAGGAGAAGGAAGAATAGGTGTAATATGGGGACATTTTCAGGACATTGGAATTGTCCTGCATGATGATGCAAGATGGATACAGGCCATTATATATTTTGTCATAACTTACAAGATTGTGTGGGGCAGAGTATAAACTATAATGTAAACTATAATCCTCAGTTAGTGGCAATGCATCAATATGTGTTCATCAATTTTAACAAATGTACCACACTAACGAAGGATGTTGTTAATGTGGGAAAGTGTGGGAGCGGTAGGGAGTGGGGCATATGGGAATCCCCTATTTTTATGTAACATTTATGTAATCTAAAGTATCTTTTAAAAAATAAAATAAACAAATTTTTAAAAATGTATCAAAACCTAAATATAAGAGCTAGAGCTATAAAACTAGAAGAAAATGTAGGGAAGCATCTTCAGGACCTCATAGTAGGCAATGGTTTCTTAGACTTTACACCCCAGGCACAAGCAACAAAAGAAAAAATAGATAAATGAGACCACATCCAAATTAAAAAAACCTTTGTGCATCAAAGGACTTTACCATGAAAGTAAAATGACAGCCTACACAATGGGAGAAAATATTTGGAAACCACATATCTGAAAAATGTTTAATATCCAGAATATATAAAGAAATCCTTCAACTTAATAACAAAAGGGAAAGCAGATGTGGCTCAAGCGATTGGGCTCCCATCTACCATATAGGAGGTCCAGTGTTCGATTCCTGGGGCTTCCTGGTGAAGGCAAGGTGGCCCACGTGGAGACGCAGAGCG
The DNA here is from genome assembly GCA_026826555.1 of Tolypeutes matacus. NCBI lineage: Eukaryota > Metazoa > Chordata > Mammalia > Cingulata > Chlamyphoridae > Tolypeutes > Tolypeutes matacus. Next base: position 3,227,263 of record JAKSZT010054567.1, on the reverse strand, counting down.
CTGGCCAGTACGAATGAACACAGAGATGCTCTCTTCCACTCCAGGAGGTCCCAGGATCAGTTCCTGGTGCTGCCTAAAGAGAAGACAAGCAGACACAGAAGAACACAGAATGAATGAACACAGAGAGCAGACAGCAAGCACAAAAATGAGGGGGGTCGGGAATAAATACATCTTTTTTTATTAAAAAAAAAAAAAAAAAAAGGTAAATAACCCAATTTTTAAAATGGGCAGAGAGAGCGGATGTGGCTCATACAGTTGAGCACCCACCTCCCACATGGGAGGTCCTGGGTTCAGTTCCTGATGCCTCCTGAAGAAAAAAATAATCAAAACAAAGGAAAAAACCAACTCAGGGAAGCCGATGTGGCTCAGTGGTTGAGCACCTGCTTCACATGCACAAGGTCCTGGGTTCATTCCCCAGTACCTCCTAAATAAATAAATAAACAAATAAATAAACAATTTTTTTAAATGGGCAGAAGACTTAAATAGACCTCTCTCCAAAGGAGATATACATATGGCCAGAAAGCTCATAAAAAAGGTGTTCAACATCATAAGCCATCAGGGAAATGCAAAGCAAAACCACAATGAGATACCATTTCATAACCATTAGAATGGCTGCTATTTAAAAAACTGAAAATAACAAGTGATGGAGGAGATGCAGAGAAATGGGAACCCTCATTCATTGCTGGTGCAGCCACTATGAAAGACAGTTTGTCAGTTCCTCAGAAAGCAAAGTATAGAAATACTATATGACCTGGCAATCCCACTATTCAGTATATAGGCAAAAGAATTGAAAGCAGGGACTTAAACAGATATTTGCCCACCAATGATCATAGTGTCATTTTTCACAATTGCCAAAAGTTGGAAGGCAAGTGTCTATCAACCAATGAATGGATAAACAAAATGTGATATATACATACAATGGAATAAAAAGGAATGAAATCCTGATAATGCAACAAGGATAAGCCTTAAAGACATCGTGTTGAATGAAATAAGTTAGATGCAAAAGGACAAATATTTTATGATCTCACTGAAATAATTAGAATAAGCAAGTTCATAGAATCAGAAATTAGAATATAAGTTACCAAATGCAGGGGAGAGGGTAGGCAATGCGGAGTTAATGCTTAAATGGTGCAGATTTCTGTTTGGGGGTGATGGAAAGTTTTGGTAATGCCTGGTGGTAATGATAGCACAACATTGTCAATATGCTTGACACTACTGAATTGTATATTTGAATATGGTTAAAAGGAGAAATAAATTAAAAACCATGTGGGAAATGGATGTAGCTCAGTGGTTGAGCACCTGCTTCCCATGTACAAGGTCCTGGGTTCAATCCCCCGTACCTCCTAAAAAAAACAAAAAACAAAAAAAACATAGGACTATACAATACAGTGAACTCTAATGTAAGGTATGGACTATAGTTAATGGAATAATTATAAAAAATATTGGTGAGCCAGCAAAATGGCAGACAGGCTCACACAGCTGTAAGACGTCGAGAACTCGTTTGCAGATTAGTTTCGTAATGCCATTGGAGTGTTGCAGCAGTGTGGTCCTACTGCCTCTTTTAGTAATATTCAGACAGCAATTAACAAAGATCAGCCAGCAAATCCTACAGAAGAGTATGCCCAGCTTTTTGCAGCACTGACTGCATGAACAGTAAAAGATATTGTTGTTTTGATAGATTCCTTACCCAGTGAAAAATCTATAGCTGCTTTACAAGCGTCTAGCTTGTATAAGCTTCAAGAAGAAAATCATGAAGCTGCTACATGTCTGGAGGATGTTGTTTATTGAGGGGATATGCTTCTGGAAAAGATACAAAGTGCACTTCCTGATATTATGCAGTCACAGCTGAAAACAAGAAGTGGTACCCATAGCCAATCTCTTCCAGACTCATAGTACCATTGAATATGAAGTGGCTGAGAAAAAAAAAAAAACCTGTATCAATGCAACTAAGAATTCTGCATCAAATTCAAATGTAAGCCTTACCAACATCTTGTAAGCCTTACAGAAACATTAAGTACTATGATGTGTTACCTTTTTAACTATTTTTAAGTGTTCTATTTTCACTCTTGAAAATAAGCTTGTAAGGCTGTGATTGAACCAGTTTTAAACCATCATTAAACCATCATTTCTTATTAACTGATCGAAGTTATTGACACATTTATTGCATTCATGGTCATATAATTAAACAGATGGGCTGTAAAATTCTATAGTGGAAAAAAAAATACTTCATCAATTGTACCAAAGTGTTAATAATAGGGAAAACTGAGTGTGTGAGCTGGAGAATCTGGGAACTGTATTTTCTGCATGAGTTTTCTGTAAACCTACAACCTCTCTAATAATAATTTTAAAAATTAGCATGCATAAAGGTGCATAGGTCATATGTTTATACTAATGAACTTTCACAAACAGCACACTCATGTAACCAATACATGAAACAAAACACAGACCATTTTTGGCACCCCAGAAGACTCTTGTGCCCTCTTCTAGTCAATTCCCTATGAAAGATAACCTCTACCCTGACTCTCTCCTTTTTAAATAACTATCTGGTGGGCCACGTGAAGGACTGGGAAATTTACTATTGTGGTCCTCATGCTGATGAATATTTAGGTTATTGCTATATTTTGATAGCCACAAAAATGTTGCCAAGAACATCCACAAACATGCTTCTCTATACACGTGAGCAAATATTACTCTAGAATCAAAGTAGGATTGCAGGGTTGAAGGGTTGAGGGGTTTGTACATTTGGAGGGCTACGACCATGATGACTTCTCCAAAGGCCTCACCAAGTCACACTACCAAACTCATTGTCTGAAAGAACTACTGCCTATCTCTCTGCCAGCACGCGACAGCACCCATCCTCTGAAGTTTTGCTCATCTGATGAATAAGAATGATAGCTCCTTATTGCTTGAATTAACATTTCCCTGATGAATAGCAATTTTGAGCATCTTTTTAAAATGTGCATTCGTCCTTTGTGTTTCTCTTAGTCATTTGCGGTATCTGGTGTGGATGGAAGTGTGTCTTGGTCTGCATTCTGGTGGTTGTGGACCCATTGTAAATAAAGTCTCTTCAAGATGTTATTTCAGTTAAGGTGTGGCCCAAGTAAATCAGGTTGGGCTTTAATCTGGATTACTGGAGTCCTTTATAAACAGAGTGAAAGTCAGACAGAGAGAAGCCACCAGGAGCAGCAAGAAGTTGGAAGTCAAAAGAACCCAAAGGTCAAGGGAACCCAGAATAGAAAGAAGACAGCTGCTATATGCATTACCATGGGACAGAAGAGCAAGGACCAAGTGTCACCTGCAGCCAGCCCCAGAATGCCATAGTCTTTGAGGAAAAGGCATTGTCTTGTAGACACCTCAATTTTGGACTTCTCCTAGGTTCAAAACTGTGAGCCAATAAATTCCTGTTGCTTAAGCCAACCCATTGAATGCTATTTGTTTTAGCATCTAGGAAAATAAAACAATATCTTCTGCCCATTTTTTATGGTCATTTTTCTTTTTATTATAGATTTATAAGTGTTTTTTAATGTCATGGAAATTAATCCTTTTTCTGTTAAATGTGTTGCGAATGTTTTTATTATTATTATTATAATTAAAGAAGTAGGTTTATAGAAAAATCGTGCATAAAAAAGAGTCCCCATATACCTCCCCTATGAATAACAACTTGCATTAGTGTAGGATGTTTGTTACAATTGATGAAAGAACATTATTATAATTATACTATTTATAAGAGTCTATGATTTACATTAGGGCTCCCTGTGTTGTACAGTGCTACTTTTTAATATATATATACAATTGTATATATGTTTCTCCTGTATTTTAACATTGTTTATACTGTAATCTTTCACAAATATGTTTTAATTCTTCTGAAGTCAAATTTTTCAAAATTTACCTTTATGCCTTCTGAGTTTTATGTTTTATTTAGGAAAACTTAAAAACATTTTTCTACATTTTCTTTCAACATTTTATGAATTATTTTTAGTAGATTTTCTTAATCTATCAAGACTATATCTACTTACTTATTTTTGTATTGTATGCATTGATGATCTGATTCTATTTTGCCAATTGTGTACCCTATCGAAAAAACATTAATTTGTTTCTCCCTTCCCCCTGATTTAAAATGCCACCTTCACCATATACAAAATTCCCATATAAATGTATGACTGTTTCTTGCCTTTATTTCTGAGCCAAAATCAATTCTGAATTACTATAGTTTTATAGTCTTATTTAACATCCGATTGGTCACATCCTCCTTCATTGTTATTTTTCAAAATTATCTTGGCAATTTTCATGCTTTGCTTTTCTAGATGAACTCTAGAATCTGCTTGCCACATTCTACTTTAAAATCTGTTCTGAATTTGATTGTATTACAATGAATTTAATTATCAGTTTGAGGAGATTTAGCGTCTTTATGGCAACCCTTCCTATCCATAAACATGATATATCATAGAGTATGCATATCTCTGTGTATATTTTATTTACTATAAATGTACCCTTTTCTATTACATAATCTAAGTATTATAGGACCAGGAGAAAGATATTGAGTTTTCTAATATTAATATTTTGCCTATCTAATTGAACTTTTTTTTTATAAGATTTTATTTATTTATTTATTTATTTATTTATTTATTTATTTATTTATTCCCCCCTTGCTGCTTGTGCTCGCTGTGTCCATTTGCTGTTTGTCTCCCTTTGTTGGGTAGTACTGCTGTGTCAGCTCACTGCGCCACACGGGCTGGCTTGCCTTCACCAGGAGGCCCCGGGAATCAAACCTCCTGGTGAACGGGAACCTCCTGGTGAACCTCCTGGTAAACGGGAGCCCTATTGATTGAGCCACATCCGCTTCCCTAATTGAACACTTTTGTTTTAATAATGTGTCATTTCATATGCTCAGATTTTCTATGTGAAATTTGAATTATTTCTAAACAATTTTAATACTCCATTTTATATTTTCTTTTGGTTCCTTGGTTAAATATTCTGGTACAATATGGACTGGTATCAGTAGAATCAGGCATCCTTATCTCATTTCTATCTTTTAATGGAATGATTCTAATGTTTTTACCATCAAGCCATGTGGTTGAGGTAGGCTTCTGATAAAATCCCATCCAGTTCAGTACGTTTTCTTCTATTCCAGCTTGCCAAGAGTTTTTGAAATTTTAAATTTTTTAAATTAGAACTCTATGTTGAATTATATCAAATGATTTTCTACATCTATTAAAATTATCATATGGGATTTTAATTCACTACAAATTTCTTCATCATGAACCATCATTATACTCCTGGGAAAACCTAACCGTCTATTATTCTTTTAACATACGCTGAATATTGTCTGCTTATATTTTTTTCACTGTTTACAAGTTTATTTCTGAGTTAGAAAGATATTTTCCCTTCCCCATGTTTTTAGAATTTCCTGTATTTCCCCATTCAATCTTGGCTCTCACAACCAGACAGACAGAAAGCACGAGGACCTTCTTTTTCTTGCATCTGTAGTGGAAACTTTAGCAGCAGACATTAACTGCTCCAGGTCTGTCAGAGATGCATTGTGTATTTTTTAATTGAGGTGAAATGCACATAGCATAAAATTAACCATTTTAAAGTGTAGAATTCAGTGGCATTTAGTAATTCACAGTGTTACACACCACCACCTCCATCTAGTTCCAAAACATTTTTATCTTCCCCAGAGAAAACACTATACCCATTAAGCAGCCACTCCCTAATCCCCTCTTGCCCCACGCCCTGACAACCACTAATCTGCTTTTTGTCTCTAAGGATTTACCTATGTTGAACCCTAAATTAGCCTACCCATAGGCCTTCATGGCAACCAGAGTAACTAGAAAAGAAAAGTTTCCCACTGTCTCCTAAGTGTCTTATCTGAAAAGCACACCCTCCCCTCCCTTGAACAATCTGGCAAGGACAGACAAGCATACAACCTCCCCTCCTTTGAACAATCCTGCAAGGACATCTCAACCCTGCAGCTGTGCCCCAGGCTATCAGGGCATTCTGTGCAAACGCTAGCTAACTGCCAAAATCCGCTTCTGTTTATCCCGCTTGCTTGCAAACTGCGACAGCAACCCCCTATAAAAAGGAGCCATTTTAAAACCTGGGGGCTGCAGTTCTCTCCTGCATGAGAGGTGCTGTAGACACCCGCGGGCTTAGCTCAATAAACTTCATAAAAGTGGTTAAAGTCTGAGTGTGGTCGATCTCCTGGGTTATAACACCTATTCTGTACATTTCAAATAAATGGAGCTGTTTGCTTATATTTTATTTTGCTTCTATAATTATAAACTGGCCTATAATTCTATTCCACTCCTATGGATTATTCAAAAACAAAAAAACAAACAAAAAAAAAAAAACGGGTTGGAGTTAGGGAGTGGTGGGAGGAAGCAATTACAAAGAAGCATGAGGAAGCTTCTTTGGGTGATGGATACGCTCATTATCTTGATTGTGGTCATGATTTCATGAGTGTATATATATTTCGAAGCTTCTCAAATTGTACATTTTAAATATGTGCTGTCTTACTGGAACACAGCCACATCCATTTATCTACATGTGGTCTATGACTGTTTTCCTGCTACAAGAGCAGAATTGAATAGTTGGAACAGAGACCGTCCGTGGTGCTCTCATTACTTTGTGTTGCTGCCCAGCACTTAAATCTCAATGATGCAGTTACAACCCAACAATGTTTTGAGTGCAACCAACACCAACGTACTACAAAGGCCTTTGTCCTATTGAACAATGCATACCCATCATGTCAAAACAAGAAATTAAGAAAAAAGTGGGCTTTAGGTATTGTGCTTTCAAGTATGGATTGTTTTGTTACTGAATTAGATGGTTTTTATTTTTAAAAATGGAAAATAAGTATTGATGAGGATATGGAGAAACAGGAATTCTTGAGCATTGCTGGTAGGAATGTAAAATGGTGCAGCCGCTGTGATTCCTGAGACTATAAATATGATGGGATTATCCTTCCTGTGGTTAGGTTGATTTAAATTGATTTAAGTAAAGGAGATTATCGGGGCGGGCTTGACCTACACACACAAGGCCTTTAAATTTGGGTCTAGAGGACAGAGAAAGAGACTCAAAGTACGAGAGGGAGTTTGATGTGAGGGAGTGTCTCCATTGTTGGCTTTGAAGATGGAGAGGACCACATGGCAAGGAAGGCAAGCAGCCTTTAGGAGCTAACAGCAGCTCCTGGCTCACAGCCAGCAAGGACAAGAGAACAATCTCAGTCCCACAACCCCAAGGAAGTGCATTCTGCCACAACCACATGAGCCTGGATGAAGATCCAGAGCTCCAAATGAGAACACAGCCTGGCAGACACAGTGATTTCAGCCTCGTGAGAACTTAAGCAGAGAACTCACCCACACCATTCCCAGACTTCTGACCTACAGAACTGTGTGCTACTGGGCGCTGTTTTTAGCCGTTGTTTATGGTAATTTGTACATAGCAATAGATATCTAATATAATGACCACAGTAAAATTAAACTAGAAATCAGTAATGGAAACATAACAGGAAAATCTCAAACACTTCCAAAATAAACAATGCAAGTCTAAATAATTCACAGATCAAGGGAAATTTTTTTTTCTTTCTTTTTTCTTTTCTTTTTTTTTTTTTTTTGAGCTGGGAATTGAACCAGGGACCTCGTACATGGGAAGTAGGCACGCTACCACTGAGCCACATCAGCTCTCCTGAGTTGGTTTTTCATTTGTTTTGCTTGTTGTTAGTTTTTGTTGTTGTTTTTTTTGTTTTGTTTTGTTTTGTTTTGTTTTATAGGATATGCCTTCAATTTATTTATTTATTTATTTTTTTTTTTTTACCGGGAGGTCCCGGGTATCGAACCCGGGTCCCTCCATATGGGAGACGGACGCCCAACCATTTGAGCCACATCCGTCCCCCATTGTTGTTTTTTTTTTTTAGGACGTACAAGGAACTGAACCCAGGACCTCCCATGTGGGAGGCAGGAGCTCAACTGCTTGAGCCACATTGGCTCCCTAGAAAGTATTTTTAACTGATCAAAAACGAAAATGTAACACATCAAAATGTGTGGGATGCAGATAAGCAGTGCTTGGAAGGAAATGTATGGCTTCTAAGGCTTGTGTTAGAAAATAAGAGGTATTTCAAATAAACAAGCTAAGCCTTCAATTTAAGAACCTAGAAAAAAAAGAGCAAAATAGACCCAAAGCAAGCAGAAAGAAGAAAAAATAAGAGCCAAAATCAATAGAATTGAAAAGAGAAAAACAATAGAGAACATCAATTGTCCCGGCCCGCGGGACATCAACGAGGACCCGAAACCTGCCGAGA
>JAKSZT010054567.1:3196473-3218954 GCA_026826555.1 Tolypeutes matacus | reverse complement strand
TTGTCCCGGCCCGCGGGACATCAACGAGGACCCGAAACCTGCCGAGAAAGAATGGTGGGACAAGAGACGCGAAGAATGACAGCAAGACAGTATTCTGATCAAGCTGCAAATTTTATTTGAGGGAGCAGGGCTTATATGCTGTTTGGAGAGAGGAAGTGAGTCGGGGTCGGGTGGCGCTCCGGGATTGGAGGGTGTTATCGCTGGAGTAGTGGGCAGATCTTACTTTCGCGCCCTGCGCCTGCGTACTTGTTGCATTCACCTGGGCAGTGGCGGGAACCGGAGAACAAAGGAGCAAGGAGGAAGAAGAACAAGGAAGTGACAAAGCAGATTTTGTGTCTGCGCCATGTTGTGGCGTCCGCCATGTTGCGCCATGTTACCACAGGTTGCTATTGCTTAGGTTGTTGGCACCTCTCTTGGCAGACTCCAGTGACGGCTCCCAACAATCAATGAATCCAAAAGCTGGTTATTTGAAAAGATCAATAAAATTGATAAACCTCTAGGAATACTGAGAAAATAGAGAAGACAAATTACCAATATCAGAAATGAAGGGGAAGGAATTTTTAAAAAAATAAAAGAAAAGGAGATAATATCAGTGGAAAACTGACAGATATTAAGAGAAAATAAGGAGAAACAGATGTGGCTCAAGCGATTGGGCTACTGTATACCATATAGGAGGTCCAGGGTTCGATTCCTGGGGCCTCTTGGTGAAAGGCAAGCTGGCCTGAAAGGCAAGCTGGCCTGAGTGGAGTGCCGGCCTGTGCAAGAGGGCTGGCCCGCGCAGGAGTGCTAGCCCGTGCAGAGAGCTGGCACAGCAAGATGATGCAACAAAAAGAGACACAGAGGAGAGACAATAAGAGACGCAGCAGACCAGGGAGCTGAGGTGGCGCAAGAGATTGAGCATCTCTCTCCCACTCTGGAAGGTCCCAGGATCGGTTCCCAGTGCTGCCTAAAGAGAAGACAAGCAGACACAGAAGAACACACAGAAAGCAGACAATAAGCACAAAACAATGGGGGGAAGGGGAGAAATAAACAAAATGAAATCTTAAAAAAAAAAAAAGATATTTAAAAAAAGAGAGAGAGAAAATAAGGATCTACCACAAACAACCTAGGTAAAATGTATCCATCATCAGAAACAAAAACTACCAAAGTTTATCCAAAATGAAACAGATAACTTGAATAATTTTATATCTATTAAAGAAATTGGTTTTATAACTAAAAACCTTCTGATAAAGAAACCCCTAGAACTTTAATTTTTTCTATTGTTTAAATATACCAAATATGCAGATGAGAGTGTATCATGCTAATATGAGTAATATAGTTTTTGTTTTTGTTTTTGTTTTTTTTTTTTTAGCAACTGACATTATTTATTAAAATAGATGACTTAAGCATCTGCAATGGTGACTTCAACCTCTACTCCTGGCTCAATGCTGATGGATGTAATCTGCTTAACAATCTCAGAAGGACTGTGCAGATCAATGAGTCGCTTGTGGATCCTCATCTGGAAACGATCCCAAGTCTTTGAACCTTCACCACAAGGAGTTTTCCTTGTAGTGATTCTTAGAGTCTTGGTGGGCATCCGAACCGGTCCCTTCACTTTGAGGTTCTTTTCCTTTGCGCCTCTAATCAAGTCAGCACACACCTTCTCCAGAGACTTCACGTTGCGGCTGGTCAGGGTGATTCTAATGCGGTGAATCGCCACCTCTGGTTCTACGGGCGTCTTTCCGGTATCCTTAAAAGCCATGGCTGCGGCGTGGCTTCCTGACCGACTTGTTCCTCGGCGAGAGCGAACAGCGGTGAGTCAGGAGGACCGGTGACCCGCTGCGCTGCTGCAACAGCGACCGCGTTTTCCTCGAAAAAAAGCTACTCAATATAGTTTTCACCTCCAAACTGCCACGTTCTTACTTCTCAAATACATATTTATTTAACAGAATCTGAAAACATAAAACACATTTATGCACTCGATCTGCATACTCCAGGCTCCAGGACACCATCGTGGAACATTTTTACAACATGAAAAAATATTATGACTTTATTTCCCCGAGCCCCATACCCTATCTTAGGTTCAAAATTATGTTCCAATCCCTGCATTCAACATGTCTGTAAATTTGGGTGTATGGGGTGTGTCTGTTTCAGAGACTCTTGTGTTTTAATTTTGTCCACATACTCCTGAGTTGGGGAGAGGATTTTTTTCCCTTTGAATTCTATGTTTGAGAATTACAGGGCAGTTTGTTTCTCCAGGATTCCCTTCTTCCCTTTCCTTACAATATTCAGCAATGCCTTCTCCTATGCTGCAGGTTTCTCCAAACATCATTTCCCGGCTGCCCCTAAGATCCATACAATTAGCCTTCCGCATTGTTTGGTCAACACCCAATTAAGAGCCCTGAGGTGAAGGAGTAGAAAAAAAAAACCGCATAACCAGATGCTTGAAACTGAGTTTGGGCCGTTTATCCTGGGTCAGCAAAGACAGGATAACCGTCTTTCAAGCGTTCCAGACTACACCAGATGGAGCCCTTTTGGAATCCACGGCCAAACATTCCTTTTCATATTACTTGAAATGGTTATCCTTTGCAGTAAAATGGGATATATCTGGTGACATTTGAAAATATTGGCCCTCCATGAGATGACAAAAGCTTCTCCTTCTTTTCTCATTTCTTCCTCAGCAATTTGGTTCCATTGCCCCTGGAGGATAGGGATGGAAATACGATGGTTTTCCTTGTGATCTTGCTATGTGTGGGAATTTTTGGGAAAGGGATGAGCACAATTCCCAAAGAGGAATTTTTTTCCAGAAAGTAAGAATGCCTTAATGGAGATTGTATGAAAAAAAATATTTCATTCCTAGAGGTTATTATGCCCGAATATTCCTCCTGCATAAATTAGGAGAATTTTGTTTAAGATGATTGCAATAATTTCAGACTATTTTCCTTTATATGTGTTTCTCCCATCTTATCTGGTTCCTATCATTGATTATATTAAATCTATCCCAATTTAATCCCTTTAAAATTTATATTTTCTGTCAAAGTAATATCTATTTTGAATAGAATTTTATCTTGACATCATTTGCAATAAGTATAAAACTGCCATTAATTCCTCCCTTTCTCTTCAGATGTGGTACATCATGCAACATCAATAGAAGGGAAAGAAAAACAGAAATACATTTTCAAGGACACCCCAAAAACCCCTATAAATGGCACTGTCCACAGAGGCTTTGAGAGGTGTAAAATTTCTTCTTTGTTTACCTGGTTTATCTTTCTTTATTATAATTGTTATAGAAATATTGAAAGGGTTTAATAATGATTGGAGGGAGGAATGCCTACCAACTAGAATATTCCAATCACCGGGGAAAGTGCACACTGGATAAATATGATATTGGTTTAGTATTTACCATTTAAACCCAATAGTTTTAAATAATAATGGTGATGTCAGAAATTGTAAACCAATGAAGTGGCAAGATCTCCACATTTGTCGAGTTTGAAAGACCATCTGGGCGAATTTTAGAATATGATTCAGAATTAAAGTTCCTCATTGAGATATATGCATAGCCCCTGTGTAAGGAGTTATGTCCCTGTATTTTGCAAGGTCCTGTGATTTGCTATTCACTACAATTTGTGGATCTTCATCTGTGGATAATACGTGTCATTAAAAATTGATTCAGGAAAAGAGAAAAAAAAAAAAAAAAAAAAAAAAAGAAACCCCTAGATGGCTTCAATGGCAAATTATACCAAACAAATAACACCATTTCTAGATAGTCTCTTCTAGAAAATAGGAGAGAGGAACATTTTCCAATTCATTTTATGAGGATACCAACACAGGATAAAGACTGTGTACAGAATACATTGATCTCATGAATATAGACTCAAAAATGCTCATTGAAATATTGGCAAATCAAAACCAGCAGTGTAAAACAAAAAGAAAAAAATAAAATAAAATAAAATAAAATAAAACAAAAAAAAATAAAAAATAAAAAGAATAAAACCAGCAGTGTATAAAAAGAATACATCACCACCAAGTGGGATTTATCCAAGAATGCAAAGTGGTTAATATTAGAAAATCAATGTAATCTATTATATGAACTGTACAAAAAGGAAAACCACATGATCATATCAATTGATGCAGAAAAAGCATTTGAGAAATACAACATCCATTCAGGGAAGCGGCTGTGGCTCAATCAGTGGGGCTCCCGTTTACCATATGGGAGGCCCCGGGTTCGGTTCCCGAGGCCTCCTGGTGAAGGCGGGCCCGCCCGCACGGCGTGGTTGGCTGACCCGGCGAGCACAAGCAGCAAGGGGGGGATAAATGAATAAATAAATAAAATCTTTAAAAAAAAAAACATCCATTCACAGTAAAAACTCTCAACAAACTAGGAATAAAAAGGAACTTCCTCAACCTGATAAAGACTAACACCCTACTAGATACTGAAAGAGGAACACTCTTTCCCTAAGAGTTGAAACAAGGCAAGGATGGCCACTCTCACAATTCCTTTTCAATATCAGACCGAAAGTCCTAATCAGTTCAATAAGTCAGAAAAAAAGATAAAAGGCATACAGATTAGAAAGGAAGAAATAAACTATCCTTATTTACAGATGACATGATTGTCTATGTAGAAAATCCCAAAGAGCTACGAAAAAGCTACTAGAACTAACAGGAGTTTAGCAAGATTGCAGGCTGCAAGATCAACACATATAAATCTATCATATTTCCATATACTAGCAATGAACAATCAGAAACCAAAATTTTAAAAGAAATACTATTTACAATAACTCCCCCAAATAATCAAGTAATTGGGTGTAAATTGCATACACAATCTATGTGTTTAAAATCACATCTGCTGATGAAAGAAACAAAAGAAAACCTAAATAAATGGAGAGGTTTACCATGTTCATGGATTGGAAGGCTCAATATCTCAAATTGATGTACAGGTTTAATGCAATTACTACCAAAACCCTAGCAAGATTTTTGTAGATATACCCAAACATATTCTAAAATTTATATGGAAAGGCATGGGAACTAGAATAGCTAAATCAATTTGGAAAAGGAAAAATAAAGTTGGAGGACTTTTTAGAATTACTTTAAAGCTATAATAATCAGACTGTGGTAGTGGCAAGGGGATAAACACATAGACCAATAAAATAGAAAAAGGAGTGCAGAAATAGACCCATATGATATGACCAATTTATTTTTCAAAATAAGTGCAAAGGTTATTTATTGGAGAAAGGATAGTCATTTTAACTAATGGTGTTAGAACAACTGAACATTTGCCAAAAAAATTTTCAAACTAACATTCAAACCTTACACAAATATTAACTCAAAATGGATCATAGATCTAAATGTAAAACCATAAAAAAAAAAAAACTTTTAGAATAAAACACAGGAGAAAAATCTTCCTACCGGGGTTAAGCAAAGAATTCTCAGAAGTGATGGCAAAAGCATAATCCTTAAAAGAAAAAATAATTTGGACTTCAACATTAAAATCTTTTGCTCTGCAAAAGACACAGAAGAAAAATAACGGATAAAAACAGAAGGGAGGAAATATTTGCAAATCACGTATCTGACTTGTTTCCAGAATATATAAAGGACTCTCAAACTCAGCTGTAATAAAAAACAACCCTGTAAAAAAGGGGGGGGGGCAAAAGATTTCAATAGACACCAGATGGCAAATAAGCACAAGAAAAGATGTTGGGAAGCGGCTGTGGCTCAGTCGGTGGGGCTCCCGTTTGCCATGTGGGAGGCCCCGGGTTCGGTTCCCGGGGCCTCCTGGTGGGGGCGGGCCCGCCCGCACGGCGTGGTTGGCTGACCCAGCGAGCGCGGGCAGCAGGGGGGGGGATAAATGAATAAATAAAATAAAATCTTAAAAAAAAAAAAAGAAAAGAAAAGATGTTAAGCCTCACTAAGATCGCGCTCCGCTGCTGAAGAACCTGTCTCCAAGGTGTTAAATGACCACGCTCAAGCTGCCTGAAGTAACCGAAGACTTTCCTGCCACGTCTCTCCAGCTGCAGTTTACCCTTTTCCCAGGGCGCTCAGGAGGCGCTTTTAAGCAAAGAATTTTAGGGAGGTGAGCCACCAGTTCCAAACCCGCTCTGAAGGTGGAGCCTGGGATTCCGGAATGGACCAATGATCAGTGAGTAAGAAGAGCGGCCCTCCACCACACCAATCAGCAGCCAGGCAAGTGTCGGTTTCCCTGTCCCCTTACACACAACCTCCAATCAGCCAATAAAATTCCGACAGGTTGGGAGGCTGGGCCTGCCCGGTCTCCATGGAAACCCGGGTAGGTTGTGAGCCCGGGAGAAGTTCTTTGCGGGCGAACCAGGCGCCTGAATGCCGGTGTTTCAGGGCATTCAGGGGACAGGGAGGGAATTTATGGGGGGACAAGGCGTGAGGGAGAGAGGGCTAGAGAGGACAGAGAGACGATGGGCAGGAAGGGTGCTATAAGTGGTTAGAGAAGGAGTTCAAAGGGAAGCTGCTTTTAGAGGGAGAGAGACGGTATTAGAAGAAACAGGGCAGAGGGTTTTAAGGAAGACAAGGAAGATGCAATGGATGGACAAAGCAGTTAGAATTTATAGATGGTCTAAGAAGGTTTGAGAGGAGCTAAGTGAGGGATTATGGGGAGAAAGGAGTTTATGAGTAAACAGAAAAGGCTTATAAAGGAAACATGAAGGATTCACAGGGGCAAAGTGAGGGATGTTACAAAGGGACACTGAGAGGGCTATCGTAGATACCAGGAATTGTATAGGATGACAGTTTTATAAGGCGACAGTGAAGGTTTTACAGATGAAAAGTGAGAATGTTAGTGTTCAATAAGGCTCATATTATCAGAGTTTTTATCGAGGCAAAGAGAAGGCTGATTTGTTCAATGAAGATATTATAGGAATAAAGTGTCATAAGAGGGGGTCAATTGAGGTATTAGGGGAGCCAAGTAAGAGTCATCAGGGTCAGTAAGGGTTTTTGAAGGGGATGGTGAAAGTTATATACGGGCCAAGTGAGGGATCTTGTAGGGATCAGTGAAGCAGGTATAGGGCACAGGTATAGGAAGTTATAGGGGACAGGAAGAGATTATAGTGGGCAACAAGGAGTTATATGGCACAGGGAGGGCTTATAGGGGATGAAAAGAGGGTTACGGGGGTGGGAAAGGAGTTACAGGGCACAGGGTTAGTTAAAAGGGAAAGGGAGGGCTTAAAGGGGATGGGGAAGGGTTAAGAAGGAACAGGACAGAGGTTAGAGGGAGCCAGTGACAATTTTAGGGGGAAGGGGGCAATGAAGATTGTATAGAAGCCAAGCAGAAACATGTTAGAGCGAAAAGGTGAAAAGAGAGGGTGTCCGCGGGTATAGTAGCGTCCAGAGGGCATACTGAGCCATCACCCACTCCCTGCCCCCAGGTGTTTGAGATTCTGCGTACCAAGGAACCCAAGGACTACATGTGCCTGTCCATCCTGGCCTTCTTTCTGTGTTTTCCCATAGGCATTATAGCCTTGATCTTCTCTATCCAGGTGAGAATCTGCAACATGCCAGTCCTAACCCTCCCTCTCCATCCTGGCCCTGACCCTGACTCAACTGCTTCCCTGTTCTCCCTCCTGTGCTGGAAACCCATTACCTCTGACCAGCAATATCGCTTCCTGTGGGTTTGGGCCCCCACCCTGGATCCTTATAGTCCTCCAGCTCATCCCTATCCTATAACCCTTGTAAGCCCATCTTGCCCTGTTCTCCCTCTCCCCTCAAACACAGACTAGACACAGCAACAAGTGGAATGACCGGGCCTTGGCAGCTAAGACCTCCAAACAAGCCTACTACATCGCCATCACAGGAATTGTTTTGGGTATCATCATGCTGATCTTCCTCATTTTCATCCTAATGGATTTACTTTCACGATAACCGCCTCCTCAGCCCATGAACAGACCACCAAATATATATGACAGTGTTACTCAGTCTGGCTCTAAGCATCCATCTGGGCCAAATGTGACCCTGTCCCTCAATGCCTGGAATGCCTAGTGTGGCCAGCCTGAGCCAACAACATGATGTGGTTGATGGGGGAAGGAAGTGATAGTCCAAACAGTCCATTGGACCAGAACTCACGACCAACTCTGGGACCCTGCCAAGGCACGGGGGCCGGGGAATAGGCACTGTTTGCTCAGAGCACCTCCACTCTTGCCCACATTCATGCATTCACTCCACTGATTTATTCCTATCAAGGCCTTGACTGTGCTGCATGACTCTGGGGACAAAGCAGTGGCCACTTCAGATTCAACCCTACCCCCTCAGAACTTATAAACCCGAGTGGGAGATTGGCATATCACTAGACAGTGACAGTTGAGAGTGGTCCAGTCAGTAATAGGGAAGTTCTAGGGAGGTTGTAAAAGAGCACACGTAATCTGGGGCAATGGTGGTCTACCAGAAACCCAGGGGAGCAAGCAGCTGTCAGTAGACTGGATAGAATTCCAGTCAGGTTTTGATTGTTGAGAGCCTTTCTAACAGGTATAGATCCCTACTCCCCACCAAAGCTTGTGATTCATCAATTAACAAACCCTTTCTGAATAGACAGCAGAATACAGCAGAGCACCATAATAAGGTCCTTTTTTCTGACGGAGTTTGCATTCCAGTGGGAAGACAACCATAAAAAATATATATAAGTGGGGAAGCGGCTGTAGCTCAATCAGTAGGGCTCCTGTTTACCATATGGGAGGCCCCGGGTTCGGTTCCCGGGGCCTCCTGGTGAGGGCAGGCCCGCCCGCACGGCATGGTTGGCTGACCCAGCGAGCACAAGCAGCAGGGGGGGGATAAATGAATAAATAAATAAAATCTTAAATATATATATATATATATATATATATATATATATATGTAAACGAGATAATTACAGTGAGTGGTAAATGCTAAGGAGAAAAATAAAACAGGGTAATGAACTAAAGGTGTACCAGTACTGGTCCATCAACTGGTTGTTAAAAATCTGCAACAAGATAAGTGCAGAAATTGCCATTAAATATTTTAAAAACTTACAGCAATTTAACATTGCCATGACATACAAGAATTTGATCAATAGACTTGTCTTGTTGAACAGGGTAGAGACCAAAAGTATTGGCCCATGATGGATTGAAGATAGGAAAAAAAAAAAATTTGTTCCTTCACCACAACTACAAATAGTTTGAGAAACACTGGGCTGGAGGAAAATGTGGTCTAGAAGGAATATTAGTTAGGATCATGCTAGCTGTTATAACAAATAAACTACCATTTCAGTAGAGCAGTAAAATAGAGTTTATTTCTCACTCATGTAACTTGCCAATATGGGCATTTCTGGCGGTCTGCATGGTAATTCAGGGATCCAGGCTCCTGCCACTTGGTGAATCCACCATTCTCTAAGGACTCAGATTCCTTTGAATTTAGGCAAAAGAAGAGAGAATGGAGGACCCCCACCTGTTTTTAAAAAGCCTTGGCCCTAAAGTGATATACATCACTTCTGCTCACAGTCCATTGAACAAAACTAGTCTTGTGGCCTCAACCGGATGCAAGTGCCTCTTGAAAATTTAGTCCCTGACTCCATCATAAAAGACATCTCTGAGGCATTTTTTTTTTTTTGGGGGGGGCGGCATATACCAGGGGCAGGGATTGATCCTGGGATCCTGTATGTGGGAAGGCAGCACTCAACCACTGAGCCACATCGGCTTCCCTGAGTTGGTTTTTTGTTTGTTTTGCTTGTGGTTTGTTTTATTTTTTCAGGAGGCATCAGAAATCGAACCCAGGACCTCCCATGTGGGAGGCTGGCGCTCAACCACTTGAACTACATCCACTTCTTCTGAGGCGTTCTTTAAGCTGAAATCTGGAGGAAAAAGTGAAAGAGCTATTCAAAGAACTGTGGGAACAGCAAGTTAGAAAGACCCTGAAGCTAGAAAGAGTCAAGAAACAGAAAGGAGGCCAGTGTGGCAGTAAATAAAGTCACGCATACCCCACTCTTCCAAATGGGTCATTGTTGGGGTCCTCTACTTCCTATAATAACCCTTGTAGGCCATCAACAGATGAATGGATAAACAAAATGTGATCTATACACACAGTGGAATATTATTTGGCCATAAAAAGGAATGACGTTCTGATGCATGCTACAACATGGATGAACCTTGAGGACATCATGTTGAGTGAAGTAAGCCAGACATAAAAGGACAAATATTGTATGATCTCACTGATATGAAAGAATTAGAATATGTAAATTCATCAAAAACTAGAATACATGTTATCAGGGACTGGGTAGGGGTGGGGAATGGCAACTTAATATTTAATTGGTATGTAGTTTCTATTTGGGGTGACAGAAAAATTTTAGCAATGGATGACGGTGATGGAGGCACAACTTTGTGAATATAATTAACACAAATAAGTTGTATATTTGAAAGTGGATAAAATGAAAAAATTTAGGTTGTATGTTACTCAAAAAAAAAAAAACCACTGTAGAACACAAAGAGTGAACCCATTGGAAATTTTAGGCTATAGTTAATACTATAATTATAGTAATAATGTTTCATCAGTTTTAATAAGGGTATAACACTAATGCACTACTGTCTACTTTATGTTTACTTGATCTCTTGTAGTAAAACATCTAGAGTCCCTTATTTTCTTCTGTATATACTTTTCAGATATTTTATTTGTGGTTAATATGGGGCTTAAATTTTACATCCTAGATTGATAACAATTTTGTTTGATTTGATACCAACTTAACTTCAGTAGCATACATCAACTTTGTTCCTACATCTCTCCATCATCCCACCTTTATGTTGTTCCTATCATAAATTACATCTTTTATACATTGTGTGTCCAAAACTATAGATTTATCATTACTTTTTATGTATTTGCATTTTAGATCCTGTAAGAAGTAAAAAAGTAGATTCACAAACCAAAAATATAACAGTAGTAGAATTTATAAATACCCATGTAGTTGCCTTTACTGAACGTATTTATTTCTTTATGCAGCTTCCATCTATTGATCCTTTCCTTTCGATCTGAAGAATTCCCTTTAGCATTGCTTGTAGGGAATGTCTAGTAGTCACAAACTTTCTCAGCTTTTATTTTAATCCAGGAATGTCTTAATTTGTCCCTCTTTGGCAATTATTCTTTCAGCATTTTGAATATTCCATCACACTGCCTTCTTGCTTTCATGGTTTCTGATGACAAATCACCATTTAATCTTATTGAGGTTCCTTTGTACATGACACATTCCTTCTCTCTTTCAGCTTTCAGGATTTTCTGTCTTTGATATTCCATAGATTATAATGTGTCTGGGCATGGATCTCTTTGAATTTATCCTATTTGGAGGTCATTGAACTTCTTGAATGTGAATATTCATGTCTTTTGTTAAATTGGGGACGTTTTCTGGCAATATTTCTTTGAATGTTCTCTCTTCCATTTTCTCTCTTTCTTCTCCTGGAACTCCTGTAATGTGTATATTGGTATGTTCTTAGGCTCTGTTCACTTTTTTTCATTCTTTTTTCTTTCTACTCCTCAGAATGAATCATTTCAATTGTCTTATCTTCAAGATCACTGATTTTCTTCTGCCAGCTCCAATCTGCTGTTGAAACACTCTAGGGAATTTTTTATTTCAGTCATTGTGGTCTTCAGCTCCAGTATTTTCTGCTTGGTTCCTTTTTATCATTTCCATCTCATTATTTTTGTTTTTGTTTGTTTTGTTTTTTGCTCTTTTCTTTTTTTCATTTCTGTTTCATTATTGAAACTTCCATTTTGCTCATTAATCATTTTCCTGATATCTTTTAGTTCTTAGTGTTTCTTTTAGCTCTTTGAGCATATTTAAGACCTTTTTTATTTAAGTATTTGTCTGGTTTGTCCAAAGTCCAATCTTCTTTGTTGATGGGTTCTGATGTTTTATCTTGCTCCTTTGGATGGGTCATTGTTTTCTGTTTCTTTGTATACCTTGTAAGCTTTTGTTGCACACTGTACATTTTAATATTTTAATGTGTTAGCTCTGGAATATAGTCCTTAACTTGTATCCAGATAATATAATAGAGATTTCCTTGAATGCCAGGAGCCAACACAAACAAACAAAAATGCCTTTCTTAGTTTTTAGAGATTGGCTCAGTGTTGGCTGATACTCTCCTTCAGAGCTTAGCCCTTTTAACAATGAATCTAAATAAAAGTACTTGGTCCTCACTGGACTTTTCTGAGCATGTACCTTAGCCTGAGCATGCACTTATGGCCTTGGGAATTCCCCCATGTACCCAATCCAAATACCTGCTTTCTCCTGGTACTGGGTGTTCCATCATATGTCTAAAGCCAGTAATCCTTTGCCCCAGGCTGCTACAGTTTTATTGTTTCTTATACTTATTTAGCTGCCTACAAGCTGCTTCAGTATACAGCAGAAGTTCTGGGACGGCAAGCCAAAGCCAAGTGTCCTGGTTCATTCCTTCAGGTTACCAACAGATAGATTGGTAAGACATACATGCATACCAGTATGCACGTAGGGGTTACTCTGCTCCCTCTGGACCCAGGACCAGGGACCTGCAGTGAGAACACAAGCTGTCTCCACCATGAGCTAAAGAGTGAGTGGGGGAATGGCCAGCAATAGCACCATGACTTGTTTTTTTTCTTCTTTTTTATTTTTTTTGTTTTGTTTTTGTTTTGTTTTTCTTCTCTCTTTACCATGAAGTTTTCCTTCCATCTTTAAGTTGCCTTTTTCTTCATCATCATTTTCTCAGTCACTGTAACCCTTTGTTTTCTGGAGCTCTGAGAAAGATGGTTCTGCCAGTTTTTGCTAGTTGTTTAAAGATTCTGTGGGGGGACGGGACCCTGGCGTTCTCACTACACCATCTTGGTGATGTCACTCCCCTTTGCACCCTTTTAAAAACTCAATTGTTCCTATATGTTTAGGTCAATATTTCTGGGCTGACTATTCTTTCCACTGATCTATTTGTCTATCTTGATGCTAATACCTCACTGCCTTAATTATTGTACCTTTATAACAAGTCTTGATGTCAGACAGTGTGTGTTCTCCAACTCTGCTCTTCATTTTCAAAGTTTTTTTCTGGCTATTATAGGTCCTTTTGATTTCTATATAATTTTAAGAATAAGCTTCTCAATTTCCACAAAAAAAAAAAAAAAAAAAAAAAGCACGTGTGGGGATTTTGATTTGGAGGGCGTTGATACAATAGATCAATTTAGGAAGAACTGACACTTCTACAACATTTTATCTTTCAATCTATGGACATGATATCTCTCTCCATTTATTTAGGTCTTCTTTAATTTCTCTCAGCAATTTTTGCAATGTACAGACCCTTGCATATCATTTGTCAGACTTATCCTCAAGTATTTAATATTTTGACACTATTGTAAATGGTATTTATTAATTTCAGTTTCAAATTTTTTTGATTAGTAGTAAATAGAAATACAATAGACAGTTGAATATTGATCTCATATCCTGCAACTTCCTTAATTCACATATTTCTATTTGTCTTGCAGAGTCCAAGAGGTTTTCTACATAAACAATCATTTCGTCAGTTTTACTTCTTTCCAATGTAAGATGACTCATTTCTTTTTCTTGCCTTAGTGCACTGACTAGGACCCACAATACAATGTTGAATAGAATTGGTGAGGGGGGACATCCCTGTCTTGTTCCTGATCTTAGGGAAAAGCATTCAATCTTTCACCACTAAATATATGGTAGCTATAAGTTATTACATATGTCCTTTATGAAGCTGAGGGAGTTCCCTCATATTCCTAGTTTACCAAGTTTTTATAAAATGGATATTGGCATTGTCACATGCTTTTCTACATCTATGGAGATGATCATATTGGTTTTTCTTTTAATATGGTGAGTTACAGTGCTTGATATTAAAATGCTAAACTAAACTTGCATTTCTACAATAAATCTTACTTAGTTGTGAATGATGTATTATCTTTTTTATATATTATTGGGTACCTTTTGCTAAAATTGTGTTGAGGCATATTGCATCTATGTTTATAATGTACATTGACCTGTAATTTTTCTTTTCTTATAATGTCTTTCTCTGGTTTTGGAATCATCCTATGGCCTCATAGAATGAGTTGTGAATAATCCAATTGTCTGGAGATTGTGTAGAATTGGTATTATTTCTTCCTTAAATGATTGCTCAAATTCCCCAGTGAAACTAGGTGGACCTGGAGTTTTCTTTTTAAGAAAACTTTAGCTCACACTAGGGATGGAGCCGGAAGAGGGGACACCCTTGTGGTGGCTGCAGAAGCTGCCAGTAGAGCTGGGCCTGCAGTTTCTTCACAAAATAATTGACAGCATTTGTGGCGGGCTTATCCTCTCCACCAGGATTATCACAGTGTTTGGAATGCAACAGAATGGCTGCATGTTCTAGGAGATATTACCAAATTTTTCAAAGCTATAGTTGGTAAAAATTTATCTGATGAAGAGGAGTGGACTTGCTATGACATGGAGTTTAAAAGTACCAACCTTTAATAAGTACTGCCAAATACTTTTCCAAAATGGTTGTACCAGTTTACATTCTACCAGCAACATATGAGAGTTCTAGTTCTCCATATCCTTGTCAACACATGGTATTGCCAATCCTTTTAATTTTAGCCATTCTGCTATTTCAGCAGTTGAATCAGTTGAATTCATTTCATCAAGAAGCTATCTTGAAATGCTTGAAAAGTAGAAAAGATGAAATCAAGCAGGCTCTGCTAGGAGAAATAGTTGATATTTCCTCTGCACAGCTGCAGGATTTTGATTGGCAGTTAAAGCTTGCACTTTCTAGTGACAAGATTGCTACATTACAAATGCCACTTTTAAACCTTCATCTAGATGAAAAAGAAAATGGTGAAGTCAAACCATATTCTGTTGAAATGAGTAAAGAAGAGCTGCAGAATCTAATAAATTCCTTGGGAGCAACTAATAAGGTAGTTCTGCAGTTGAAATAACCAGCACTCTCAGATTTCATTGCCACAATGATATACAGAGCAAATACTGTGTGTTCAGAAAAGCTACGACATATTTTGCCAAGCTGAGAAAGCAACAGTGATGAGATTACAAAGATAAAAACTTATCAACTTCCATAAAGAACAGGAAATTACACAGTTGACAGGAAATGCATTAAAAAATGAAGATGAAAAAGCTATAGTAGCAGTTTATATTTTCATGACTGTTTTGCCTCATTTATTAAATATTTGAGAAATCTTTGTAGATGTACAGTTTCATTGAAAGCAAAGAATATGTTCTAAAGTAATGTAACCCCCAACGTGGGACATGACTCCCGGGGATGAGCCTCCCTGGCAATGAGGGATTAATACCAAGTGCCAACTGGCAACACAACTGGAAAAAGACCTTGAATAAAAGGGGGAAATGGTAAAGACAAATGAGTTCAAGTGGCTAAGAGACTTCAAAGAGAGTCGGGAGGTCATCCCAGAGGTAACTCTTATGCACACCTCAGTAGGAGCTCATAGAACATCTAAGTGCCTATCACCCCACACAGAGGGGCTCCTGAGAGCTCCGGAGACACCCAGGTACTATATAAGGGGGGATAGCCCCAGAGACTGATGCCTTATCAGTGGGTTCCATTTTGGAATCTGTGCTCCTGAGAGTGACAGAATTAGACTCAAATAAGTCCTCCCTGCACCTGGTTCACCAGTCCCTTCTATTCAAACCTATATGTGATGCTGGAGTTTTTAGGTATACTTCCAGAGACTGGAACCTCCCGCCTACCTATGTGCCAGGTGTGCATGAAATCTCGGTGGAGCTGCAACTCCTACCCTACAGCTCAATGGACTCATCCAAGTCACCTGGTGAGGAGACAATGATGGGCAATAGCCATCCCAGGGAATGGAGAGGGCCTGCATCTGCAGGAAGGATCACCCCACCCACCATATCCATGGGATATAAGCCCTCTCTCACTTGGAGTTGGAGTGGACATCACCATCCCAGTCCCCTCAGGATTGGGGGAAGAACTATGGACTAGAGTGGACTTGATGGTATTCTCTTGTTCACATATGGTGATTCTAGCAATGCAAGAAATTATAACAATGAGGTGGAGCCAGTGGCCACTTGACACTTTTGGGGTAGGGAGGGGATGAGCAGTTGAAATACAGGGGCTTCTTTGGGAGTTGGAGGTTGTCCTGAGTACCGTTGTGGCAACGGATGTAGGCCATTTTAAATCAGCACACACCACTCAGAACTGAGTGGGAGAGAGTGTGGTCTACAGTGTGAACTGTGGTCTATGGTTGGTGGCAAGGCTCCAGGATGTGAAAGTTCATTGAGGGTGGTGGGCCACACTTGTGGGAGATGTTTGTGTGGGATGTGGTGGGAGGTGTGGGAGGTGGGCAACATGGGAATCCCAGTGGGTTCCGTGTAATATTTTGGGTAATCTAAACACCTCTTAAAATATATATATATATATATATATATATATATAAATCACATTTTTGTAAGCAAATACACATATATGCATATATATTTATATATCATTTTGCAAATGTTTGTATGTATTGTGAGAATTTTGATTTTTACCCACAATAAAAATAAATTAAAAAAAAAAAAAAAAAAAAAGAATGAAAAGGTGACAAGAGAAAAAACTCCTCTATTAGCCTATGTTGCTGCTGCAGGCTGACTCATTCCTGTAACACACCCATAAAAATGAAGTTTCCCAATCAGTGAATAATAATAGGCCTTTGACATAAAGGACAATGATTTGATTTATGGCTTTAATATGCTGCTTAATTACCAATGTGTGTGTTTATAAAATTATAAATTTACAAGGTAATCTATCAATTATAACATATTTAAGTTTTCCTGTAAAGAAATTAACTTGAAGATAGTTAAGAACATAGGACAAAATTTGTATTATTAGCATGAATA
This sequence comes from Tolypeutes matacus, assembly GCA_026826555.1. NCBI lineage: Eukaryota > Metazoa > Chordata > Mammalia > Cingulata > Chlamyphoridae > Tolypeutes > Tolypeutes matacus. The sequence goes on along the minus strand of JAKSZT010054567.1, from coordinate 3,202,141 downwards.
GCTGTGTGTTTCATTTAAGTACATTTTGACAGGCTCAAGTGTTATAATTTTGACCAAGATGGTTTTGAATAAAGCTTATTTATAACCTAGAAAAAATAAATAAATAAAATAAAATAAAGTAATGTAACATACAAAGCACAAATATACTTGAATATTGCTTAAAGAAGTAGGTGAATAGCAAGGCCATGTATACAGATATATAATTATTAACTTGAGGTATTTTTAAAAATAACTTTTTAAAAAAATTGGTGAGCTGCATATATACTCAAATATCCCATATCTTTCATATTTCAAAGGAAAGATTATAAAACACAAAATTTGTTAGAGAAAGAAGCTCTTCTTCAGACATGAACAAGGAAAAAATACTGTAAATTTGTGTGAACAGTTCTGTGTTCGTGAATTCCAGAAACAAAAATCTTGTACACAGGAAAGAATTGAAATAATACTGTTGCTTCCTTAGTTCTGTATCTGATTGGGTGAATATGTTCTGATAAAAAGAAAAGATGTCATTGTTTGGTGTATATATTACTATTCAAGTATCAGCTAAGACTATGTATAGGCCCATTTTTATTATAAACTCTTAATGTTGAATTTAACAATTTTGAATGTTAACTTCATTGGAAAGCAAACCATTTTTAACATCAATTAACCTAAAAATCAAGCATTCTGAACAAATAAAGAATGTTATACTTTTTTTTTGGTAAAAAAAAAACTTTAATTTCTTTAATAAATATAGGCTAAAGCAAAAATGAACCTTGAAAATGTTATGCTAACTGAAAGAACCAGTCACAAAAGACCACATGTAATATGATTCCAATTATGTGAATTATCCAGAATAGGAAAAGTTAAATAGAGAGAAAGTGGTTACCTAGGGCTGGAGGTATTTGGGAAAAATGGGGAGTGAATGCTAATTGATACAGGATTTCTTTTCGGGTGATGAACATGTTCTAAAATTGATTGTGGTGATGATTGCACAACTCTATGAATATGCCAAAAATCATTTAATTGTACACTTTAAATTAATAAATTGTATGGTATGTGAATTATATATAAATAGGGCTGTTAAAAATAGATATGGGGGAAGCAGATGTGGCTCAAGCCATTGGGCTCCCATCTTCCATATAGGGTTCAATCGCCAGGGACTCCTGGTGAAGGCAAGCTGGTCCGCACGGCCAGCTGGCCCACGCGGAATGCTGGCCCATGCAGGAGTGCTGGCCCATGCAAGAGTGCTGGCCTGCACGGAGTGCTGGCCCGAGCAGAAAGCTGGTGCAGCAAAAGATGATGCAACAAAGAGACACAGAGGAGAGACAATAAGAGACACAGCAGACCAGGGAGCTGAGGTGGCACAAGAAATTGAGCACCTCTCTCCCACTCTGGAAGGTCCCAGGATCGTTGCCTGGTGCCACCTAAAGAGAAGACAAAGAGACACAGAAGAACACACAGTGAATGGGCACAGAGAGCAAACAGCAAGCTAAAAAACACCAGGGGGTGGGGGGGATAAATAAATAAATAAATCTTTTTTTTTTTTAATTAGATATGGCTTATCCAGGTTTTAGATTTCTTCTTTCAATAATGAAAGGTTATAGATTTATTCGTTCACTACACCTTTTCCAATCATCCAGACAGAAGATCGATAAGAAAATAGAGGACATCTGGTAGCCATAAATAAGATGAACCTGGACCTATAAAAGACACCAAACTGCTACTGCCCTTCAGAGCTCTCTGACCCAAAGGAACACCCCCTGCTGCTGAGCAACATCACCTAGACACAAAAGCCCCTCTCCCCCAGGAGTTTCTTTGCCCCGTTCCCCTTTTGCGCATGGCCTCATGTCATTGCCTATATAAAGGCCTCTGCTCAGAGGGACTTCCCTGCTCATACAAACCAGACCAAGCACCACCAAATAAAGCTCATTTTGTGCTATTGCTATTTCTTGGCCAAATCTTTCTCTTGATCAATCCCCAAATCCTCAAACTCACCTTGGGAAGTGTTCCCTTCTCTCTTTCCCTTTTTTCTTTTCTTTTTTTTTTAAGGCGTTTAAGAAGAATTGAGGTTAATTCTTCTTTATACATGTAGTGGAATTCACCAGGGAAGCCTGGACTTTTCCTGGTTGGGAGGGTTGTGTGTGTGTGTGTGTGTTTTGTTTTGTTTTTGTTTTGGGTGTTTTTTTTTTTTTTAGGAGGTACGGGGATTGAAACCAGGTCCTTGTACATGCAAAACAGGTGCTCAACAACTGGGCTATACCCACTCCCCTTGTTGGGAAGTTTTTATTACATATTCAGTCTCTTTATTTTTGTAGATCTATTCAGATTTTCTATTTCTTCTGAGTCAGCTTTGGTAGTTTGTGTGCTTCTAGGAATTTGCCCGTTTCATCTAGGTTACCTATTTTGTTGGCATACAATTGTTCATAGTATTCTCTTATAATATTTTATTTCCATAAGGTCCATTGTATTGTCCCCACTTTCATTTCTGATCTTAGTAATTTGAAACTTCTCTTTTTTTTTTTTTTTTTAAGTCGGTCTATCTAAAGGTTTGTCAATTTTTTCAAAGAACCAACTTTTTTTTTTCAACTTTTGACTTCATCAATTCTTTTTTCTAGTCCCTATTTTGCTTTTCTCTGCTTTAATCTTACTGTTTCCATCCTTCTGCTAGCTCTGCATTTAGTTAGCTTTTCTTTTGCTTGTTCCTTAAGGCAGAAATTTAGATAATTGATTTGAGATCTTTCTTCTTTAGAAATGTAGATGCTTACAGCTATAAATTTCCCTCTAAGCACTGATTTCACAACATCTCATGAGTTTTGGTATTTTGTTTTGTTTTCACTGGTCTTGAAGTGATTTCCTTTTTGGTCCACTGGTTGTTGTTTTTTGTTTTGTTTTGTTTTGTTTTGTTTTGTTTTGGATTGAACCTGGGACCTCATACATGGGAAGGAGCCATTCAACCACTGAGCTATACCCACTCCCCATTGGTTGTTCAAGACTGTTGTTTAATTTCCATTTTTGTAAATTTTCCCAATTTCCCTCTGTTATTGATTTCTAATTTCATTCCATTGTGTTTGGAGAAGATATTTTGTATGATTTCAGTCTTTTAAAATTTATTGAAACATTTTGGGATCTAACATTTAGTCTATTCTGGAACCATGTGCACTTGAGAAAAATGTGTGTTGTGCTGTTGTTGAGTGGAGTGTTCTGTATGTGAGTTGTAAAGAATTTAAATTTGCTCAGAAAGATCTCTGGCCTCTGGCCTCAGCTTCTGGGGGTTAATCTCTAAGCCTTTCGAATGTACAGTATGATTTAGAGTGGGAGTTAGCCACACCCAGATAGACTTAGGGTGGGGACTGGCCAACCAGAAAGAACAAAATGTTGACTTAGGATCTTGGGGCCTAGGGTCATGCCTAGAGAGGCTAGAGACCGGAGACAGAGATCAGACACTTACACAATCAGTCATGCTACATAAGGAGTCCCAATTAAAACTACCAATGCTTGGGTGAACTTCCCTGGTTGGCAGTACTCCATCCATGTATATTGTCACACATTAATTCTTTGAAAGTAAGCATCCTGACTCCACTGGGGGAGAACAGTAAGGCTCCACTTTGGTACTTCCCTGGTACTTCATTAACCATAACTGTGAGTGTAATAGTTCTGTGAGTCTTTCTAACAAACTGTGGCATCTCAGGATGGTTTGGGGAACCCCTGAATTTTTGTAGTTGGTGACCAGAAGTAAGGGTGGTCTTTTGTGGGACTGTTCCTTCTAACATCATAGTTGGCCTAAACTCTGTTAGATCTACTTAATTCACAGTGTTGTTGAAGTCCTTTATTGTTGCTCTTTTCTCTAGTTGTTCTATCCATTATTGAAAGTGGAGAAATGAACTCTCCAACCATTATTGTAGAACTGTCTATTTTGTTAGGTGTGTATATGTTTATTTGCAATTGTTATGTCTTCTTGATGGATTGACCCTTTTATCAATATAAAATGTCCTCCTTTGTCTCTTATAAGAATTTTTGTCTAAAAGTCTATTTTGTCTGAAGTTAATATAGCCAGTCCAGCTCTCTCTTGGTTACTATTTGCATGGGTTATGTTCTTTCATATTTTCACTTTTAACCTTTCTATCTTTGAATATAAAACAAGTCATTTGTAGACAGTATTAATTTGATCATATTTTTTTAATCCATTCTGTCCACCTCTGTCTTTAACTGGAGAGTTTAGGCCATTTAAATGTAAAGTAATTACTGATAAGGAAGGACTTATTTCTGCCATTTTGCCATTTGCTTTCTGTATGTCCTCAATTCTTCCATTACTGCCTTCTTTTGTGTTTAATTGCTTTTTTCCTAGTATACTGTTTTGATTTCCTCCTTGTTTCTTTTACTGTATATTTTTTAGTTGTTTTTTTAACAGTTACCCTGGGAATTAAAATTAACATCTTCATTTATAACATAGTAGTTTGAATTAAAAACAACTTGTAGGGAAACATCTTCAAGACCTTGTAGTAGGTGGTGGTTTCTTGGACCTCATACCCAAAGCACGTGCAACAAAAGAAAAAGTAGATAAATGGGACCTCCTCAAAATTAAATACTTTTGCACCTCACAGGACTTTGTCAGAAGGGTGAAAAGGCAGCCAACTCAATGGGAAAAAATATTTGGAAATCACATATCTGATAAGGGTTTAATATCCAGGATATATAAAGAGATGTTACAACTCAACAATAAAAAGACAAATGACCCAATTAAAAAATGGGCCAAAGACTTGAATAGACATTTCTCCAAAGAAGAAATACAAATGGCAAAAAAACACATGAAAAAATGCTCAACATCACTCATGATTAGGGAAATGCAAATCAAAACTACAATGAGACATCATTTCACACCTATCAGAATGGCAACTATTAAAAAGAGAACTACAAGTGTTGGAGAGGATGTGGAGAGATAGGAACACTTCTTTACTGTTGGTGGGAATGCAGGATGGTACAACCACTACGGAGGACTGTTTGGCAGTTCCTAAAGAAGTTGAATATAGACTTGCCACATGACCCTGCAATACCACTACTGGGTATATACCCAGAAGAACTGAGAGCAGTGACACGAACAGACATCTGCACACCAATGTTCATAGCCACATTATTCACCATTGCCAAAAGTTGGAAACAGGGAGGCGGCTGTGGCTCAATTGGTAGGGCTCCCGTTTGCCATATGGGAGGCTCCGGGTTCGGTTCCCGGGGCCTCCTGGTGGGGGCGGGCCCGCCCGCACGGCGTGGTTCGCTGACCCGGCGAGAGCAAGCAGCAAGGGGGAGATGGATGAATAAACAAAAAAAAAACAAAAAAAAACAAAAAAAAAAAAAAAATACAAAAAAAGTTGGAAACAACCCAGGTGTCCATCAACAGATGAATGGATAAACAAACTGTGGTCTATTCACACAATGGAATATTATGCAGCTGTAAGAAGAAATGAAGTCATAAAGCATATGGCAACATGGATGAACCTGGAGGACATTATGTTGAGTGAAGCAAGCCAGACACAAAAGGACAAATACTGTATGAATGCATTACTATGAACCAAATATATTGTGTAATATATTGTTTGATTCAAAAAAAAAAAAAAAATTTTACATGTATCCATTACATTTAACTGAGAAATGTATATATTTATTCATCTGTGTTTACTTTTTAGTTTTTAAT
>JAKSZT010054567.1:3125714-3196463 GCA_026826555.1 Tolypeutes matacus | reverse complement strand
AAAAAAAAAAAAAAGATTAAAGACACGGCAACCAAATGAAACCCAGAATCTTGATTGAATCCTGAGTTTAAAAAAAAAAAAAAGAAAAGAAAAACATTGAGAAGTACAGTTTGGGGGCAACTGAAAAATTTATGGAGAAATTTGGATCTGTTAAATTTCTTTGGGGGGAATGTAGTATTGTCGTTAGGTGGGAGAATGTTCTTAGAGGATATATGTTCAAGTATTGGGTGTTGTCTGCAATTTACTTTCAAATAGTTTAGGGAAAATAAGTGTAGCAAAACAGTTAACAATTGGTCAGTTCTAATGAATTATAAGAGTGTTTATTGAGCTAATTTTTCAACTTTGCTGAGGTTTGAAAGTTCAAATGAAAAATTTGGGGAAATTCTTAAAGAGATGCAAATGAGACAACTACTAAGCTGGAAGTCAATATTATGTTTGCATTAAACCTCTAAATACCAGAATACATGGAAAGGAAGGGTTACAGAGTACAAAAATAAGTAAATAGGGGAGGTGGATGTGCCTCAAGTGATTGAGCTCCTGCCTACCACATGGGAGGTCCCAGGTTCGGTTTCCAGTGACTCCTGGAGAAGATGAGCAAGACAGCAAGCTGGCGCAACAAGATAACGCAACCAGGAGAGAAAGCGGAACCACAATGAGAGAGAACAAAGCGGAGAGTGGAGGTGGCTTAGGTGATTGAGTGCCTCTCTCCCACATGAGAGGTACCGGGTTCTGTTCCCAGTGCCTCCTAAAGAGAAGAAGAGAGAGCACACAGCAAATGGACACAGAGAGCAGACAGCGAGCGCGATGAGGGGGAGAATAAATAAATCTTAAAAAAAAAAAGTAAAGCTGATGTAGCTCAGTGGTTTGAGTGCCTGCTTTCCAAGTACGAGGTCCTGGGTTCAATCCCCAGTACTACCTTTAAAAAAATAAATGCCCATCAATAAAAAGCATGGAAGGATAAACCAGAACATAATAAAAATGGCTATCAGCTAGCTGATGCACCAATGCTGATTCACAAACATGTCCTAATTAAGCTGGCCCTTTAGATGGTTTTATAAAATATTAATGGTCAAAAAATGGGTCTTTGTGTATAGAACTTGTTTTTTGTTTTTTTAATTTCTGAGGTTCAGATTTAAAAAGGCAAAAAAAATTTTAATGGCTTATCAATGGGCAGAAGGAGAGGAAAAGAGAGAAAGGGATGGAAGCCAGACATCTCTGAATGTAAACAGTTTTGTTTTGGCTGGAAGCAAATTTTTTTCATAATTAAAAAATAAAATTGAAAGGAAGAAAAATCAAAACCCTAAAAACTCAAAACAAACTAAAACAAGTGACCCTAACTATGTATCAAGTAGGTGTCACAACCACCCAGAGAAGAATTTAATTCAAGTAACAGGGAAATGGATGTGGCTCAAGAGGTTTGGCGTCCGTCTACCATATGGAGAGACCAGGGTTCGATCCCCGGTACCTCCCGGTAAAAAAAAAAAAATCAAGTAACAAGTGATACTAAAACAGTAATTTGACTCAACACCTCCAGTGGAATAAAAAATCCTTAGGTGTGTGGGGGGGATTGCAATGAAATCTTACATTGCATTCAGTAGTCTTGTTAGTAATACTGATACTTTTATTTTGATAAAAATATATAGTTTAATTGTGCATCCATTGTATGTTTTGAAATAATATTTACTAAACTAAGGCAAATAGGTTAATGTCACTGGGGATCAAGATTTTGCTGTAAATGAAAAGAGGTTTTTAGTTTCCTGGTTGCTAAAGCAAGTACCAACAAAGGATAATTACACACAAAAATAAATAAAGCAAATACCATGCAATGTATTGGCTTGAACAACAGGCATTTATTGGCTCATGGTTTTTATGATAGGAGAAGTCCAAAATCAAGGTGTCATCAAGACAATGCTTTCTCTCAGAAGACTGGCATTCTGGGGCTGACTGCCGGAGATCCTTGGTCCTTGGCTTTTCTGGCACATGACAATGCACATGGCAGCCTCTCCTGACTTCTCTGGATTCCATTGACTTACAGCTTCTGGCTGCTTTCCCTGTGTCTTCCTCTCTGTGACCTTCCCTGTAAGGCCTTCAGTAACGGAGTTAAGACCCATCATGACTCAGTCAGGTCCCATCTTAACTGAAGTAACTTAGTCAAAAGATCCTATTTACACCCACAGGAATGTATTAAGTTTAAGTACATGTTTTTCTGGGGTTCATATCTCCAAACCATCACAGAGGTAAATGTAAAATCAAAGAAGTAAGTAGTACCCTGTAATCTTTCATTTTAATTAGAAGTATCAAAATGAGCTCATAACTTTTCTCTTTCTAAAAAATATTTCCAGGAGGCGGCTGTGGCTCAATCAGTGGGGCTCCCGTTTGCCATGTGGGAGGTCCCGGGTTCGGTTCCCGGGGCCTCCTGGTGGGGGCAAGCCCGCCCGCACGGCGTGGTTGGCTGACCCGGCGAGCACGGGCAGCAAGGGGGGGATGGATGAATAAATAAATAAAATCTTTAAAAAAAAAAAAAAAAATGTTTCCTAGCAAAGTCCACTGAAAAAGCCTACATAAAATGACAACCCATTAACAATGAGCAACTTTAGTAACCAGATTGTGGTCTCTAAATACTATTTCCCGCTAAAAGAAATCAGGGATCCTTGGGGAAACAGCTGGTTCCAGGTCAAAGGGCAGGAAATGTGCAAATGAACATGAGGCATCTTGTGTCAGCAAGTCCCCCAGGACAACTGTAGTCAAGTCAAAAGGACTTGGGAGAGGAAAGCAGATGTGGCTCAAGTCGTTGGGCTCCTGTTTACCATATGGGAGGCCCCGGGTTCGATTTCTGGGACCTCCTAGTAAAAGGCAAGCCAGCCAGCGCCGCACAGTGAGCTGATGCAACAAAGGGAGACAAGCAGACACAGGAAAACGCACAGCAAATGGACACAGCACAAACAGTAAGGGGGGGATGGATAAATAAATAAATCTTAAATAAAAAAAAAAAGAACTTGGGAGGGAAGCAGATGTGTCTCAAACAGTTGGGTGCCTGCCTATCACATAGGAGGTCCTGGTTCAGTTCCTCGTGCCTCCTAAAGAAGACAAGAAGACAGCAAGGTGACGCAACAGGGTGGCGCAGCAAGCTGATGCAACAAGATGACACAGCGAGATAACAATGAAGAGACACAACAAGCGGGAGCAGAGGTGGCTCAGGCCATTGGGCGCCTCCCTTCCATATTGGAGGTCCCGGGTTCGGTTCACAGCGCCTCCAAATAAAAAAGCACACAACGAACAGATACAGAGAGCAGGCAGTGAGTGCAAACAACAACGAGGAGGGAGAGATATAAATCTTAAAAAAAAAGAAAAAAGGACTTGGGAGCCAACTAATGCAGTAATGGGTACAGGTAATGATGACCAAGAGCTGCTAAAACTATTAGGGGAAAGGTTGATAGGGCATATTAAAATGAATGGAACAGGATGACACCCCCTTGACTCACTGATCAAGGAGGGGCAATGAGATACCATGATCCTGATGGGATACAATGGCACAGAGCACTACCTATGAAAAGTATGGCCTTTAATTAATAATAATGTAAAAAACAAAAAAGGCTCCTAATTCACTCCTTATTATATCTCTAGCACAGAAGCAAATAAAAGCCAGTATTTTTAACAAAGCATCTCATTCATTTGTGCTAATTCAGACTGGGACTTCAAATGCAAGGCAGCCAATAATATTGTTTTTTCAGGGCAAAAGAAAAAGGATTTAAGAGCCCAACCAACCAAATGCAACTTGTGGACCTGTTTGGATCATGATTTGTGCAATGCTGTTGTATAAAGACTTCTTTTTGTTTGTTTTGTTTTGTTTTGTTTTGTTTTAATTGAAGTATAACATTCATTCATGAACATACATAAATAATAAGTGTATAGTGAAAGTTGTGAACTTACAAAACATGCATAACATCATACAGGGATCCCATACACTACCAATACCTTGCATTATTGTGAAACATTTGTTAGAAATTATGAAAGAATAACATCAAAATATTACTACAGTACTAACTATATATAGTCCATACCTTACATTTGCTGTATTTTCCCCCAACCCACCCTATTATTTTTATTTATTTACTTTTATCCATTTTTACACCCCTACACCCCATTTTTGCTGTTTTTGTGTCTATTTGCTGGGCAATTCTCTGTGTCTGTTTCCTGCCCTCTCTTCTCATCCTTCTCCTCCTGTCTTCACCAGGATTTGATCCTCTGGACCTCTGATGTGGGAGAGAGGTGTCCTACTGCCTGCACCACCTTACACCTGATGGTATGCCCGCGCGGTCCGCATGCCTTCTATATTTTTCTTTTTTTTTAATTTTTGCTAGGAGGTCCTGGGGATCGAAACCAGTTCCCTCTATATGGGAGGCGGACACCCAACCATTTGAGCCACATCCATCCCCCTGCTATATCTTTTAAGGTTGACCAAAGATACCTAGAGTTACAGTCATTTCCCATATAGGATGGTCATAAGAAATCAGCCTTAGTTTATCACCAGTATTCTAAAAACCAGACCTAGGGAGAAAAACTAGGTCTGGGGACACATGCATGGTTTCTAATGTAGTGAATGTTTAGCCTATCCAGATTATCACAAAATCAGGACAGCAAGAATATTCACATATACTTTTTGAGAATGAGAAAATTGAACACAGTCTGAGTGTTAGATGAGATTAAGAAATAATTTTCTGAGGTATAAAAGTGTTATTTTTTTAAAATAGTCCTTATCTGTTGAACATACTGAAACATTCATGCATGAAGTGATAAGATGTCTGGAATTTGCTTTAACATACTCCAGCATAAAATAAACAAACAAAAAAGTGAAGTATAGCTGAACGCAGAAGGGTAGAATATTGACAGCTATTGAAATTGTGCGGTACATGTTAATATCCTCTCTACTGTTGTGCATGATTTGAGAACTACAAAAAAGGAGGGGCCAGCTGTGTCCCGAGAAAGTACAAAGAGACCAAATCCACATACACACGCCTTCCTAAGTTGACACATTCGAGTACTGTTTCCGCCTGTTCATGAGCCGGTTCCTCTCCTCAGAACACGGCTCCCATTTTCTTCTAGGAAGTTTTCTTATCTTCCGATGCCTGGGTGGGGCGTTTCCTCTAGGATCCCCCATCATGTCCTTGATGTTTCTAGAGTCACTGTCCACCAACCTTTTTGTCTACTCCGGAGTGGAACCCAACCCACTCCAGCCTCTTCAAACCCTGGGCCTGACACGGATTTCAGGGTGCGTTTAAACATGTCCGACACCAGCCTTGCGGTGGCATGGGAGGGGCCGCCGAACTTTCCTGAGCTCTCAGAGGCCCAGATTCCACGCTGGGGGTGGGGGTCAATTGACTTTTTTTTTTTTTAAGATTTTATTTATTTATTCATTTATCCCCCCCCTTGCTGCTTGTGCTCGCTGGGTCAGCTAACCACGCCGTGGGGGCAGGCTTGCCTTCACCAGGAGGCCCCGGGAACCGAACCCGGGGCCTCCCATATGGTAAACGGGAGCCCTACTGATTGAGCCACAGCCGCTTTCCGGGGTCAATTGACTTTGCTGCACTCTCATTGGCCCATGTTCCTCCGTGAAGGCTTGGCCGCTGGTCTTCACTGCGCTCCCATAGGCCCGGGTTCTACCGTCAGTTCGTCTCTTCGGCCCTCTCATTCTCTGGGTGCTGCGGGGTTCTCATTTGCCCTAGCTCGGGGTTGGCTCGGAGGGAGAGGAAGGCCCCCGTAGGCGTCTTGACGTCATCTACCAGCGCCCGTCGCTTCCGCTGAACGTCATCCGCGGGCGCCCACCCTTACGAAACCACAGGTAGACTGCAGAACCGCCGGCGTCAGCTGAGCTGAGGTGGTGGTAGTGGCGATAGCGACGGCAGCAGCGATGGCCGGGGCGGGGCCAGCCCCGGGACTCCCGGGTGCAGGGGGACCTATGGTCCCTGTCCCTGGCACCGGCCTCCCGGGCAAGAGCGGCGAGGAACGCTTAAAGGAGATGGAGGCGGAGATGGCCCTGTAAGACCCGCGACAGGGCGCGATAAAAACCGTCCCATAGCCAGAACGGCTGACCCCTGGAGCCTCCAGGCCGCGTTAGGCCCGGGATATGGCTCTGTGGTCGGGAAGCGAGACTTTGAGATTTGGGGGGCGGGGGTGGGGAGAGTAGGCAGAGGTGAAGGCACTGTCGTGCCGTTCCAGAATTGGTGTGAGGGTGGTGTCTGTCCTGCTCCCCCAGGTTTGAGCAGGAAGTTCTGGGTGCTCCAGTAACCGGGATCCCAACTGGTGTGCCTGCGATGCCTACGGTCCCCACGGTAGAAGCAATGCAAGTTCCAGCAGCTCCTGTAATCCGCCCGATTATCGCAACCAACACATACCAGCAGGTATGGCTGAGCTAAGTGTAAGTCAGGCAGCACAGTGCCTAGCACATATTAGTTGGCTGGCTGATTAATTAGCCTGACAAATATTTTTTTATGTGCCGGACAGCGTTCTAGGTACTGAGGACACAGTAATGACAAATACAGACAATAGTTCTGCCTTTTGGGAGCCTTTGTTCTAGAGCATGTTGTTCAATAGAATTTTCTGCAATGATGGAAATGTTCAATATCTATTTAAAACTTATATTTACGTTAAATAGTTCCTCATTTGCATTAGTTACATTTCCAGTGCTCAAGAGCTGGCCACATGTGACTAGTGGAGTGACAGAAAAACTATTTTAAAGAAAACAAATACATGACTTGTTCATTTTGCCTAATTAGTCTATGCACCAGGCACCATTTCTAGGCATAGACATGTAACAGAGAATAAAACAGAAAAAAACAATCCCTGTGTTTTTGGAGTTTACATTTTACTAAGGAGAAACTTACCAGCATAGTCAGGGAAGGTCTTTCTGAGAAGATGACATTTAAGGAATGACATAAAAGAAGTGAGGGAGGGAAAGAGCATTCCCAGCAGAGAACAGCCAATGCAAGGGCCCTGAAGCAGGTACATACCTGACGTGCTGAAGGAAGAACAAGAGACATCATGACCTGAGTGGAGAAAGAGGAAGGAGATAAGGAGAGAGAGGTGATGGAGACCAGATCTAATAGAGCTTTGTGAGGCACTTTAAGGACCTTGGCTTTTGCTCTGAGTTGGGGAGCCACTGGAGGATTTTGAGCAGAGCAATGATATGGTCTGATTTAGATGTTAACAGGGTCACTCTGACTGACTGTGTTTGGAGAATAGACTGTAGAGGAAAATAGATAATGGTGACTTAGACCAGGAAGGTGGCATAGGAGATGGAGAGAATGGGGTGGACATAATTTCAGATTGTGCTAAGACGAAGATGAAACAGGGTAGTGAGAAGTTGCTACTGGGAGGAGGTAAGAACAGCTTTAACTAGACAGATCCCAAAGGCCTCCCAGAGAAGTGACATTTTAACTGAGATCTGTAGGGTGTCATATAACTAGCCCCATACAGAGGGCCAAGAATGAAACCCTTAGTCTCTCAGGTTGAGCCAGCTAGGGCACATTTGGGAACCAGAGCCAGCCTTTCACCCTGTCCTCCTCCCCAACAGGTCCAGCAGACTCTGGAGGCCCGGGCAGCCGCTGCAGCCACAGTGGTTTCTCCCATGGTGGGCCCTCCCTTTGTGGGTCCAGGTAAGTAAAGAGTTGGGGGCGGGGGCCGGTGATATCAGGCAGGTTGGTAAAAGTGGATGTCGGGAAGCGGCTGTGGCTCAATCAGTGGGGCTCCCCTTTACCATATGGGAGGCCCCGGGTTCGGTTCCCGGGGCCTCCTGGTGAAGGCAAGCCCGCCCGCGCGGCGTGGTTGGCTGACCCGGCGAGCACAAGCAGCAAGGGGGGGATAAATGGATAAATAAATAAAATCTTTAAAAAAAAAAAAAAAAAGTGGATGTCTTCCACCATCCTCCTCTCTCCCTTCCCAACAGTTGGGTTTGGCCCTGGTGATCGAAGTCACCTGGATAGTCCAGAGGCTCGAGAAGCCATGTTCCTGCGGCGAGCAGGTAAGTCTGGGGCTGGGGACCCCACATTTCCCCAGAAATCACAAAAATATCTCTGTGGTTTACCAAGCACCCTTGTTTAGCCTACTTCAGCCTTTTGCTTAAATCATTGGTGTAAAATTACGCTCTCCATTTCATCTCCCACCCTGATGTCATCACCTTTCTAAAACACAAACCTGATGGTGTCATTTCTCTGATTATGTCAAGTTAGTTTGGCCTGTGTGGGGCTTAACCTGGTCATTACAAACTGACCCCATCCCCCACTGTCACTCCTAATCCCTACCCTTTGCTGTGTTTCTCCACAGAATTTACAAGCCATATAACTTACTTATTTATTTTTATTTTCATCTATTGCCTCCTCTAAAACATAAACTCTACCAGGGACAGTGGTCTTGGCACCGGCCACATAGTAAGCATTACATACTATCTGTTGATGCGATAAACAAACCATCAAATGAGTGCCAAACTCCTCATCTAGCATTCCGAGCCCTACATGACCTGGCCCCTGGCAGAGAGAGACCCTCCACGTTCTCCCTTGGAGTCCCAACATTGCTGGGGTGTGCCAGCAGTGTTCTCATAGAGGTCTTTGCTCACTCTCATCCAGCTCTAATCTTCCAACCTGTTCTCTCCCCAGGCCATTCTTCTCTTTATACACCTGGCCAGTTTTTTGTGACATTACTTCTCTGTGTGTATGAAGAAAGTGTGTGTACTCAGTTTGTTGTAAAGTTCTGGTATAATCTCTGTTAGATCAAACTTGGTAATTGTGTTACCTAAATCCTGTTACACTTTTGTCTTTTTTTTATCTGATGATGTCTGAAAAGTTTTAATATCTCTCTGCACTGTAGTTTTGATCAAAATGCAAATCTGACCCAGTCACTCTGCCCAGCTGCCGGTTCTGCTGTGGCTCCCCAGTGCCCTCAGGAGGACATTCACAGCTCAGCAAACAAGGCCGTGCTTGGACACCTACTGTCCTTACAAGGCTTTTTAAAAATTGTCTTTAAATCTCGTCTAGAAATATATATAAAACTCATACAAAAAGATACGTCTTCTCTTACAGTCATACTAAACCAAAGGGGAAAAGGTTTTGCACACAAATGCTTTCCCTGCCTATAATATTTGCACTCACCCTTTGCCTGATCAGCTCCTCATTATCCTTTCAGTCTCATTCATAGGTCCTTCTCTCCGTAAAGCTTTCTCTGGCCCTCCTGGCCAGCCCCCAGCCCACCTCTGACCACTCCCTGCTGTCACTCTCTGATGATGGCTCTATTACCCCCTACCCTGGATTGGGAGCTCCCTGAAGCCCCTGGTCTGGTGGCATGTCCCTAGCATAGTCCAGCACAGGACCTAGCCCTGAAAAGACCTTCAGTGGTAAATTTTTGCTGAGTGAACAAATGAAAAGATCCCCACATCTCCCAGAAGGCTCCCCAGACTCTTCTCCTGGATTTCTCAGATGCTGAAAGAACCACTCCCAGCTCACCCCAAGCTCCCAGTCCCCCATGACATGCACCCCCATCTCTCTCTCCCACAGCCGTGGCCCCCCAGAGGGCCCCTATCCTGCGGCCGGCCTTCGTCCCCCATGTGCTGCAGAGAGCAGGTGAGGGGGCCAGAGTCGTCATCCCTGCCACATACCCACCCCCATGCCCTCCGACTCCCCCACTAACACCCTGACAGATTCTGCTCTCTCTTCTGCAGCCGGTGGTCCCCGCCCCATGGCTCTTCGGCCCCCTCACCAGGCCCTTGTGGGGCCCCCTCTGCCTGGGCCCCCTGGACCACCTATGATGCTGCCACCAATGGCTCGGGCCCCGGGGCCCCCCCTGGGTGCTATGGCAGCTCTGAGGCCTCCTCTGGTGAGTGTGGCAGGAATTTGCTGGCTGGAGGTGTGGTGGGCATGGAGACCCTCAATCCTGGCCCACTGGCTTCTGAGTCTTTCTCCTGGCTGTTCGTGACTGCATTCTCATTCTTGTACTTTGTTTCTGCAGGGTCGCTGCCTCAGTCTTTTTCAGTTTCTCTCTGTGGCTGAATCTTGCTGCTTTTGTTTTAGTTTGTCTTTCTTTTTGTGAAGAGAGGATGGGTGGAAATACATGCTATGGATGTATTTCTATATCTCTATTTTTTCCCTTTGTCCCTTCTCTCACTGTTTTTCTATGTTGAGCTCTCTCTTTCTCTTCTCTATGTATATCCGTCTCTGTCCCCTCTCTATTTCTCTCTGCTGCTGTTTTTGTCTCTGTATCTGTCTCTGAATATCTGCCCCTCCCCTTTTTGTCTATGTCTCTCTTGCTTGCTCTCTGGCTTTTGCTATGTTATATGGGCTGGTGGTGGGAGCAAGGTCTGAGCCTGTGATCTGACTCCCTCATGCCCTCCCCTTGCCCACAGGAAGAGCCAGCAGCTCCCCGAGAGTTGGGCCTGGGCCTGGGCCTGGGCCTGAAAGAGAAGGAAGAGGCAGTGGTGGCAGCAGCAGCAGCAGCAGCCGGGCTGGAGGAGGCCAGCGCAGCGGTGGCTGTGGGGGCAGGGGGTGCCCCAGCTGGCCCTGCAGTCATTGGGCCCAGCCTTCCACTGGCCCTGGCCATGCCGCTGCCTGAACCTGAGCCCCTGCCCCTCCCACTGGAGGTAGTACGTGGCCTACTGCCCCCACTGCGCATTCCTGAGCTCTTATCTCTGCGTCCGCGACCCCGGCCCCCTCGGCCTGAGCCACCCCCTGGCCTCATGGCTCTTGAGGTAAGTAAGCAGCAGGGAATATGGCAGTGGGGGAATAGGAGAGGCTGGGAGGGCAGGCAGGAGTTCATGAGCTTCCACACAGAGAAACACACGTAGTCCTCTATCCATGGGAGTAGAAGGGTCCCAGGGAATTGGAAGGGCTGGAAGGCTAGGATAGGGGGTGTTTAGGGGGGAAACAGACACACTCCCCATACAGGTACACATCCATTCCTGTAACTATGGAGGCAGGAGGGTTAGGGGGCAAAGGATGGTGGCAGAACCTGAAGAGGGCAGATGGGTCCAGGAGACTCACAGCCCTTCTGCTCCCAAACATACCCATCCTCTTCCCACTGCAGGTTCCAGAGCCCCTGGGTGAAGACAAGAAGAAAGGGAAGCCAGAGAAACTGAAACGCTGCATTCGCACAGCAGCTGGGAGCAGCTGGGAGGACCCTAGCCTGCTGGAGTGGGATGCGGGTAAGTGGGCTGAAATGTGGTGTCAGGCATTGCTCAGTCAGGGACAGGCTAAGCTTCCCCCTTGGCTGCAGACAGGGGAGGTGAACTAGATAACTCTGCACCTCCCTGAGTGGCAAGCACTGTTAGCCCAGCTCCTGGCTGCTCTCAGGGGTAGGACCCTCGCCTAGCCACTCTGCAGAACTTGGTGGAGGTGATTGGCACCTAAAGGGCTTTCTGACCCCCATTTAACTCACAAGGGGACTGGCTTGCTAAGGTCAAAGAGCTTTTTTTTTTCTCCCAGCTTCTTCATATGAAAAATTCCAAACAGAAAAGTTGAAAGAATTGCACAGCAAACAGTTGTATACCCACCACCTAGATTCAGCAATTAATATTTTACCATATTTGTTTCACCCCTTTGTGTTTATAAATTTTTTTGTTCTGCTCATTCTTTTGAAGCAAGTGGTAAACATCATAACGTTTCACCCATAAATGTCTTAGAATTCATCTCCTAAGAATAGAGACATTCTCTTTCATGTCATAATACCAGTATTGCGTGTAAGAAAATTAGCAGTAATTCCATGGCATCTCATGTTTAGTTCATATTCAGATTTCACCAGTTTTCCATTCTGGCTGTTTTATCCCCCAATCAAGATCCAGTCAAGATCGATGTGTTGCATTTGGTTTTATGTCTCTAGACCATCTTTTAATGTAGAGTGGTCTCCCTCCACCTCTTTGTTTTGTGTATATTTTTTTGAAGAGTTAAGGGCAGTTGTCTTATAGAAGGTCCTACCCTTTAAGTTTGTCAGATTGTTTCCTCCTGGGGTGGTTCAACTTGTTCTCAAAGAGCAACTTTAATCACCACAGAAGCCATGGGGCAGCCAGAGTGGTGTCCAAGGAAGGAAACGGACCCACCATTCACCCCCGTCCTTGACCTCTGCCTCCGCTCTTGGCACCATCTCCTTGCCCCAGGCCTGGGCCTTGCCAGCCTTGGCCCAGAAATGACCAGTTTCAGCCCTAGATCCTAGGTCTGTCACCTTGGGCAAGTCACTTAGTTTTCAAGCCTCATTTTCCTTATTTCCAAAAAAGGATGATAATAGTATGTGCCTCATGGGGATAGGGATTCACTGGGATTGAGCATGTTCAGAACAGGTCTGGGCCCACCCAGAGGACGTGCCCAGGAATAGTAGCTGAGACCAGCCTTGGCAAAGGAGCAAGTGGTACATTCAGGTGTCAGGGGCTCAAGGGGGAATCAGAATGAGCTTTGCGGAGGAAGCAGAGCTGAGGAAAAATGAAGTCTATGGTGCTGAGGTACCAGGATGGGACCAGGTGGGTGTCAGGGACCCGGTGGACCCCCATGGGGAGACCAGGAGACGAGGTGAGCCTGGGGACTCAGAGAGAGGCCAGGGTTGGGGACAGAGGCAGGATCCATCATGGGAATGGGTCAGAGGGCTCTGGGGGTGGGGAAGGGCAGTGCAGGAGGGGTTAAAAGTGAACCCTCGAGCCAGGTGCCTGAGTTCCCATCCTGACTCTCCTGCTTCGTGGTCTTATAACTTTGGGCAGGTGACTTGACCTGTGTCTGTGTCTCACTGTAAAAGGGAAGGCCAGATTGTTCAAACCTCAGAGTGCTTAGCGGAGAGTCTGGCACAGGGTTATTCCTACACAGGTATTGGTTGTTACTACTATGAGGGCCCTGGGCAAAGACTGCTGGGGACCCAGGGGGAAGAGGGTTTGGGGACTACCTCCAGAGATGGTGGGGGTCATTCAAATAAGGCAGGCACTGGGCCAGGCCAGGAATCTGCATCCCCTGACTTCTCTCTCCCAATCCCAGATGACTTCCGGATCTTCTGTGGGGATCTGGGCAATGAAGTGAATGATGACATCTTGGCACGTGCCTTCAGCCGCTTCCCGTCCTTCCTTAAGGCTAAGGTGATCCGTGACAAGCGCACAGGCAAGACCAAGGGCTATGGCTTCGTGAGCTTCAAGGACCCCAGTGACTACGTGCGCGCCATGCGCGAGATGAACGGTGGGTGAGGTCTCCCCTGGGGGCAGCAAGCGTTGGCGGGCTCCTGGCCTACCTGATGCCCCAAGCCTGACCTTGAGCCCACCATTCCCACAGGAAAATATGTGGGCTCACGCCCCATCAAGCTGCGTAAGAGCATGTGGAAGGACCGGAACCTGGATGTGGTGCGCAAGAAGCAGAAGGAGAAGAAGAAGTTAGGCCTGAGATAGGGTCTGTGGCCAGGCACCCGCTCACCTGGCCGGGCGCTTGCTCCTCCCCACAGTTCTCTTTGGAAAACCCCCAAGTCTCCACCCATCCACTTGCCCCAAAACCAGTTTCAATAAATTGACATTCATTTCCATCCCTGGCTGGGTCACTCCTTGGTTTTTTTTTTGTTTTTGTTTTTTTGTTTTTTTACCAGGAGGTCCCGGGGATCGAACCCAGGTCCCTCCATATGGGAGACGGACGCCCAACCGTTTGAGCCACATCCGTCCCCCTTGGGTCACTCCTTGGAAGCACTCTGTGGGGAATGGGGCTTGTATCCCCCATCTGGGAATATTAGGGAGCCTTGAAAGTTTATCCAGACAGGCATTTTTGAACTCCTACTATGCGCCTCTGACATCTTCATGAAGCCTCACAAGTGCACACTAAGTGTTGTCCATTCCACAGAGGAGGAAGCAGAGGCTCATGGCAGGTTCGCAGCTGAGCCGAGGCTCAGACCAGGTCCTTCTGACTCCAGCCTGTGGTGTCAGCACCAAGGTATGGGGTTTTCTGGGTCCTGCTCTTCTGGAGCTCACTGCCTTCTAGGCTTTCAGCCAGCCAGCAAGCTCACTGAGGCTCTGGATGGTGTGAGGGACACAACAGTGAGGCACAGTCCTGGCCTCTGCCCTCTGAGCACATGGTCAATGGCAGGAGACAGGCCTATTGCCAGGCAGTGACAGCCTAGAGTGGTTGGAGCTGGGTTGGGGGCCCCAGGGTTCTGTGGAATACCACCCACCTCCAAGACTTTGTCTCGTTTGCATCCTGTCATTCTGTCTACCCCATCTGTCTGTCTTTGTCTCTGCAGTTCTCTCTCTCTGGATCTCTGAGACAGTTTTCCACTTTCTTCTGCCAGACCCCAGGAAATTTCTCTTGCTGTATGTCTCTGGGTCTCTGTCACCGTCTCTGTGAGTGTCTCTTTCTTGTCTTTTTCTAAGACTGTTTCTTTAAATCTTTCTTCTCTCTTTGCACCTCTGTATCTCTCCCCACCTCTCTTTTTCCAGTCCCAAGTTTGTCTCTGCCTGTCTGAAGAGGTAACCATGCAGGGCCTTGAATGCCAGGCTAAGAGCTTAGACTTTACCCTGGAGGCAGCAGCAAGCCTTCGAGAAGCTGAGACAAAGTTTAAGCAAGGAAGTGGCATACAGATTTGCCCTTTAGAAAGCCCCAAGACAGGCACACTGTGGGCTGGAAGCCTTGAGGGAGGCTGGGCAAGGACCCTCCAGGGGAGGGCTTAAGGTCTGGGCATAGCCATCAGAACCCTGCATGGAGAGGTGGCAAATTGGAAAGGACTTAGAGGAGAATTGGGGGGGAGGGGCAGTATGACACCCCAGCAGGTCTCTCAGGAAGGTCACCAGGGAGAGCTCATATCCCCTGTTCCTGTCTTCCCCCCCTTACTGCCCCACTCTCTGACGTCACATTTTCCAGTCTGGCCTGAGGATCAAAGGGGTGAGGGCCTCCCTCCTCTGCCGGAAGTGCCCTGCAGCCCTCTCCCACCTGGGCTGGACCATCCAGCCCCAGGACCCGCAGCACACACAGCTCCTTCACTAGCTTCCCTGCCCTTGACCCCCTCCCATCCACATGGTGGCAAGGGAAGAGACCCAAAGAGAGGATGATTCCAGAAAGGAGGGTTTTAAATGTGTGCCTGGGAGTCCTCCTGGAGACCAGGAGGGGGGACAGGGCTGAGAGACAGATGGACAGAGATGGAGGGGATGTAGCAGGCAGGGGTGGAGAGAGATGGGGAGGGAGACAAGGAGACTCAGGCAGAGAAGCTGAAGAAAGAGTAATTAGAGACCATACCACGAGAAGAGAGGGAGAAAAACAAGATGGAGGTGAGGAGCTAGAGCAGCAGGAACACTCAGACACAGGGAGACTCAGATAGGCAGAAACAGACTTCTCAGAAAGACTGGATGACAAGACCTCACTGGAGTCAGGCTTGGTGCAACAGAGACCCATGGCTGGGAGTACTGACCCTGGGAGAGACACAGAGAGACAGACAAACACACAGAGGAGATCTGGGGCAAGGCAGGCCAGGACTCCCTTCAGGCCCCTGGAGTTGGATGGACGGAGGGACCAGTGATACCCAAGGGTTCTGTGGATCACCCACCGCTGGGTATCCCAGCCCCAACCTCAGTGTGATGCTGGCAAATGGCACCCCCTCCTGAGGCCCAGTTTCTCTTCTGTAAAATGGATGGAACAGCAGCGCTCACCCCCTCCACTTCCCCAACCCTTCTCCCACCCACCCCTTTACCCCCCTTACCCCCAGCCTTGCACATGTGACTGGAGAAGGTGCTTAGCGTTGGAGCTGCCATATAGTAATAGTTAAGATGAAAGGAGAATGGCAAGTGGTTAGCAATCACAGCTGGGTGAATATTGGAAGATATACATAATATAGAGTTGGACTATTTTTAATGGTAAATATTATTTACTTAATATAGAACAATGGGTAAAAGCACAGACTCTGAAGCCAGGTTGTGAGATTTAGCATATAAAATTACTCAGTTAAATTTGAATTTCAGATAAACAGTGAATACTTTTTAAGATAAGTATGTACTAAATATTGCGGGTCTTTGTGTATATGTTGCATGTATGCATGTGTTTTGTTTTTTGTTGAATCATTAGAAGAAAGTTACAGACACCATAACATTCACTGCTAAATACCTCAGTATTCACCTCCTAATAGAGATATTTTTCATATCACAATATTATCTAAGAAAATTAATATTTCTATATCTCATACTCAAATTTTCCCAATTGTCCCAAACTGTCTATTAAGTGGGGGGAAGCCTGTCTCAACTTATCTTTTCATGAAATGGGCTAAGGTTAGTGCCTATCTCATAAGAGGATTAAATGAGGGCACTTAGCACAGTAGGTGTCTCCTAGCCCTCAATAAATGTTAGCTATTATTATTGTTTTTATTGTTGACGATATTGTTATTATGATTGTCACTCATCTGGAGCTGTCCCAGAACGTTCTCCTCAACGCCCTTGGAAGGGAAGAACTCGGCCTGGTGGGGGATCTCGGGGCGACCTCCCCTATCTCACCTCCCCCCACCCCCGCAGTCACCCCTGCAGATTGTGACGTAGGCAGGCTGGGGATCTGGCCGGAAATCCCTCTTCCTGTTGCAGATAAGCTCCGCGCAGCCCAGCAGACCCCAGACCCTCCTCCCACCCCCCATGTCGCAGGATCAAGTCCCCAAGACGGAGAACCTGTACACCAAACCCCCCGCCCCGCCCCCATCGCCCGTACTCCCGCCCCCACCCGGTCTCGCCCAGCCCGCCACTCCCCAAGCCTCGGGTCAAGCCCCAGGCGCCCCTGCTGCAGGACTGCCCCAGCGGAGGGAGGGGGGCACCCACCCCTGAGGCGGGGGGCGGACGGCTCGGCCCCGCCCCTGCAACTCGACCCTGGCTGCGACCCCCATCTCTGACGTCTCGGAAAATTCCCCCCTGCCCCGGTCCCGGGGGTGGGGGGGGTGCATGGTATGAAATGGGGCTGAGACCCCCGGCTGGGGGCAGAGGGACACGCCAGAGGTGAGCACAAAGTTGGGGACTGGATGCCTGGGTCCCTGGGGGAGGAGAGGCCTGGGGCCTAGACACCCAAGAGACTGGGGCCCGGGACTCTTGGTCCAAGGGAAAAGGGGACTGGAAGCCAAGATTCCAGGGTCGGGCGGAAGGAGAGCGCAGGGACCTGGACTCCTGGGTCTGAGGGAAGCGAGGGCTGGGGCCCAGACTCTGGAGTCCCTAAGTGCCACCAGCTCACCTTTTGCCCTTTCACCTCTCTAGGCCCAGTACATTCAGAAGGAGCATCCATGGATTTGTGGAACTGGGATGAAGCATCAGCACAGGAAGTGCCCCCAGGAAACAGGCTCTCAGGTCCGCTTAGGCTGCTGGGGCTGAGACAGCCAATGGGAAGGGTGCCCAGGTGGGGGGCTTCTGCAGACACTTGACCTGGCCCTAACCTTATCCTTATTGCCTGCAGCAGGAGCCGAACTCGGCTTCTACTTCCCTGAACTGGCACTACAAGGGGACACGCTGACCGCGGAGTCAGGCTGGAAAGGTGGCTGCAGGCTGGGTACTGGGGACAAAGCGGGGGAGCTGGGCCCAGGGGTCTGAGAAGAGACAGAGGAGGCTGCATGCTTGGACTCCTGCGGCTCAGGGAGGAGAAGGTCTGGGGTCCTGAGTTTTAGGTCTGAGTGGGCGGGGCCTGGAGCACTAACTACTAGGTGAGTGGGGGGGGGGGGCGTAGGCTATAGTCATTGCTCACACCTTCCCTAAACTCAGCTACCATCTTGTATGGCAGGACTTCCACAGCTGGACTGGGACTCCGAGTTACTGCAACCAGACGCTCCATGGGGGACCGGTGAGTGTGTGCGGAGAGGAGGGGGATGAAGGACTGGGGGTCCTGAGGCACTGGGCCGGGAAGTTTAGCCTCCCCGATATTTGAGGGGGAACTGGGCTGGGACGCCAGTGTCCTCAAGGTGGCCTGTCCTGGACCAGGGTAACGGCCTCCCCTACCCCAAGGAACTGGGAGCCCGGGCCCGAGGCTTAGAGCTTAGAACCCTAGGAGGCCCAAGGGGCCCGGGGACACCTGGCCTCCCTTCACATGGGGTCCGATCTTCCACACAGAGCCCGCCCCGCCGGCTCTGGCGTGGCGGGGAGATTGGACAGACCTGGAGCGCGGGGGCGCGGACCCTCGGAGCCCCGCCTCCCCGGCCCCGGGCCCCGCCCCTCCCTGCCGGGGCGCCTTTCCCTTCGCTGTCTCGGAAGGGCCCGCCGGCCAGAACCGGACCACCTCGGCGGGAGGGGCCGCGTCGTGGTCGTGCGCCCACGCCGCCGGGAGCTCCCCCAGCTGGGACTGTTCTGCCGGCCCCGGTGGCGCCACCTACTGGGGCACGGAGCCGCGCGTGGACTATACCATTTCGTGGGGCGGGCCTGCGGGCTCGGACTGTACCAACTCCTGGGGCCTGGGACAGCAGACGGCTTGCAGTGCCTCTTCCAAGGGGCACCAGAGTTCAGACTGCACTTCACCCGCACCAAGCCAGCCATCAGACCGTGCCACAGTACCTTGTTTCCCCAAAACTAGCCACCGAGGTGAGAGGTGCGCGAAGACTTTGTCCTGAGGGGAGCAAAGCTAGAGTCTAGAGAGACCCGACCTAGGGGCTTAAGGGGACGGGACCCGGGAAACTGGTAGTGGGGGGGCGGGGCCGTGGTTCCTTAATCCAAGAGAAAGGCGGGGACAGCGGTTCGCAGGCCTGGGTCCTAAGGGAGGAGAAGGCCAAGTGTCAGACACTGGTAGTCTGCTAGAGCGCAAGGTGGGGGGGCCCCAGGCTTCTGGGTTACGTGGAGGAAAGAGAAGAGGGCCCCGATGCCTGGGTCCATGACGCATTCTTGGGGTCCCCTAGATGAGGGATCCGAACTCCTGGGTCCCCGAGTTGGAGAGGACCTCGAGGTCCCCGAGGTAGCGAGGGAGTCCAGACTTCTAGGTTATCCAGGCGGCGTGGACTAGGGCCGGGAAACCTGAGTGTTCACTCGCCTCCCACCCCGCAGGTCCCATCCAGCTGTGGCAGTTCCTACTAGAGCTGCTCCACGATGGGTCGCGTAGCAGTTGCATCCGCTGGACGGGCAACAGCCGCGAGTTCCAGCTGTGCGACCCCAAGGAGGTGCGGCCGCTCCCGAGCCCCGCCCGGCCCTGTCCGGCTCTAGCCGCGTCTTGCTCACCTCCCCGCCGGCCGCGCGTCTCCCTTCACCTGACCTAGGCTTGGCCCCGCCCAGCCCCCTGTGAGCCGGAGCCTAGCGACCGCACCCTCCGCCTTCAACTTCGCTCCGCCCGGCCTCCTGCCTCCGCCCCGCCCGCCCATCGCCAGGCCCCGCCCCGCCCCCTCTGACTCGGCCCCGCCTCTGTCCCAGGTGGCGCGGCTGTGGGGCGAGCGCAAGAGGAAGCCCGGAATGAATTACGAGAAGCTGAGCCGCGGCCTGCGCTACTACTACCGCCGCGACATCGTGCGCAAGAGTGGCGGGCGCAAGTACACGTACCGCTTCGGGGGCCGCGTGCCCGGCCTGGCCTAGTCGGGCCGCGCGGGGGCGGACCGGGAGAAGTGA
This sequence comes from Tolypeutes matacus, assembly GCA_026826555.1. Taxonomy (NCBI): domain Eukaryota; kingdom Metazoa; phylum Chordata; class Mammalia; order Cingulata; family Chlamyphoridae; genus Tolypeutes; species Tolypeutes matacus. Next base: position 3,176,950 of record JAKSZT010054567.1, on the reverse strand, counting down.
TCCAATAAAAAATATCCCGTCGGGCCTTGTCGCGCGTGCTTGTCTGCATTCTTCCCACTGACACTGACCGGACCCGCCACCGCTAGGGCACCCACGTGTGCACCACCTCACCTGATGCTGGGCGGTCGAGATGCCAAGGTGACCAAAAGAGATCCAGCCCTTTAGGACGCCTACTGAGTGCCCACACTGTGGTGCGGACATGCACGGGAATCTAACCTCGTCCCCGTAGGGCCTACTGTGTGCCTGCCCTGTGTTGGGACATGTAAAGGAATCAGACACAATCACTAACTTGCAAGTTTACCTACGGGGTTGCCCTTAAATCCAGACCCAGAACTCCAAAAAGTTTATTGTGTGCCCTCCAGCACCGGGGACCATGAAGAGTTTAGACCAGGTGCTGGTCCCTAAACACCACCTACACTGTTTCCCCATCTTCCATAGGCCCCAAGGAGAGCCTACTGGTGCTACCTCATTCTGGGAACCACTGAGGGCCCTGAAAGAGAACCTACTGTTGCCCTACTGTGGGCAATGCCGGGATACAGCAGTAACCAAGACAGCCCAGGGACCTGCCTTCAGGGGGCTCACAGTTCAAGGGGTGACAGACCCATTACCAGACAGGGACAGTCCAGAATGGTCAGGGTTGGGGTGGGGAAACCCCAGTAGGATTGAGGGAGCCCCAAAAGAACTACCTGACCTGGAGATAGGGGATAGGGAGTCAGGAAGGGCTTCCAGACAGGTATTGGCTGATTTGAGAAGTCAGCTAGGCCAAGAATGTTCCGGGCAGGGGAAACAGCATAAGCAAAGGCCTGGAGGTGGAAATCTCGCAGCACTGTTCACAGCATTAAATATGAGTGTGACTGGGAAGGGGAACATGGGCCAGTTCACATAGGCTCTGTAGGCCATGGTGAGGAACCTGGGCTTTGTCCCAAGGACACTGGGGAGCTATGGAGGGGTTAAGCAGAGGAGGAGTTTCAGCTTTAGGAAGATCTACTGAAGGCGGTGAATGCAGGAATGTAACAGGTAGTTCCACAAATGATAACACTGATGAACACAGAATGTGTGAGAGGCCCCTGACCCACTTAGGTCTGGATACTGCACCCAAGACAGTATGTGGGAAGCTTTGGAGGCCAGACTGAGAGGAAGGAGAAAAGGAATTATTTTTCACAGCTCCCTCTCCCAGCCCTCAGGTTTCCCCTTCATTCACACAAGGAACTCTTAATTTATAGAGCACATTCTATGTGCCAGGCATTGTTGTAGGTGCTGGAATAAATGGTGAATAAGACAGACAAAAATTGCTCCTTTATGATGCTTCTGTTCTAGTGAGAGAGACAAACAAGAGGTAAATATTTTAAAAAAAAAAAAAAAAAAGGAAGGAAGGATATAAATGAGATAAGTGCTATGTAGAAATAAAGTTAGGAAAAGGGGATGGGAACCAACCAGAGGGCAATTTTAAATATTTGCTCTGAGAAGGACTCTGAGGTGACATTTGAGCAAAGGAGATAAGGAAGGGAGCCCTCTGCAGGAAGAGTATTCCAGGTTGCGGGAACAGCAACTGCAAAGGCCCTTAGGGGGAGGCCAGCCTGTATGTTTACAGAACTGCAAGGAGACCAGTGTTGTTGGAGCAGTGGGAGTGAGGAGGAGAAGGGTAGGAGATGAGGTTCTTGGGGGAAGGGGAATTGTGTAGGCCATTTATAAGGACTTTGACTTTTGCTCTGAGTCAGGAGAGAAGCCAGGGAGGGTTCTGGGCTGAGCGGGAGGGACCAGGTAGTTAACATGGTCCCTCTGGCTGGGTGGGCAAATTGTGGAGGCTAGTAGGGAAAACAGGAGGCCAGGCAAGAAGGCTACTGGAGTTCATTGTGGAATAAACCAGATATGGCAGAGGAGGATTCGGTATATAGTGGACACACACACACACACACACACACACACCAGGGCTGGGGATTGAACCCTGAATCTCATGTGGGAAGCCTGCGCTCAACCACCTCGACTCTTCGAGTTGTTTTTTTTTTTTTTCGTTTGTTTGCTTATTGTTTTGCTTGTTTTTTGCTCAACCCCTTGAGACCCATCTGCTCCCCATCTGGTTAGACATGGGGAGGAGATGCGGGGTGTGGAGTCTGGGCATTCCTCAAAACGTGGCAGGTGACTCCGGGAGAGAGACGAGTTTCTTTTCAATCCCCTAACAATAGACCCCGTAATAATCATAAGGGAAAGGTTTCTGTGCTTTGTTCAATAATGTATGCCCAACACTTACAGAAGTGCCTGGCTCAGAGTAAACGCTCAATAAATATTTCTTGCATGAATAAAATCACTTCCTCTGGGCTATTCGCTCCCAGGCCCGCCCTCCAGACACTCCGGGGACCCAGAATTCCTTTCCCAGGCACAAGGTTGTGATGATCTTCTATACCCAGGCGTCCCCAGCCCCTGCTCCAAGCCATTCGAAGTGCCGCTGGGGCTCACGATTGGTCCGAGGGTGATGGTGAACGTGCATCCTGCCCAATAGGAGGTCGAAACCAGAGTGGCTTCCGGGCCCGCCTCCCCACATGCTCACCAGTAGCGCCGAAGACTGCCCTGTGCTCCGCCGCGCCCTACTTCCGTCCGGTCTTAATTCTGCTTCCGGTCCGAGACAGACGTCTGGGCTGAGGGTCACATTGAGCTTCGAGCGGCTTTAGGGTCGCCTTTTGGTGAGTATGTGGGCTGGGAAATCTGGGGTCCCAGCATGGGGGCCTGAGGAACCGAACCCCAGCTTCCCGGAGAACGGGCAGAGGCCTCCGGGTGCGACCACCCCGAGCCCTGTTCTGTTAATAATAATCTAACGTTTGTAGAGTTCTTCCTTAGTACCAGGCAACATCCCAAGCGAACTTGCTTAAATTGATTCATTTACTCTCCCCCCTAACTCTATGAAGAAGGGCTTGCTGTTATCTCCTTTTGTCATTGAAGAAACTGAGACTCAGATGTTAACCGAGTCTCCAGCTACCAACGTTTGGATCCATTAATTTGAACTGCATTGCTCTTTATCACCGGGCCGCGGGCGTGACCTCCCGGGTTTGCCTGGGCCGCAGTCTGACTCCCTGGTGTCTGATCCCGCTTTCCCCTTGCATGTTGGAGGGGCCGCAGCGTCATCCCCGATCCATGGTCACCCCCAAGTATCGGCTCGAGATCTCATCCCAAGCTCTTCTTCCGACGCCGTCAGTATCCCTGGGACTGGTATTTTACAATCCCGCCTCTCCCAAAGGACTATTCTGGTGCTCCCAGACCCCCAACACTGCCTTGGGCTGCTTGAATTGAACACCGGTCTGCGCACCTCAATGTAGTCGCAGGGCTCCTCGGATTCTCTGGAATACAGAGGCACTTTCTCGTGGATTTCTTGGTGAGGACTATACGTCACCTTTTCAAAGACATAATATCAGAGCTTTTTTAACCTGGGTCCACAGAACTCATAGGATTCAAGGGGTGCTAGTAATTGGATGGGGAAAAAATTACATTAGTATTTTTGCTGGCTTCTAATTGAAACGTAGCATTTTCTTCAGTTAGGCGTGGACACAACAACCTCAGTTACATGGCTAATACTACTGCTGTGTTGCTACTGGCGCCTGTAACTTTGTCACCAGTTGAAATCATGGATGTTCTTATATCACATAGCAGTTGTTGCAGGTATCACAAAATATTTTCATTTGTGACTACTTCAATATTGGGATAGTTAATAAGTCTGCAGCTATATATAACTGGTTTTCTTTTTGAATCCTACACGTTTTTTAATGTGTATAAACATATTCTGAGAAAGAGGTTTATGGTTATCAGACCCCAGAGTAGTTCCTAGCACCAAAAAGATTAAGAACTTCCACAGTGTAGGGTACTCCAGTGATTGAACACAGCCCACCAGTTGTGTGTTGTGTGACCCTGGGAAGTCACTTAGATGCCCTGTCCTTTCCTTGTCCGTGAAATGGGGATAATAGTTCCTGCCTTACAGAGAGGCTATTAGAGAAAAATGTTAAACAGCACCTGGCCTATAGTAAGCACTCAGTAAATGTGGCTAGAATTATTTGGGTACCAGGCCTGATTTCGCTAAGGATTTGCCCCCAACCTGCTATGACTTCCATACCCAGATGTATGGATTGGCCCTGCCCTTCCTGTGTGTGTATGTGTGTATACAGGATTAACACCCAGCCTGTTCTGTGTTTAGGCCTCCTTTGGGCCTGGGTGGACTGACATGCCCTGGGCCTGGGGGGCCTTTGGACCTGGGTGGACTGTCTAGGCCTGCCAGACCCCTACCAACACCTACCCACTTTGCATCCAGGAGTCATCACAATGGCAGAAGACATCAAGACTAAAATCAAGAACTACCGAACTGCCCCTTTTGACAGCCGCTTCCCCAACCAGAACCAAACCAGGAACTGCTGGCAGAACTACCTGGGTAAGTAGGGTATGGTCGTGGTGGAGTGCAGACCTTCCCCTGGTCCCACACCTCAAGTTACTCACCTTTTGCCTATTCCTAGAGGACCCATGCACCTTAACGCTGGTCCCAGCCTCCTTTGCTTTTTAAGAGTGTGCATATAAGTAATGTAACATATGTAAAACATAATGTTACAGCAAAATTAATAATTCTAAAGTGAATCCCTGTGCAACCATAACCGGGATAGAAAAATAGAATATTGTCAGCACCCCAAACTCCCCCACCCCCTGCATGCCCTGTCTTGAACACAACTCCCTCCTCCCTCTAGTTGTGTAACCACTATCCTGACTTATAGTATCACATTTTTGGTTTCACCTCTTTGTTTTAGGTTTGCCCCTTTGTGAACTTTATAAATACTGTGTGTTTTCTTTTGTATTTGGATTTCTTCATTCAACAGTTCTCAGGGGGGCGGATGTGGCTCAAATGGTTGGGCGTCCATCTCCCATATGGAGGGACCTAGGTTCGATCCGCGGGACCTCCCGGTAAAAAAAAAAAAAACAAAAAACAGTTCTCAGGAGTTGTCCATGCTGGGGTGTGCAGATTGCTCATTTCCATTGCCTTTGTGCAGTATTACACAATTTATTCTATCGTTGGATACTTGTGTGGTTTTCAGTTCGGGGCTTTGATTAATAGGACTGCTATAAACATTCTTATCAATATAATCAGATGCCATGTGCATGCTTTCTTCTCTAGGAAATGTGCCTGGTAGTGGATTGCCTCGAGTTATGTTTTATTTTTTAATTTTTTTAATTAAAAAAAAAATTTTTTTTAGGAGGTACCAGGGATTGAACCCATGACCTTGTACATGGGAAACAGGCACTCAGCCACTGAGCTGTACCCGCTCCCCTAGTTGTGGGGTTTTTGTTTGTTTGTTTGTTTGTTTTGTTTTTTTTATTTAATGAATTCCCTATTTTTAAAAACTGGATTATTCTTTTCCTTTCTTCCTCTCTGGAACTCCTAACATCATTTTTTTTTTTTTTTTTTTTTTTTTTAAAGATTTTATTTATTTATTCATTTATCCCCCCCTTGCTGCTTGTGCTCGCTGGGTCAGCTAACCACGCCGTGGGGGCGGGCTTGCCTTCACCAGGAGGCCCCGGGTTCGGTAAACGGGAGCCCTACTGATTGAGCCACAGCCGCTTCCCAACTCCTAACATCTTAATGTTAAGATCATCTTCCCCTTCCCTTGCCCTGGTTCTGAGCTTAAATAATACATGTCCTCATGCTTCCCCATCATCCCTGACCCCAGAATTTTCAAATTGGACAACAGTTCTCTAGTGGATTACAAAATCAATTTAATGAGTTGTGCCCAGCACATTTTAATGGATTTGTAAGGGAATACACTGTTTGTGAAACTTCAGTATATGTGTGTTTATGTAACTGGTCATGTGGTTAAAAAATATTTCCCACTATGGGTTTTGGTCATAAACGTGTTCCAGCCCTTGGTCTGGGCTGACCCTGAACCCCTTTCTTCACAGACTTCCACCGCTGCGAGAAGGCAATGACTGCTAAAGGAGGTGATGTCTCTGTGTGTGAATGGTACCGGCGTGTGTATAAGTCCCTCTGCCCCTTATCTTGGGTATGTGTCTCCTGCTGGGGCCCTTGGGATGAAGGGGTAGGGTCTGAGCAGAGGGGAGTGTGGTGACTTGGTGGGAGCTCATCTCCAAGGGAAAGCAAGGTATCACGTTGTCCATGGGCTCATGCCTTTTCCACTTCTTAGAATTACCTCCCTTTACCGACACCTCTGAGCTAGTCAGGGCTCTCAGCCAAGCCCACCAGGGCTGTGTCCTTGCTGGATCCATCTCTCTCACTTACTCTACAAATATAAACTCAGTGCCAGGTCCCTGACCCTATGACCACATCATCTTGTATGACCTGGTCCCTTTTAATGAATATTTTCAGATATCCATAAAAGTAGAATAGTCCTGTGACCCCAAATACACCCATCACCCAAACTGAATAGTTAACCAAGATTTTTCCACATTTGCTTCATCTGTCCCTTTTCTTTTTTCATTTGCTGAAGAATACTAAAACAAATCTCAGACATGTGATTTCACCCTTTCCTCCTTCAGCATGCATCTCTTTAAAAACATCATAATCAGGCAGTCCTTTTAGCCCTGATCTGCCTAGGCCTTTTGCCAACATTTAGTACCCTTTGCCATGCCCTTTTTTTTTTTTTAAATAAAATTTGTTTAACATTATTGCATTTTGTCAAATCAAAGCCCCTATTCACTGCAAGACACATTGAGAGGTGGTAAAATACCTGAAGGGGAATGTAATTTCAGAGATGTTAAAATGGAAAGCCATGTGTCTTAGAATCAAAATATGGTACTTTACAAAAATAATCATGCTCATATAAAAAAAAAATGTGAGCAGTATAATAAAATAAGAAAGTGGAAGCCCTTCTGTGCTCCCCAGTTCCCCTCCCCCAAGGTAACTGCTGTTAACTGATTGGCTTTTTCTCTCAATAAATTCATCATACACAAACCTGTGGAACTTTCTGTTTATGAGTTCTCATATTATATATTCTGTTCTGCAGCTTGCTCCTATGACTTATCAGTGAATCTTGGAGCCTTTTTTTAATGACCGTATTTGTAGACCTGCCTTATTCCTTTTAATAACTTATTTTTTTTAATCAATTTTATTGATACATATTAATAAAGCCTACAGTCCATCCAAAGTATGTAATCAGTGGTATTTAGTATAATCATATAGTTGTGCAGTCATCATTATTAGAGCATTTTCATCGTTCCAATAATAATAAACAAAAAAACAAGCAAAAAACACTATCTCTTAATGATTGTCTCTCAATCTCTCTATGCTTCTCCTGCAGTACATAGCTGCTATTCTGTTTGTCTTTCTTATTTATTTCTATTTCATATTGATGGAGTCAAACAATATGTAGTACCTTTTTTTTAAGATTTTATTTATTTCTTCATTTATCCCCCCCTTGCTGCTGGGTCAGCTAACCATGCCGTGCAGGCGGGCTTGCCTTCACCAGGAGGCCCCGGGAACCGAACCCGGGGCCTCCCATATGGTAAACAGGAGCCCTACTGATTGAGCCACAGCCGCTTCCCTATGTAGTACCTTTTGTCTAGTTTCTTTTACTTAGTGTATTTCCCTTTTTTTTTTTTTTTTACCCTTAATGGAAGGTTATTAATATATTACTATACACTACTATCCATATTTTGCTTTGGTTGTATTTTTGCCTGATATTAACATCTTGTAAAATTATTAAAGTACATTTGTTCAGTTTCAAAGAAAAATAGTTTATATATGCCATATTACCCTGCTCATATTTCATAGGAGGTTTCGCTATGCTATATAGTCCCATGTTACTTTTTTTAACTTTCCTTCTAGTAATATACATGACCTTAGACTTTCCCTTTCAAACACTGTCACATCCATTTATTAGCACAGCTAGTTACAAACACTATGATAGATGTGCTTTCACCATTTCTATTCATTTCAAAAGATTTACGAACAACGTTTTTACCAATTCTGCACAGAGTAACCTGTTTTTATTTAGCTGGTCCCCACCCCCACCCCTTCCTTTGTGTGTGCCTACTTTTTTATACAGTTATGAATCATACTCTAGATACTGTGCTGCACTTCACTTTTTCTTACTTAACATGCACAATATACCAATTTTCATGTCAATATAATCTACTCAGTTTAAGTTATTTGAGTACCATCATTATAAAATATTTCCTTCCCCTTTAGCTGCACTCATGCTTTTTTTCACTATATTAAATGACTACAGTAGACATCTCCATGGCGGGAAATGTTCTCCCTTTATTTGAATGGTTTCCTTCCTGTAAAATGGGATTATTGGGGCAAAAGGTAACTTCCCAAAGGATTGTACCAGTCTGTCATTGGCCCTCACTCCCCAACATTGTATTTCTTAAATGCTAATTTTTAAAAAAGGATAAAACCAGCTAACAGAGAAATTCAGATAGAGAACTGTGAATTGCAGAGAAAGTACAAGTCCATTTTGAGGGACTCCAGTTGAATCCCAGATGTGAAAAAGATGTTCATCTCTGGTCTAATCAGGGAAACACAGCTGAAGACAACAGAAAGATGCTCATGTTTACCATGCAGCCTAGTGCAAAAATTATAAAGGATAATTTTGCCAAGAGTTGGGATGGCAAAATAGGTTCTCTGACAAGCTGTTAGGGGTAATATAGATTGGACCAATCTTTTTTTTTTTTAGTCATGGGCTCACAATTTCTATTTATTATCAAAATACTTCCATCAGATGACAAACCTGAAAAAGTCAAATCTTCACCTGTACATCACTTTACAGTTCTTGATTCATAACTGTTTATCTCAGAGTAATAACAGTCCAATCATTTTTGAGGTTAAATTCAGCAGGTTCTTCCAAAATGAAAAAAAAACAATACTCCTTTGACCTGACAGGTCTATCTCTAGGCATCCACAAAAAATATTCATGTACAAGGATGTCCATTGCAGAGTTGTTTGTAAGGGGACACATTCAGAAACGACCCAAGTTAGACAAATCATGTACATTTATCTTATCTTATCTTATCTTATCTTATTTATTTATTTATTACCAGGAGGTCCTGGGGATCAAACCCAGGTCCCACCATATGGGAGACGACGCCCAACCATTTGAGCCACATCCATCCCCCATGTACATTTATCTTGATAGCCTTTATGGAAAATGAGTTGATCTATGTGACAGGACATAGAAAGAGCTCCCTAAACCTTATGGAAAAAAAGCAAGTTGCAGAGCAGTCTGTTTAGTATGATCTGATACATATTTTTTAAAAACAGAGAAAGTGTGTGTAAACAAAATAGGCATATGAATGGCCTTTACTATGGGCCAGCCACATTGTAAGTGCTTTACATCATGTTAGGTCAAATGTGCCAAAGCAACCGTATGAGGGTAGGTACTATTCTCAGTATTCTCATTTTACAGATTGGAAACAGGCCCAGAGAAGTTGAGAAACTTGCCCGAGGTCATGCAGCTAGGAATTGATGAGTGGGAATTCAGATTGCATCTTCGTTTATATAACGTTGTTGCTGTGTGTGTAAATGAATATGCTTGTAACTACCTGTAGAAAGGCTCATGCTATTTATGGGAAGTGTTAACAGTTTGATATGTGCCATTCCCTTATTTTTCTATACCTGCACATACATCTGTGACCAAGAGTGGGCTTGCAGTGTATATTCTGTTTAGCACCTTTATGCACTTGACTATATATCTTGGTGATTCATTCGTGCTGGGGCATTGATCTGCCTCGTTTTTTTCACAGCTGCCTAGTATCCCATCTTCCCTGTATTCTTTTAAGTGACATTGAGTACTGACCCTGGGATTTTTCTGCCTGTTGCTCCCTGCCTCTGCCAGTGTGTCAGCTCATTCAGGACAGTGGTTTTTGTCTTTATGAGTCACTGCTGATTCCCCAGCTCTTGGGACACTAGCAGGTGCCTGTCGTTACTGGCTGAACAAATGAACAGGTGGGCAACGTGAGGATAACAAAGAAATCTACCCATCTAGTTGCCTCACAGCTGAAGAAGTGACACTGTCTGTTTTTCTACAGGTGTCAGCCTGGGACGATCGCAGGGCAGAAGGCACATTTCCTGGGAAGATCTGAACTGCCCACTGCACTTTTGCCCTGTTCTTCATCCTTCTTCCAGGCTTGTGAAGGGGGACCTGGGTACATGGTGACCCCCACTCTGGGATCCTGATCATGACTTAACTAAAAATAAAAACTTGTTGGAAAAGTATAAGAGTATGTGTATATAAAACAGCAAAAAGAACCTGGAAAGGATGAGAAGTCTCCAGATTCCTGACTATATGGCATTGGGAATCAGGGAGAGGGGATGTCAGAGCAATTATCTTTTCTGTTTTTGTTTGTTTGTTTTTTGTTTTTAATGGAACTTTGCCCACCTCCTATGTGCTAGGCAGTTGAGGATAGCCTCAAGTCCCTATCCATGCAAAAGTTTCTGCATATTCCTTTTTATTATCTGCACTAAAAAGCATTTGTTATATAATTTTTTTTTCAGTTCTTTATTGTGTTTATTTTTTTCTTACGTAATTTTTTCAACCATATGCAAAATAGCATAATAAATTCCTATGTACCCATCCCCAGCTTCAACAATTACACGACCAACCCTGTTTCATCTGGTAACTCACCCCACCACCCCCCAGATAATTTTTTTCCCTAAAAAAAAAAAAAATTGTTGTCATAACATGCAAATCATAAAAATCATTTAATGGTTCTTAAGGGGACAGTTCTGTGACATAGAGTACATTGACAAGATTGTATAACCTCCCCCCCCCCACAGATAATTTTAAAGCAAATCTTGGAAATCATTTTTTTTGCAGGAATATGTACATACATGCATCTCTTAGAGATACAGATCCTAAACACAGTCACACTACCATTACTACACCTAAGAAATTAACAGTATGAGCTAGTAATAGTGTTTTGCACAGCTTGGAATTTTTCCCTACATTCTAGACCTCTTCCATGTTGATGGGCCCGCTAAATGTTTCTTCACAATGCCACAAAGGGAATTGTCGCACAGTAACCGCCCAAACCATCACCCACAAATTTATCAACAAGAAAGTCTGAGATAGCATGGCCAGCTGGAGCACCATCCTGACACAGAATTGGTGTTTTCTCAAGACCTGTCAAATGCTTCAACAAACTTGTCTGAGCGTGTTCAAATGAGTAGGGAGCTCAATCTTTGTATTGGGAAAATATGGCCCTAGGGAGGGATCTGAAATGGCTGCCCATGAGGGAGAAGGGGCTGTTAACAGAGGACTTCAGCACACACACGTGAACTTTGCGGGACCATAGAAGTCATGGCATGCGTTGGGAAATGCTGAAGAATTTAAAGGTGGTAAAATTGCTATTGAAACAGGAGGAAGTCGAGTGAAAAGCCAACATACAAGACTCCTCCTGACCCTGGTCCCTCAATTCTGCCCAGAGGCCACCACCACTAGCAGTTTCCTGTGTATTTCTCCAGAGATAATTCATACATCTAGAAGCACTTACATATTTTATCATATTTATTTTATAAAGATTTTATTTGGCTTGCCTGTTTTCTCTCGTCTTCCACTTCTTGATGGCTCATCCATGGTGGCAGGAACTCTGTGAGCAAATGAGAAGTTCTTAAACACACCAGGCTGGCTCTAACTGCAAAATCTTTGCACTTGCTATTTGTTCAGCCTGGAATGATTTTCACAAGATAGCTTCATGGCTCATTCCCTCACTGCCTTCAGGTAGGTCTTCACTCAAATATAACTTAGTGAAGACTTCTCTGACCACTCAATCTAAAACTAACCTCCCCTACCCCCACACATACTTTGAACCCCTTCCTGGCACTTATCACTACATTCCATATATTTTACTTATTCACCTTTGATACTTGCCTGTTGCACACACACACAATGCACTAAATTTTAATTTCCATGAGAGCAAGTATTCTTTTAATTATATATTACTCTCCCTTTCAACATTTTATTATGAAAAAGTTCAAGCACGCAGAAAAAGTGGATGAATAGTACAATGGTTATTCTTATACCTGCCACCTAAGTTTAACAATTGTTAACATTTTGCCATATTTGCTTGGATTCTGTGTGTGTGTGTGTGTGTGTGTATTTGAAAGTAGTTTCCAAACATCTTGACACTTTACCCGTAAATACTTAAATTCAATATGTATCTCTGAAAAATGGCATGTTCCTTCATACCATTATCACTCCAAGAAAAATTAATAATTTCCTGATTTCTCATATCCAGTTCCTATTCAAATTTCCCAAATTGTCCCTCCAAAGATTTTTATGCTGTTGTTTACTTTGTTTTCTGAACCAGGATCATATAAAGGTGCATATTCTACATTTGGATATTATGGCTCTAGTCTTTTTTAAATATTAGAATAGCCCCCCTGTTGTAAGATGGAATTTTTGAAGAGGCCAGCTCAGCCATTTTGTAGAGTATAACCCACTTTGGATTTGCCTGGTTGTTGCCTCATGGTGTCATTTAGCTTCTTCCTCTATCTTCTATAATTCTTATAAACTAGAAGGTAGCTCTAAAGACTTGATTAGAAGCAAGTCAATATTTTTGCGAGAATCCTTCCTGTGTGTGTCCTGATTGCATCCCAGCAGGAGGTACCTGACGCCAGGTCTAATCCCTGAGTAAGGTGGTGGCTACTAGCTATCTCCCCGGAATTATCTGTTTTGCCTTTTTGCTATTGGCAAATGACCTGTGGGGTGATACTATGGGAAATGTCTCCACCTTGGCACCCTGGCAACTTTGCACATCTCTACACAAGCCACAGAGACAAGACTTGACTGTGGTCTGAACTGAGCCTTGACAGAATGTCTTGTGGTTCCTCCAGGAACAAAAGGAGATAAGTAGCTTTGGGAAGAGCTACCACGAGGCAGGGGAAGACTGTGCAAGACCATTTCTCATCCATCTCCCTTGTTTCTGTTGAGCACAGGGACTGTCCACCTTGCTCCCCCTTAGAGTATAGCTGCAGGCTATACCACCTTCTATTATGGAGAATTTACAGTGAATTCCCATGTGCCTGCCACCCATGTTCAACAATGATCAACTCATGGCCAATCTTGTAGTGTCTATATGCCTGACAATTTCCCCTTCCTGTATCAAGCAAATCTCAGACATCATGTCATTTAATTCATAAGTATTTCAAAATATATATTTTAAAAAGGGATGGGGGAGCAGATGTGGCTCAAGCGATTGAGGTCCTGACTTCCACATGGGAGGTTCCCAGTGTCTCCTGAAAAAACAAAAACGAACAACAAACAGACGAAAAAAACTCAGGGAAGCCAATGTGGCTTAGTGGTTGAGCACCAGCTTCCCACAAATGAGGTCCCATGTTCAATCCCTGGCCCCTGGCACCTAAAAGAAAAAAAAAGGGGGGGGATGGATTCATGGGTATGTCACCCATGTAGTTGCACTGGGTCCCCTGCTCAGAAGAACCCATACTTGGTTTGATGTTCTGCTGTCACCATCTTGAAATTCTTTTTTTTTTTTTTAAGATTTTATTTATTTATTCATTTATTCCCCCCTTGCTGCTTGTGCTCTCTGGGTCAGCTAACCACGCCGTGCCGGCGGGCTTGCCTTCACCAGGAGGCCCCGGGAACCGAACCCGGTGCCTCCCATATGGTAAACGGGAGCCCTACTGATTGAGCCACAGCCGCTTCCCCTTGAAATTCTTAATAATTTTTAAATCTTAATTTTTTTCGTTTTGCACTGAACCTTTTAAATGATATAGTTGGTCCTGAATATCATTCTGAAAAAGCTGGCAATGTAAGTGTGAAAATGTGATTATTGTTGTTATTTTTAATTTTCATAGGTTTAAATTAGGATCCAAATAAAGCCCACACATTTGTTGATAGGTCTCCAAAATCTCTTTCAATCTGTCAGGTCCCCGCCCCCATCTCTTTTTCCCTTGCAATTTGTTTGCTGAAGTAAGTAGGTCATTCACCCTGCAGTTTCCCAGAGCCTGGATTTTGCTGACTGTACCCTGTGCCGTGGTTTTAAAAGTTCCTGTCATCTCTAACTCCTGTAAATCAGCAGTTGAATCTAGAGTCTTGATCAGATTCAGGTTTGATTTTTTTGGCAAGACCACTTCATAGGTGATGGTGGATTCTCCCATCCGGAGGCACATCATGTCTGGCCGCCCCTCCCTCTTGGTGGTGTTTTCGCCATTGATGTCCAATGCCTAGCTCCATCAGAAAATGCTGATATTCTAAAGCATTTTCTAGCCGGAGCACTCCCTTTTAGAGGGTAATCATATGTTCATCTTTAGGATATATTGGCATGGTGTTCTAGTTTGCTAAAGCTGCCAAAATGCAGATAGCATAAAATGTGTTGGCTTTTTCTAACAGTGGGGATTTATTAACTTACAAGCTTACAGTTTTGAAGCTGAAAAAAGAAATATCCAAATCGAGGTATCATCAGGCAATGCTTTCTCCCTGAAGTCTGGCTGCCAGTGATCCTGGACTCCTCTGTCACATAGTTGTGTGACACATAGTTGTGCATTCATCACTTCAATCATTATTAGTCATTGGTTCTTAATATACATAGGAATCTACAGAGGAAAAATATTTAAAATCTAAAGAGCGTTGACTAAAAACCAAATTAACCATTTTAAATGGTTAAATATTGTGTCTTATAACCCAGCCAGCGTCTTGATATGGGAATTTATGTGCCATTTGTTTGTCCATCTGGCATGCACCTGGGGAGCCACGGCTCAGAGAGGAAACGCAGGAAATGCCCTGGCCCTTGGGGTTGGACCCCAGGCCACTCCTTTTCGCGTGCGGAATCGGCCTCGCGCCACCAGGGGGCGCGCTGGACAGCATGTGTGCCTCTGGGGAGCGCCGCTCGGCAGGTGCGGCCGCTGCTGCAGACCCGGCCGCGCGCTAGGTGCAGCGAACACCCTCTCACTCTGTCCCGCCGTCGCCAGGAAGGCGACACCCGTTCTGCAAATGGGCAAATGCACACGCCAAGTCATGCGGCACAAAAGAAACGGAGCTGGGATGTGAATTGAGGTCGGCCGATTTTGCAGCCTCAAGACAGTTCCTCCCGTCGCTCCCCACCGTGACCCTGCTCTGTAACGTTTGTGTGGGCGTGGGTCGGGGGGTATTTCTCACGCCGAGCCCATTCAGTGTGCCCCCTCCCTTTTTCTAGCACACTCCTCTCCCCGTTGTACACTCATGTCCTGGAACTCCATGCACACACACAGCTCCCATGCCATGCTCTCCCATCACCCTACAGTCTGTCTATCAAGTCCCTTGAGGGTCTCTCCCAGCTGTCCTCTTATCTCTTCCCCCAAGGTCCTGGCCTGGTCCAGCCCTGTCCTCGCCAGTCCAGGTCCCTGCACAGGCCTCTCCCTAAGCTCCTAGCTGGGAGAGGTGGAGCCACTTGACCATCCAAGGGCACCACAGCCAGAGGAGGCAGAGCTGGGATTTGGGATTCACAGCAGGTCTGCAGGTCCAACTTGGCTCTCTCATGGGCTCCCAGGAAGGCCCATGTCCTAAGGAAAGAGACATCATCGGGAGGTTCAGGTAGTTTACTCACTACCCTACCCCCACCCCGACACCAGCCTGGGAATCAGAGGCTATGGGCCGGACTTAGGCTCACACCGCCCTGCCCATGTGGCCAGAAACAATCTGGAATTTCAGGTCCATAAATCACTTGGGGGGTGGGGGGGAGCTCATAAAAGCTGCTCCCCTGTCCTGGCTTGCCCGCCTGGCCTCTTATCCCCTCTTCTGGTCGACCCCCTCCCTTCCTTGGTGACTGGCCCAAGGAGGAACCTGTGCATATATAGGGGGCTGCTGTGGAACAGGCCGGGCAGAAGGTCTTCAGAAAGAGAAGGTGAAGAAGGGGCTCTGGGGGTCTGGAGGTGGCAAAGGGAGCGGGGGCTGGAGATGGGAGGCCTGGGACTCAGGGAAGACCCAGTTGACTGTGCTGCCTGGGCCTCAGTTTCCTTTTCTGTAAAAAACGGGACTCAGAGCAGTACTCACTGCCAGGGTAGTGGTGGGAGTCTGGGAACATTTAGGGGGCAGCCTCTGGCAGCTGGGGTGTGCGGTGAGGGTGGAGGGTGGGCTTGGCTCTCCCAGCCCCCCAGCCTCTGCCCACCTCACCCCTGCTCCTGTGTCCCCAGGCAGGACCATGGCTTCCGCAGCTGTGGAAGCAGAGAAGGGGTCCCCCGTCGTGGTGGGGCTGCTGGTCGTGGGAAACATCATTATTCTGGTGAGACCTACCCCCCATCCCCTTTGCTCGACAGTTTAGTGGGCATGTGAGACAGGGGGCTGAGAGCCCAAGACTCCCCAGCAGGCCGCGCTGCAGCTCAAGTCAGAGCTGCCAGGGTTCAAATCCCAACCCCACTTCTTCCCAGCTGCATGACCTTGAGCAAAAGCCACTTCTCTGTGCTTCCGTTTCCCTGTCTATAGATTGTGTCCTCCTTGAGTGGACGGTTGTTGTGTGGCCTTAAGAGGTGGATCCATGCACGGCCCTCAGCTCAGAAAAGGTGCTCCATGAACATCAGTATCATTATGGACTTAAAGTCACTGCTTGGCCATAGTCTTTTAATTAATGTCATTTTAAAAAGTGTGTGATACTTGCACATGGCTCTGGAGCCAGACAGCTTGGGCTCAAGTCCCAGCTCTGTCACTTGCCAGCTGTGGGACCTGGTACCACAGTGATGCAGCTGTAAGAGGGAGCTGAAATAGAAAAGCCAGGAGAATGAAATGAGTTCTGAGATTAACGTGATGAGAAAGAGGGTTTGGCCTGTGGGGACTATTCGTACTGGCCCTCGCGACAGTCCCACTAAGCAGTTATCACACGCCTGGCACACAGCAGGAGTTCTGTCCACTGAGAACCCCTCCCTCCTTGCTCCCCATCCCCCACCCCTATCCATCTCCAATATTTCTTTAAGCAAATAAAGAAAGCGGGTGGCACCCTGTTCCCCTTACCCGCCAGATGCAGGGGATAACCTTGTGGTTCCTGACTTCCCCTCTGGGGTGGGTGTAGCTCTAGATTGACTCCTAGACTTGGAATTGCTGGGCCAACGGGTCACACTGGTGGTTTTTATGGCCCGGGCCAGTCTCCCTCCTCAGGGAATTATGGGGCTGTGGAGGCAGAGCTGTGCCTGTGGCAAATCCTTCGCTGCTGGCGGCCCCCTGGGAGGGTCACGTCTTTGCCCGCCGTACCGAGGGGGCGGTGGAGGCGCAGACTGGGGGGAACTTGCTCCCCGCAAGCTCGCAGCGGGGGCCGCGGCCCTGAGCAGGCCCTTGTCGCCCGCCCGCCGCCCCGTCCAGCTGTCCGGCCTGGCCCTGTTTGCCGAGACGGTGTGGGTGACGGCGGACCAGTACCGCGTGTACCCGCTCATGGGCGTCTCGGGCAAGGACGACGTCTTCGCGGGCGCCTGGATCGCCATCTTCTGCGGCTTCTCCTTCTTCGCCGTGGCCAGCTTCGGCGTGGGCGCGGCGCTGTGTCGCCGCCGGTCCCTGATCCTCACGGTGAGGCCCGGGGGGCGGGATCGGGGCCCACTGGCGCCAAGAGGAAGAGGACGGGCGGGCCCTCGCGACTGCCCTGCAGCACCAGGGCGTGTCCTGCGCGGCGCCTCGCTTGGGGTCTCACGCGCAGCCCCGCAATGAATCTTCCCATAACTCAAAACCTTGGCTGGGCTGCTGCCCCACTTTACAAAGGAGAAAACTGGGGCACAGGGAAGGGGGTGGGGGGAAGGCACAGAGGAGAACGGCTCTTCCTATAGGATTTGAACCTGGAGGTTTGTTGGTCTCCAGTGTGCTCAGGAGCTGTTCCAACTGCTTCCTTCCTGGCAGCCCACCACGAGATAAATACTGTTTTCTGAGCCCACTTGAAAGAGATTGAAACTAAGGCTCAGAGAGGTGAAGTCACTTATCCAGGGCCACACAGCAAATGAGTGGCAGAGCCAGGACTTGAACCTGAACAGTTCACCTCTTGAGCCTGCCCTCAAGGTCTGCCAACAAGAGAGGCAATTACAAACCCTCCCCCACCACCCTCCCTCACCCTCTGCTTCTGAGTCCTTCTCCTGTGCTTGACAATGAGCTAAGCGGTTTAGAGACCTGAGCTCCCTCAGCCTCCCAGACGCCCTCTGAGGTGAGTGCTTTTCTGCCCATCTGCCAAATGAGCAAACAGGCTCAAAGAGCAGCCGGAGCGGTTGGGCAAACAGGGATTCCAATCCCAGCCTGGCTGACACAGAGCCAGTGCTGTGCCTCCTTTACAGCTGGGGGTCTTTTAGATTCCTAGGAGCAACTACTTCAGTTAACAAATGTTTATTGAGGAAGAACAACTGTGCTCAGCCCCGTGCTAGGTACTGGGGGGGGGGTACAGTGGTGAACAAAACTGATAAAAGCCCTGGCCCTAGGGGGGGACATTCCATTGACATTAAATAAAGAAGGAAGATTAGGAACTGGGGAAGGGGAAGGGAAGGCCTGTGGACCCTAAAGCAAAGACCTGAAAGAGGTGAATGAGTGAGCCCTGTGTGCATGGGCAAGTGCAAAGGCCCTGAGGCCAGAGGGGGCCAGGGGCTAGTGTGACTGGAATTGAGTGAGGGAGGGGAGATTTGGAGGAGATGAGGGTAGAGAGATAAAAATGGGTCTCAGAGCAGTAGGGGGAGGGGGAGACAGGAGGGATGGGGAAAGGGAGAGGATGGTAGAGGGTAGGGGAAGTAGGTGGCCCTCCTGGGCCTTGCTGAAGACTTGGCTTTACCCTGAGTTGATATGGAGCCCTGGAGGGGCTTTTTCTTTTCTTGAGCTTTCTTTAAAAAAAAAAAAAAAAAAAAATTCTGAATTTAATTCTCTGGCATAACAATTTAACCAAAGCCTAAACGTTCACCCAACTGGGAAAAAAAAAAAAGCAAAGAGAGAGAGAGAGAGAGAGAGAGAGAGAGAGAGAGAGAGAGAAGAAAGAAGGAAAGAGAGAAAGAGAAAGAAAGACTGAATTAAAAAAAAAAATCATTATGGAAAATTGCAGATGTAGACTAGGGTAGAGACAAGGGCATGGACCCATGACCAGCTCCCTCTGGCCACCCAGTGCCTGCCCATGGCTTTACCCCTGGGGTGTTTTGAAGCACATTCCTGGCACCAAGTCATTTATCTGTAAATACTTGAGGGCGGGTTTCCTCTGTGTGATAAGGACATCCTTTAAAGCAGTCAGGCAGGTTTTGCAATATTGTTCCTCTTTTGGCTCTTTTCAGGGAAGTTGTCAAATCCACACCCAACCCCCTGTTGATTCCAGGCTGGGGGTACTGCTCAGCTGAGGATTCTGGTGAAGGGTGAGGACAGTAAAGTAATTTTTATTACACATACACTATAGTGCTTTTTTTTTTTTGCACAGCCATGCCTTGGCCCACATGGCAAAATTCACCTTAATTCCTTCATATTTTCCAGTAACTAGTCTGTGCTCAGACATCCCCCATTGTCTTGAGAAGGCCTTTATTATTTTCTTTTCATAGTAGACATTTATTTTACTGATTCCAAGCCATTAGTTAACATTGTGAAATACTTTACATATTTAAGCTAATTTTTTTTCTTTCATCTGTACCCAACGTTTTAGTATTTAAAAAAATCAGAAATACAGAAAAGCTGAAAGAAGTGTACAGCAAACACCATATACCCACCATGTCCCTTGTCCTATAATTTTTTGAAAAATTACATGACTGTCCATTGATCCATCCCTCAAGGGGGTGTGACTTACACAATGTCAAATAAGAAAGACAGAAAGAGAAAGAGAGAGAGAGGAAGGAAGGAAGACAAAAACCCGGACCCAGTAAGGAGAGACTTTAAAAGAACATATTTTTGCAAAGGGGACAGAGGCTGTTACAGCAGGGGAGGAGGAGACTATTGGGCCAATGCTGTGACCATAAGCTCTGCAGGCACCTCAAGGGCCAGGCTAAAAGGGTTTTTCTTTTATAGAGGAAAGAACTGGGCTTAGGGAAGTGGGATGACATGGTGGCCTGATCAGATGGTCGGTCGATCTGTGACTATTTTATACTGAAGCAGCCTGTTTACTGGGAGGCACCCTTAAAGTTCCTGGGCCTGGAGGAAGGAGAAAAACTTAACCAAAGTTTGGTTAACAAGCATTTTGTTCTGCTTCATCAGTGGGGACCAGCAGTTCAGTGAATCATTTATGAAGCAAAGAATAAATAGGAATTTGGAGGGTCTGTGTCTGGTCTTGTCCTGGGTAAACAAGGGGGTATCCATGAGTCTTACCTAAGTCACACTGGGAAACGATGGTTTCGTGCAGCACACCATTTTCTGGAATACCAAGGGTGGGGCGCTTTCTTAATCTTAGCACTTTCCCAGGATCAAGGGGCGCAGGTAAAATGTTCACACCATCCACGGGCCTTGCCCTGCCTGGGCTGGCCTTGTTTCTCCCCAGTACCTGGTGCTCTTGCTTGTCATCTACATCTTTGAGTGTGCCTCGTGCATCACGTCCTACACCCACCGCGACTACGTGAGTCCAGCCGAGGCCAGGGCAGGGGAAGACTTCAGAGGGGGTGGGTGGGGAAGGGCCCGGGCTGGGGGACCTCCCCCCCCACTAGCCTCACTGGCCCCTGTCCTTGCTGGCCCTCCACAGATGGTGTCCAACCCATCCCTGATCACCAAGCAGATGCTGACCTTCTACAGTGCAGACACAGGCCAGGGCCAGGAGCTGACCCGTCTCTGGGACCGCATCATGATAGAGGTGGGCAGGGTAGGGGAAGGAAGGGCCTCCTAGGCCTACTTGGAGGTGAGCCAGTGCTTTACCCCTATGAGGAAGCTTCCCAGAGAGGAAAGGTGGCTTGCACAGGGCCTCGTGGTTGGTGAGTTTGATCCAAATCCCCCACCAGCCCCCTGGTCCTGGGACAAATATCTTCTGATCCACAACCCCTCCCCACCTACATTAAGGCCCAGGACCTGGCGGTGCAGGCCTTGCCCCTCATTGCTGTGTGACCTCAGGTGAGCACCTGACCTCTCTGTGCCCAAGTCTGCCTGACCCGCCTCTCTCTCCAGCAAGAGTGCTGCGGCACATCGGGGCCCATGGACTGGGTGAACTTCACCTCGGCCTTCCGGGCGGCCACCCCAGAGGTGGTGTTCCCCTGGCCCCCACTGTGCTGCCGCCGGACTGGCAACTTCATCCCCCTTAGCGAGGAGGGCTGCCGCCTGGGCCACATGGACTACCTGTTCACCAAGGTGTGCTCCCCACACAGTGCCTGCCTACCTGGCCTTCTCTGGTCTCTGCTTCCCCTGGCTCCTCTGGCTTCCCTATCTCTCCCCCCACACACACACACTGCCTGTCTGTCCATCTCCCTCCCTCTTTTCTCTCCAGCTTTCTCTTCCTCCCCTCTAGCTCTCTCCATCTGTCCCTCCTCTCTGTCTTTTTCTGGGTCTGGGTCTCTCTCCCTTCTTGACTCTCCCTTTCTCCTTTCCTCCCTCTATCTCCTATTTTCCCCTCTCTCTGATCTTCCTGATGCTTCCCTCTCTCTCTCTTCCTTCTCTCTTCCCCACCTGCCTCCCTCTCTCTCTCTTCCCTCTTTCTTCCCCACCTGTCTCCCTCTCTTCCCTCTCTGACAACTTCCCACCCCACCCCTGCCTTTTCCCTGCTCTGTCCCTCATTCTCTCTCTAAGGTGAGACTGTCCCTCACCTCTACCCCCCACCCCACCCAAGCTACCCCCGTCTCTCGCCACCCTATGCCCAGCCCCTTCCATGTCCCTTTCCATGCTGCTTCCCAGGTGAGGCGCCTGATTCTCTTGGATCAGAGGTTCGCAGCTTCTCCTGTACATCAGGATCACCTGGGGGGCTTGTGGAAACCCTTCCAGGGTTTCTGATTCTGGTGGTCTGGGGTGGGGTCCAATAATTTGCATTTTGAGTAAGTCCCCAGGTGAAGCCAATCCCACTGGTCAACCTGGAGCACCACTTGCCTCGGGCCACCTGGCAAGTCAGTAGGGTGTACGCAGGGGCTGGGGCACCCGCAGGTGCTGCTGTAGACTGAACTGGCACCTGCAGCTGTCCTTGGGCTGTCCAGGCCAAGACAGGGAATAAGGACAGTTCCAGTAACAACCTACATTTACTGAGCCTCTATCCCAGGCCAGGCATTCTTCTAAGTGCTTTAGGTTTTCATCCTCTTTAATCCTCCCCTCCCCTTTTGAGGTAAAGATGATAATTACTTGCCCCCATTTGACAGATTCAAATAGAGAGGTCACTCGCTAGTGCTAGTGAAGGAGGGAGCTGGGATTTGATTTCAGGCAGTCAGGGCTGAACCGGGTGTTTCGAGCACTCACTGTAGGGTTTGTGCAGTTAGGGAGAGAAACCAGAAGGAGGTTAGACTGAAAGGAAAAATAGTCCCAGGGGTTCCTCTGTCTGCTTGGGAGCCCTTCAGCAGCTTGTCTTAGACCAGACATCATGGAGAAGGGTCCCTGGGAAAAGGAAAACCACAATTAGAGTCGAATGGCCACTTCTCAAGCCCTGAGCCTACAGCTCTTGTGCCCGCATGTCTTCTGGAATCCCTGCCACCTCTCTCCGAGGGCATTGCTAACAAGATTCCTGCTTCACAGATGGGGAAAGAGGTTCAGAGGGTCAGACACTCACACCCAGGCCCCACAGCCAAAAAATGACAGAGCTGGCCCCAGCTCAGTCCTGCCTGCCTGCAGGGTACAGACCCTGAGCCTCTGTTCTCAGCTTCTTGCAAGCCAGGCCAAGGGTTTGCAGGAGGTGAGTGGTGTGGCTCTGCCCCGCTCAACCTCATTTTTAAATGAGGAGGTATCAGAACTGGGCTGATCTTAAGGGTGGATTTCAAATCCTTGGAACTTGTGGGCAGCTTGGAAAGCCGGCTCAGTCCGTCAGAGCCTGCTTGTCCAGGGCCTGGGTTTAAGGTTGTTTCCCTGGCTCCTCCAAATCACCCTGGGAGGTAGACATTGCCAGGATCCCCATTGCTCAGGTGAGAAAATCAAGGGTCAGGGAAGGAAGTAACTTTCCCAGGGGTTCTTTGTGACTCTTGCCCCAGCTGCCGGCCACCTGGGGCATTTTCTTACTAACCCTCTTTTGCCCCTGCCCAGGGCTGCTTCGAGCACATCGGCCATGCCATCAACAGCTACACGTGGGGCATCTCGTGGTTTGGGTTTGCCATCCTGATGTGGACGGTGAGAGACAGGGAGCCTGTGGGGCTGGGTGGGAGGTGCTGGAGCGCTCCTCACCCTGTTGCCTTCTTGCCCAGCTTCCAGTGATGCTGATAGCCATGTATTTCTACACCACGTTATGAGGAACAAGAAGGGCGGGCCAAGTGCACACCTCGGCCTCCTCCTCCTGCCTCCTCCAGCGTGGGCCTGCGTGTGACTACTCCCCTCTCCCCTCCCTGGCTCCCATGCCCGTCCCTCCTTCCACTCCTGAGGTCTCTTTCTGGTTTCTGAGCCCTGATGGGCCTTAGGGGTGCCCTGAAACCCCTGGATATGTGTGCATGGACCCTTTGCTCTGACCCCATTTCACTTGGCTGATTCCTGCCCATCTTCCAGGTTTCAACGTAAAAAGTCACGTCCTCAGGGGACCCTGGCCTGATCCCACCACTCCATTCACAGATACCTCTCTTTCAGCTCCCTGAGCTACTCCTTCATGGCAGGTGTCACCATTGTCCCTGAATAATTGTATGTGGTTGTCTGTATAAGCTCCAGAGGACTCAGATTGCCATGAGGGGCAGGGCCAGCTCTGTCAGTCACTTTACCATCCCCATCATTTCCCAGCACAAGGCCGAGCATGGACTAGATATTCAATAAATACTGATAGAATGAATGAAAGTGCTTTCTTTTGGGGCAACAGTGAACAAACAAGGTCTCTTTAATGGAAGTAGCAGAAACTCAGCCGACACTGGCTGAAGCACAAAATAGAATTTATGAAGCATGCTTCACTCTCAGGCAGGATTTCTCCAGCAACATCTGACTTACATCTTTACAGCTAAACAATACGGAGGCTGAGAAAGGGCTTCTTTCCCAGTCCAAAGTCCAGGAACTGAATCTCACTGTCCTGGCTCAGGTTCCACACTCAGTCTTGGGGAGGGGAGCGAAGGGTCCCTTGGTGGATTATCCTGTTGAGGATGCATCCAGTGGTGGTGTTGGGAAGAGTGGTTGTTTATCAAAGGAAAATCAGGATGCAGGACTGTGTTTGGCAGGTACAAGTGACAGACATCCTCCTCTGTGGGGCCCTGGCTTCCAGCAAGTTCTCTAAGGGGTCCATGACAGAGAAGAGCTTAAGATTCTCATTATCCTTCTCTTGTCTTTCCTGAAGCAGCCCCATCCTCTCACCATTATGCAGCAATTAAGCCTTGCCAGGAAGGCCTGGCTTCCTTAACCATAATATGAAGTTTCCCTGGCTCCTCATTTATTCCACAGGTCTGCAGATGACATGCACATGTTGGATTCAGATTTCAGAGTTTAAAAATATACTTTTTTTAAAAAGTCTGTAATGGTCAAAGAGGTCAGTGAGTGAAAAATTGGAAACAACCTAACATCCATCAGCAAGCGATGGCTTGTGTAACTCATGTTAAGTCCTTCAACTGAAATTCAGTTTGGCTGTTAAAAAGAAGATACATGTATGTGAGCTGATATAAAAAGATGCAATAATGGCATAAATAATTGGAAAGCATGTATTAGGATGTTCATTACAGTAATCTAAATGACCATGCATATCAGCTATGCTATGTCCCTATTCTAGGATACCGTGGAAGAGTGAAAAAAAAAAAAAAAAAAAAAGAACTAGAGTTCTATGTTTTAACATGGAAAAATCTCCAAGAAATACAGAGTAGAAAAAAATTGTGAAATACCTACAGTACTTTTATTTCCGTGTGTATGCATAAACTCTGGAAAGATAGTCATCAAACATAATGGTGAATTAGTGAATACGTCTGAGAATGCATGGTTTGTCAAAAGAAATTTTAGCCTTCTCTTTATTGGGTTAATATTTTAAAAGTAATGTTACAAAGAATGGGGGAAAAATATATATATATATATATATATATATATATTTTTTTTTTTTTTTTTTTAAAGATTTTTTTTTTATTTTTTATTTTTTTATTCATTTATCCCCCCCTTGCTGCTTGTGCTCGCTGGGTCAGCCAACCACGCCGCACGGGCAGGCCCGCCTTCACCAGGAGGCCCCAGGAACCGAACCCGGGGCCTCCCACATGGCAAACGGGAGTCCCACTGATTGAGCCACAGCCGCCCCCCTATATATATATATTTTAAAGTCCCAAATCACTTCTATTTAAAAGATTATAGAAATGTATGACCCCCCCACCCCCACCCCCAAGATCAAGATGGCTACGAGAGTCTGCCTTCCTCCAGAATGCCTGAGCCAAGGAGCTGGTACTGGTTGCGTCCTTCACCATCGGGGACCTTGCTATAATTCTGCTCCCACTCAGCCCCTACACCAAGTATGGCAGTAGCCAGTAGGATCAACCAGGCCACTACCTACAACTCCCCAGTGCCTGCCTGAGAGGATGGCAACAGGTCTGACATACACACCCACCTCCCAGAACCCCCAGGGCCCAAGCTTGAGTTTGGAGAGGCTTAAGAATCTGAGCGCCTCTGTTGACAGGGAGGAGGCCTCCTTCCCTGTGGCCCTCAATAAAAGTGTGAAAAACAAAAAATGTAAAACATTAAAAAAAACAACAACTTAGAAGTGGATTCAAATTAGAATTCTAATTAGAATGGTGGATTAAATTAGAATTTTTAAAATTATAAAAATATATCCCATGTTCCAATTCCTAGTAGCCCCTCTACAATCCGGTCCAATCCCCTAGATTACGGACTGCTCTTAACCCATGGGAAATGTCCTTTTTTTGGCTTTCAAAAGTTTATATCAATACAACTGTATATACTTTAACAAACAGACACACATATTTAATAGACTCACACTTTAAATATCGCTTTACAATTGCTTTCTTCACTTAACCATATACTGTGGTCATCTTTCTGTGTCAGTAAATATCAATTCACCTGGTTTTTAATTATTGCAGTGTATTCTGGAGTACGGATGTGCAATGCATTATCGTGACCCATTGTTAAGGGAAAAGGGGAAGGAGCAGAACATTATGTGTAAATGCTTTCATCTTTATAAAAAATTACATATACCTAGTTCCCATGAGAAAAGGAGTGGAATGGAGGACCGAGAGGAAGAGGAATATTCACACCACGTATTTCTTTACGTTTGAAAAAAATTTTATAAAGATCATAAATTACTTTAAAAAAAAAAAAGGGGGTTTCTAAAACACTCAACAATATACAACTTTACTTTAAAACAAGAATTTAAGAACACCAATCAGAAGTGACCCTGCTTCATATCTTAACACGGGAGCCCCTCCTGGTTAACTGGCCTGACTTTTCTGCAGGCTCTGGATGAATCTTCTCCCCTGCTTGTAAATGTGTCAAGGGGAGGGGGGTTTAGCCCTAATCTGCTTTTAAACCCAGGCGTATCCTTAAGAGCAGGTGCACAGTGACTTTGTCTATGACCTGGTTGTCTGGGAGAAGCGAAGAGCTAGCATTGGATTCTCACCAGACCTACCAAACTCGGGCCAGTGATCTTGGCCAGTGACTCCCCTCCATGAGCCCTGATGCGCCCATCTGTAAAATGGACGTATTAACAGTCCCTAACTTTTGGCATAGGGCCCACTACATTCTAAAAGCCAAGGATTTATTCTGAATCAGGGACTTTCTCAATTCTGTACAATCAGAACCAAATGCAGAAATAAACTGTCTGCTGAGGCTGCAACCATGCCTGGTGAACCTCAATTTCAAATGTTTGGGGTTCTGCCCATCCTTGAGGTACAGTTGCTGACTCACCCAAGAAACATATATTTGTACTTGGAAAAGTAGTCATGCTTGGAAATGCTTGATGCTTTCACTAAGATATGCCCAACCTATGGGCTCAACATGTGTTAGAGTTAGGATTTTTTCATTTTTTTGGCCAAGGGTCTTTAAAGAATCTTTGTGGAATTCATGGAGATTGATGTGTGTAAAATCAGTTTTTACCTTACAAATCTCATTGCAAAAGAATCTTTAATGGTACAGGAAAATACTCAGGAAGTTGTTAAGTGAAAAAAGCAGATTACAAAATATCTTTCCAGGTATGATCCCTTTTCTGATAGAAATATAAATATGTATATTTGCTTTAAAATAAAAAAAAGTTTCTCAAAGGTTGGCATTGGTTATTGAGGAAGAGGAAGCACCTGCAGGGGGTTTTTATTTCATTCCTTGGGTATTTAGTATTTTCCTAATTTTCTATGATTTTTCTTACTTTTCCAAAAATGCTAACAAAAATGCCACTGCTGGATATAAGATGGGCATTGAAAAAAAGGCTACTTCTACTAAACATTTTCAAGTTTTTCCAGAGCAGCTAAGACAGGCCAGGCCTTGCTGGATGTTGCTCTCTATCACTGTCCCACGCCCGCCGCTACCCTCTCTGGCTCCTGCCTGGCCACATACTTGCAGAGTGTGGCTCAGCCTGCCTGGCAGCTGCATGGCCTGGCCAAGACAGTCTGAGCTGGCAGGACAGGTCTGTCTGCCCTGGCCCCCCATTCAGAAGCCTGCTTCTGTGGGTGAGAGGGGAGTTGAAAGGTGAGGGCCAGGTCAGGGCCAGGACCCGCAAGGGAGAGGAAGCTACTTGATACCACACTCCTACATGTGACCACATCCTTCCATTCCCCACCCCCCAACGACCCTCAGCACAGAGTCCAGCTCCTCAGCCTGGTCACTGAGGGCTGCGTGCAGCCTGGCCTCCTGCCACCTCCCCAGGCTTATCTCTTTTTCCAACTCCACTAAGCCAAGCTCTCTGTCCCCTCTGGATAGAGATATAGAAAGAATAAACTATAATGTAGGGAAGCGGCTGTGGCTCAATCAGTAGGGCTCTCGTTTACCATATGGGAGGCCCCGGGTTCGGTTCCATAGATGAATAAAAAACAACAACAACAAAAAAAAACTATAATGTTACATAATGTCACATAGCAGTCATACAGGGCACACATTTCTCCCTATAGCCACTGTTGCTTACAAACCTTCCATGAGGGCAAGTTGTCTTATTCACCAAAATGTAAGACCCACCCTTTCTGACCCAACTGATTCCACCTCTGGGAACCTATCCGGCATATGCTTTCACACATATGTGCAAAGACCCAAGTACAAGGGTAATTGTAAAAGCAATAACCGAAGTATGGCCTAACTCATACCAGAAGGGAACTTGTTGAATAATTCATTTCTTGCTCACCATGAATCCTAGGCAGCAAAGTTTAAGGGGAGCCACATTTAGATTTGCTATGAACCCATCTCAAAGATACATTGTTCATTGAGAAAAAAGCAATGCGCAAAACTGAATGTATGCTAAATGCGATGTGGTATCCTAGGCTGGATCCTGGAAAAGAAAGACAGATGGTAGTGGAAATAATTAATGCAATCTGAATGAAGCCTGGAGTTTAGTTGTACTGATATTAATTTCTTAGTCTTGATAAATGCACCATGGTTATATAAGATGGTGGCATCAAGAGAAACTGGGTGAAGGGTATACAGGAACTCTGAACTATCTTTGCAGCTTCTCTGTGAATCAAAAATTCCTTCTAAATAAAAAGTTTTTTTTGTTTTTTTTTTTTGTTTTTTTTTTTAAAGATTTTATTTATGTATGTTTATTTTAAAAAACTGAATGTCTTTCTATTTTTGTACAATTCTAGAGGGAATAAAAATACATAGAAGTTCTTATATGCATGGGATATGTCCTTTCTTGTAAATTGCTTTATTTTCATGATTAATTTTCCTTAACTCAGGAAGAATTATCCTATTTTACAATTATCCCAGATCACTGATGAATATTTTTAAAATAAGAGACAGAGCAAGATAGCAGGAGAATGAGCTTTCCAGAAGGCTGGGAAGCAGAAGGCACTACTATTCTTCAGGCAAATCTGGCTACTGATTTTGTTGTGCCCCAATGTGGCCTTGCTGATCCTGAGGTGTGGGGGAGAATGAGAAGAGTCCAGTGCTGGTAAACCTTCCATAAATGGAAGAGCTGATGGTGGTGGTAAGTTCTTTGAGAATGGTGATGTAAGCTCTGGGTATTCAAGAACTGACTTTTCCATGCCCAGTGAGAATCCACTTAAGCAGACAATCAACTGATACCCTGTGCCCCCAACAAGGACTGAGGGCCAGGAAGCTATGCTGAGACAGGCTGGGTGACAAAATCCTTGGCGAATATCTTTCCAGGCTGAAAGTCATCAACTCAGTCATAGATTCATTCATTCAGCAAATGTTTATTGCTTGCTTATCTTGAGTGTCAGGCACTGTTCTAGGTACTGGGGGCCCAGCAGAGGATAAAACAGACCCCAACTCTCCCCTTACAGAGCTTACCTTTTGATAGGGGAGAGAAATCAGACAATAAGAAAAAGAGACATGTCTGAGGATAGAAAGTGCTAAGGAGAAAAATAGAATCAAAATAAGAGAATAATTTTTAAAAATTAGCCAGGCAGGGGAGGATTGTGGGAAGATGGTGACAGACTAACAGGCAGAGCTGAATGTTCTCACAAAAAAACAACAGAGAAAGAGGTAAAAGCTGTCTGAGGGATCTGCTTTGGGGGTCAGCAGACCAGGACAGTGCTACACAGCTCCCAGGAGGGTGAGGGACAGAGTGAGGAAGAAGGTGAAACAACATATGTGTGTTACCAAGCCCCCATGGCAGCCGGGAAGGGCTCCCCTCCCCCAACCCCAAGATATTAAGCCTGGGGTAAAACCCCTGGCTCACTGCAGCCAACTGAGAGGAACAGTCATCTTTCTTCCTGTCAGCTGTTTCAAGGGAAAAGGGGAGGAAGGTCCAGGTGCTTTTCTTCAGTGAATTTGGCCAGCAGAGCCTGGTTTGAATCTCCACTGTGGAGACCCAACACAGGAACACAGGAAAGCCCAGGCTGAAACACATCTGGGGAAAGGTGCACTAGCTAGTGCCATCTGCTGGCCAATCTGGAAACTGCATGGACAGAAACTTCACGCACTCTGTATCCAACCCCTGGGAGAAAATCTGTGCCCCACCAGTGAGTCCCTGGCCCGATTTTCTTTTTTTTTAAATTTATTTATTTTATTTATTTTTTATCCATTTTTAACTCCCCCTCCCCCCGTTTCTGCTGTTTTTGTTTCCATTTGCTGGGCAATTCTCTGTGTCCATTTCCTGCACTCTCTTCTTGTCCTTCTCTTCTGTCTTTACCAGGATTCGATCCTGGGAACCTCCGATGCGGGAGAGAGGTGTTCTGCCACCTCACCACCTCAGTTCCTTGTTTTTGGGTGCGTCTCTTCTTAGCTTTCTCCTGCATCACTCTCCTGCTACGGCACTCTCCTACTACCTCATCTTGCTGCGTGCAGCAAACCCATGCATGGGACCTGGTGGCACACCCGCATGTGGGGCCTGGGGGCCCACCCGCTCCCAGGGCCTGACAGCGCGCCTGCTCGTGGGGCCTGGCGGCCCACTTACCTTCTATGTTTTTCTTTATTTTACTGGGAGGTCCTGGGGATTGAACCCAGGTCCCTCCATATGGGAGATGGAAACCCAACTATTTGAGCCACATCCGCATCCCCTGTCCCAAGTTTGAAAAGTTAAGCTGTGCAGTTTTATTTTATTTATTTATTTTTTATTTTATTCTATTTTTTTTAAAGATTTTATTTATTTATTCATTTATCCCCCCCTTGCTGCTTGTGCTCGCTGGGTCAGCTAACCACGCCGTGCGGGCGGGCTTGCCTTCACCAGGAGGCCCCGGGAACCGAACCCGGGGCCTCCCACATGGTAAACGGGAGCCCCACTGATTGAGCCACAGCCGCTTCCCTGCAGTTTTAAAGACTGAGAATAAGTTGAACCAAATATCAAAGAAAAGTGGGAAAAAACAAACAAACAAAAACAATAGGCAAGAGAGAGAAATTGGCCATCAGAGTAAATTCACCAACATATTCAGATGCCTAAACATCAGCAAAAAATTACGAGCTATACTAGGAAACAGGAAGAGATGGCCCAGCCAAAAGAACAAACCAAATATCCTGAAGAGATACAGGACTTAATACAATTATTCAGTGATAATCACACAACTCTCCTAAATCACTTCAAAGAATTTATAGAAAATATGACTAAAGAATTAAAGGATATTAAGAAGACACTGGGATAGCATAAAGAACAATTTGAAAGACTGCAAAGAAAAGTAACAGACTTTATAGGAATGAAAGATATGATGAATGAGATTAAAAATACATTAGAGGGGGAAGCGGCTGTGGCTCGATCAGTAGGGCTCCCGTTTACCATGTGGGAGGCCCTGGGTTCGGTTCCTGGGGCCTCCTGGTGAAGGCAAGCCCGCCCACACGGCGTGGTTAGCTGACCCAGTGAGCACAAGCAGCAAGGGGGGGATAAATGAATAAATAAATAAAATCTTTAAAAAAAAAAACAAAAAACATTAGAGGCACATAGGAGCAGATTTGAATTGCTTGAAGACAGAATCAGTGACTTTGAAGGCAGAACATCTGAATTGAAAAAGACAGGGGAACAGAAAGAGAAGAGAATGGAAAAAATGGAACAGAGTCTCAGGGAATTCTATGACAATGTGAAACGCACAAATATTCACATTATTGGTGTCCCAGGAGGAGAAGAGAATGGAGAAAGAGCAGAAAGAATATCTGAGGAAATAATGACTGAAAACTTCCCCAACTCTTAGGAAGGACATAAATATCAATATCAAGAAGGACAACACACCCCAAATAGAATCAATCCAAATAGACCTACCCCAAGACACCTACTATTCAGTATGACAAATATCAGAGATAAAGAGACGATTCTGAAAGCAGCAAGAGAAAAGTAAACCATCACATATAAGGGAAACTCAATAAGATTAAGTGCTGACCTCTCATCAGAAACCATAAAGGAGAGAAGAAAGTGGTATGATGTATTTAAGGTACTGAAAGAAAGAAACTGCCAGCCAAGAATTTTGCATCTGACAATGCTGTCCTTCAAAAATGAGGGTGAGTTCAAAGTCTTCACAGACAAACAAAAACTGATAGAATCTGTTACCAAAAGACCAGACTTACAAGAGATACTACTAAAGGGGGTGCTGCAGCCTGAAAGGTAAAAACAAGGGTGAGAGACTTAGAGAAGAGTTTAGAAATGAAGATTATTAGGAAGGGTAAACTAAAGGATAAGAAGACAGACAATAGAACGGTATGACAACAAAGAACCAAAGGACAAAATGGATGAAGTAAGTAATGCCTTTACAGTAATAACACTGAATGTTAATGGATTGAACTCCCCAATAGAAAGACATAGACTGATAGAATGGATAAAAAAATATGAGTTGTCTATATGTTGTCTACAAGAGACCCACCTCAGACGTAAGGACACAACCAGGTTAAAAGTGAAAGGTTGGAAAAGTAACCAAAATTACTATAAGCAAATAGTAACCAAAAAAGAGCTGGAGTAGACCAGATAAATGTAAAATAACAATATTATAGTATACGAACAATAATTACTCAGTGCAACTAGCAAATTGTTCCTGTGATCAGTATTCTGTAAGTTTCTTCATACAAAATAAACACTTGCTTTTAATTGAGGAGGACTGGAGAAGAAATATTTTGGATACTTCATTTTTCTTTAACCCTTTCTTATACAAACTCATTAATTAAAATAATACATCTGGATCAATAATGATTTAGCATGACTACTGTTGAAAAATATTTGGAGTTTTTCTGCCTCATAAAATTATGAATTGGCATATTGTTATCTGCTGTAATTCATTCCAAGATGTGAAGAATTCCCAAATAGGAATTAGATTATCCATAAAAAATTATGGCCTAAATGGAAATTAAATAACTAAACCAATAATTTATTTCATTCTTAGAGATTATTATGTCCAATAGTTAGAGCTATAATATAAAAATTAGAATTATGTTACAATTAATTTCTATTATATTAGAATTATTATTTACATTTATAAATGTTTGTTGCTATACTATCTCTTATAATTGATTACATTAAGTCTAACCTGGCCTTGCAATCTTTTTATTTTTTTTTAAGATTTTATTTTATTTTATTTATTTATTTAAAGATTTATTTTTATTTATTTATCCCTCCCCTTGCTGCTTGTGCTCACTGTGTCCATTTGCTGTGCATTTTTCTGTGTCTGCTTGTCTCCCTTTGTTGGGTCATCTTGCTGCGCCAGCTCTCCACGCGCTGCATGGGCCGGCTTGCCTTCACCAAGAGGACCCAGGAATCGATCCCGGGGCCTCCCATATGGTAAACAGGATCCCAAGCAACTGAACCACAGCCACTTCCCTACAGATTTTATTTTCATTTATCCCCCCCCCCTTGTTGTTTGCAGCCTCTGTCTGCTCTCTGTGTCCATTTGCTATGTGCTCTATGTGTCTACTGGTCTTCTCTTTAGGAGTAACCGGGAACCAAACCTGGGACCTCCCATGTGGAAGAGTGGCACACAATCACCTGAGCCACCTCAGCTCCCTGGTTTGTTGTGTCTCTCATTGTCTTTCCTTTGTGTCTCTTTTGTTGCGTCATCTTGTGTCAGCTCGCTGCACCAGCTTGCCTTTTCCAGGAGGCACTGGGAACCAAACCCGGGACTTCCCATGTGGTAGGTGGAAGCACAACCGCTTGAGCCACATCTGCTTCCCCACTCCCTTTTTTTTAAGATTTATTTCATTTATTTATTTCTCCCCACCCCCTCGATGTTTTGCACTTGCTGTGTTTGTTCATCTTCCTTGTTTCTTTAGGAGGCACCAGGAACTGAACCTGGGACCTCCGATGTGGAAGGGAGGTGCCTAATTGCTTAAGCCACCTCCACCCCCTGCTTTGTTCTGTCTCTCATTACGCTTTTCCTCCCCGTGTCTCTTGTGTCATCTTGTTGCGTCAGCTTGCCGTGCCTGCTCATTGCATCAGCACACTGACTTCTTTAGGAGGCACCAGGAACCGAACCAGGGACCTCCTATGTGGTAGGCGGGGGCTCAATTGCTTGAGCCACATCCATTTCCCACACTCTCTTTTAAAATTTGTAATTTCTTTAAATCTATTTTTCGGGAAGCGGCTGTGGCTCAATCAGTAGGGCTCCTGTTTACCATATGGGAGGACCCGGGTTCGGTTCCCGGGGCCTCCTGGTGAAGGCAAGCCCGCCCGCACCGCACGGCGTGGTTAGCTGACCCAGCGAGCACAAGCAGCAAGGGGGGGATAAATGAATAAATAAATAAAATCTTAAAAAAAAAAAAAAAAAAAATCAATTTTTCTATTTGTTTTACAATTTTAACAATAAAGATCTTTTTAACAGCTTAAAAAAAAAATAGAGAGGCAGGGAGTTTCACCACCTCATGTACAAGCTTCCAGCAGTGGCCATGGTCCCTGCTCCGGGTTATTCCCCATCGTCCTGGGTGGATGCTGTACCATCCAGTTCCCATGTGCAGAGGCAGGGGGAGGGATGTTCTGACTGACCTCTCCTGGGGCACATGCCTGCCCTGGAGCCAAGATGGAATCAGCCCCAGCCCCAGGGCCCCACCTGGGAGCTGGGAGGAGTTGGTGACCCAGAGCTGGCTCAGGGCCACTTACAATTCAATGTTAGCCATAATCATCACTGCCACTTTGATTACTATCAGGGGTCCCAATCTCTCACTGTGTGGCTGTTATCAAGTTATTGCCTCTCAGTTTCATTTCTTTGGCAGTAGGCACAAGGCTTGGCCTTGTCAGTAGAGGGCACTGAAGGGGCACTGCAGGAGGAAGGCCCTTGTCTTTCAGATTCCAGGGCTCTGCTCTTCTTACTGGGCTGCAACCAGCAAGTGGCTGTCTTTTTTCTCCTTATTATAGCTGGTGACCTCCAGGCCTCTTCAACCTCCACCGCCTTCTGGAGTTCACCTAGGGACTTGCCACTTAACTCAAGTAGGAGATCATGAAATTGCATCACTATTCTTCACTGAATTGACTGCCTTCTCACATGCTCAATGGAAATAGAAAGATACAAAACAGAAAAAGTAAAGGAATATGAACATTTGTTTTTTTGGAGGGCCACTTTCAGTCCTGCTAGAAAAAATGATCAAAAGAAGATCCCTGGTATGAAAGTTCCTTTCATAGAAATTCATTCAGAAAATAGAGGGACAAGTCTGGAAACTGAAGGAATTAGGAATTTTACAACATTCAACATCTATACCCAGAGCCAAGGCAGGTGATATCTGTTGCCTAGAAACTACTCTGGTACAGGTAATACCAATCCTTTTTGCTTAAAAAAAAATTTTTTTTTCAGTCATTTTCAAACTATTTCACAAAATGTGTCCTTTTAAAATCTTACATTATTACTAGATAAAACCAAGTATGTGTGTATGTTTTCACCTTCTCAAGAGATTGTTGTCCCAGACTGCAGAGCCAATGTAGCTCAGTGGTTGAGTGCCTGCTTCCCACATGGGAGGTCCTGGGTTCAGTTCCATGTGTCTCCTGAAAAAACAAAAACAAACAACAAGCAAAACAAGCGATAAAAGCAATTCAGGGAAGCAGATGTCGCTCAAGTGACTGGGCTCCTGTCTACCATATAGGAGGTCCAGGGTTCAATTCCTGGGGCCTCCTGGTGAAAAGCAAGCTGGCCCCCGCTGTGGGCTGATGCAGCAAGATGACGCTACAAAAAGAGACACAAAAGAGAAGGAGAGGGGGTCGGATGTGGCTCAACTGGTTGGGCGTCCGTCTCCCATATGGAGGGACCCGGGTTCGATCCCCGGGACCTCCCGGTAAAAAATAAATAAATAAATAAAATAAAATAAAATAAAAAAAAGAGAAGGAGACACAGCAGCCAGGGAGCTAAAGTGGCGCAAGAGATTCTGCGCTTCCCTCCACTCTGGAAGGTCCCAGGATCAGTTCCTAGTGCCGCCTAAAGAGAAGACAAGCAGACACAGAAGAACACACAGAGAGCAGACAGCAATCTCAAAAAAACAAAAACAAAAACAAAAACAGAAAACCAACAAGGGGGGAGGGGGTGAAAGAAATAAGTAAATAAATAAATCTTAAAAAAAAAAAAAAAAACAATTCAGGGAAGCCGACATGGCTCAGTGGCTAAGCGCCGGCTTCCCACATATGAGGTCCTAGGTTCAATCTCTGGCCCCCACTCCTGGTACCAAAAAAAAAAAAAAAAAAAAAGCTTTATAAAAAACAAAACAAAACAACAAGCAAACAAATGAAAAAACCAACTCAAGGGAGCTGATGTGACTCGGTGTTTGAGCACCGATTTTCTACATAAGAGGTCCCAGGTTCAATCTCTGGCCCTGGTACCTCAAGAAAGAAAAAAAAAAAAACAAAAAAAACCCACTCAGATGTTACCCTCTCCTCTGGGTCCCAGAATGTGTTCAAACAGAAAATCCTAAAGAAGGAAGAAAAAAAAAAGTCAAGAGAGGATGGATGAAACAGGAAAGGCAGAAAAGTTAACTTGCATCTGGGTGATAGGTACATGTGGGTTCATTAAACTATTTTCTGTAAAAACAAAAAACCAAGTCAAAACAAACAAAAAAACCCCACTTCCTTCTGTGGCTTTGCCAGCCCTCCAGCCTCCAACCCCTTCAGCTTCACTCTGCCCTCCTCCCCACTGCTTCCCCTCACTTTGCTTTCTCTGCTCATCACACTAGACTTTCAGGCCATGCTTCCTCCTGCCCCACAGCTTGGGAACCTGCTTTCCTGCTGCCTGTAAGACTTTCCTCTCCTCAGTCTGGTCGGCCTGTGCTCATCCTGCGTCTTTTGGTGCAAGCATGGCTTCCTCCAGGAAGTCTTTTGTTTTTTTTGAAGTACTGGGGCTGGGGATTGAACCTAGGACCTCCTATGTGGGAAGCTGGCACTCAAGCACTTGAGCCACATCCAGTACCTAATACAGTTTTTTTTTTTTTTTTTTTTTTTTTAGCAACTGACATTATTTATTAAAATAGATGACTTAAGCATCTGCAATGGTGACTTCAACCTCTACTCCTGGCTCAATGCTGATGGATGTAATCTGCTTAATAATCTCAGAAGGACTGTGCAGATCAATGAGTCGCTTGTGGATCCTCATCTGGAAACGATCCCAAGTCTTTGAACCTTCACCACAAGGAGTTTTCCTTGTAGTGATTCTTAGAGTCTTGGTGGGCATCCAAACCGGTCCCTTCACTTTGAGGTTCTTTTCCTTTGCGCCTCTAATCAAGTCAGCACACACCTTCTCCAGAGACTTCACGTTGCGGCTGGTCAGGGTGATTCTAATGCGGTGAATCGCCACCTCTGGTTCTACGGGCGTCTTTCCGGTATCCTTAAAAGCCATGGCTGCGGCGTGGCTTCCTGACCGACTTGTTCCTCGGCGAGAGCGAACAGCGGTGAGTCAGGAGGACCGGTGACCCGCTGCGCTGCTGCAACAGCGACCGCGTTTTCCTCCAAAAAGCCCTAATACAGTTTTAATTTTACCTGTAATTAATAAAAATAGCCAACATTTACTGAGCACATACACTGTGCCATGCCTATTCTTAGAACTTTATGCTCCTTTCTTTCCCAAGGGACAGAAAGTAGAAGCGACTTGTTCAAGGTGACATAATTGGTAAATGCTGAAAGGCCAGATCCACCCACCTTGTCAGTCTGGCTCCAGAGCTGGCATCTTAATCCTTCTGCTCGGCTACCTGCCCCTAAGGCACATAATATGCATCTCTCCCACCAGACTGTGAGCTCCTAGACAATGGATATTTGGTCTCTTCCTTGCTCGCCATTATATCCTTTATACCCAATGCCACATGGTAGTTAAAAAATTGTATACATAAAATATATAAAATTATATATATATATATATGCACTCAGGTGTTACCCTCTACTCTGGAAAGCACTTCTTCGCCATTTTCTTTTCCCCTGCTGGCTTAAGTGCCTCTTCTGGGCTTCAGTTGCTACACTTTCCACATGGTTCTGGAAGGAAATGTTTTGAGGTCTAATTCCCTTCTGGAAGATTAACTCTTTGAAGGAAGGGGCTGGGCCTTCTCCAGGGCACAGCACAGATGGCACACATCATAGGAGTTTGATAAATCTGCGAGTGAAAGAAAAGTTTCTTGACCTTGGACCCAGGCCCTGGGTCAGAAGCAAGAAGATCTGAATTCTGAGCTCCATCTCTAAATCCCTGTGAAACCTTGGACAAGTTCCTCCAACCTCACTCTGAGCTCAAAAGTAATTATGGCTTTGGGTTTCAACAAAGATCAAAGCTTGGAGAAAGTCCTTTAAGCCATGAAAAGTACAGGATTATTGTAACAACTGTCATAAACACTTGTGCAGTTGAGCTCAATTATTGTGTCTTAGTCACCTGCTTGGCTCCAGACACACCAGGCTTCTTATGAACTTCAAACATATTAAGTTCTTTCCTGCCTCAGGGTCTTTGCACTGGCTCCTACCACTTTTGTTTTTTTTTTTTTTTTCTTCTTTCTTTTTTTCTTCCTACCACTTTTGGGAACATGTTTCCCCCAGACTTCCCATTACAAATATCCATCCTTATTTTTCAGGATCTACATCAGTCAAGGCAGGTGATGTTGGTTGCAAAGAAACAACTCAGTTTCAGGGCATTTGGGGAAGAGAAAAGATGCCACTGTTTTATTAATTCATTTAATCTTCTCAGCAGCCCAGAGAGGTATTTACTGTTATTACCCCCATTTTACAGAGACGGAAATTGAAGCTCTGAGGAGTTAAGTAATTTGCCAAAGGTCTCACAACTAGTATGTAGCAGAACCAGGAGATGCATTCAGGTAGCCTGGATCCAGCATCCAGCTTCTTCTTTTTTTTTTTTTTTTAAAAGATTTTATTTATTTATTCATTTATCCCCTCCTTGCTGCTTGTGCTCGCTGGGTCAGCCAACCACGCCATGCAGGCGGGCTTGCCTTCACCAGGAGGCCCCGGGAACCGAACCCGGGGCCTCCCATATGGTAAACGGGAGCCCTACTGATCGAGCCACAGCCGCTTCCCTAGCATCCAGCTTCTGAACCACAAAGCTCTCTGCTTCTCACACCTATTAAAACTTACTTAGCATAGGGTCTGGCACAGGGTGGTTGCTCAATAAGTAGTAGATATTTCTCTAGTCCTTTCAGACATTTGACTCTCTTAATCTTACAATCCAATCCCCAGAACCAAGCTGACACCCTTTCCTACTCCATCTTACCAGAGCCCAGGGTCCCTCACTCCATCTTCTCATGACTACACAGGCTGGGTGGCTGGACGTGAGGGTTCTGAAGTCAGGTTCCCTGAGTTTCCATCCAGTCTCCACCAATCACTAGCTCTGTGAACATAGGAATGTTACATCCCTCCCAAGGTCTGAGTTTCCTCACCCATAACATGGGAACAATAACAATTCCTATGTCCCCAAGTCCCCTAATGGGATTCAGTGAGATGATACGTACAGAATGCTTCCCACTTTGCATGGCTCATAAAAAAGGGTTCAATAAATTGTAGCAATTATCATTAGGACTTCTCACTGAGAAGCCTCCAAGGATTCTGAGGGTGTGAAATACATCCCCAACTTTCCTTAGAACCAAAGATGAATGCATTGTTTGCAGACAAGGCTGGCTGGATGAGAGGACTCCTCACCTGATCCGACCCACGATCTACCTTCCTGGAGGCAATGTGGTCCAGGGGGTGAATTCTTAGGTCTGTCAGACCTGGGTTCCAATTCCAGCTCTGATTTTCCCTTCCGGCCTCTGTTTCTTGATCTGTCAAATGTGAATTGGGGCAGTGTGAAAAGCAGTTAAGGGTGTGAGTTTGGATTCAGAAGATCATGTATCTTTTTATTCCTTGTTCAGCCACCGAGCAGCTTAGCTGTTGTGAGCCGAGAAGAGAGGCCTCACCACTGTGAGTCTCGGTCGTCTGTTCCAATGGGCGTTGTCATCTTGGCTCTTCCTAGGATTCCCCGGGATCATTCGTGTCAGCACTCATGGACACTGTAGCTGTCAGGAGGGGAGACAGCGCAGACCAGTGGTGAAGAGCTTGGGTTTTGGAGCTGGACGGGCTCAGACCTAGTTCAAATTCTAGTTCTCACAATTACTTGTAGTGAGATCGTAGGGAAATCAATTTCTTCTCCCGCCACTGCTCCCTAGGGCAGCTGCGGGGAAGAAGGCGCCAGACACCCTCCCAGGAGTCACGCAGCTGAGCTAAACCAGGACCAAACCCAAACAGCCGCCAGAAATCCTTGGGCTGGGCTTCAGCCGCCAGCCCCCTGATCAATCAAAGGCGAAAGCCAGCCTCGCAACCAATCAGAAGAGGCACCGGCGGGGTAATGCCCGCCTCCTCAAAGCGCCCTTTCGCCTCATTGGATGTGTCCGAGCGCAAACCCAAGGCTAAGCCAATTTAAGAGAATGGAGCCAGCCAATCAGCGGTGCAACCGCAGCTGAGCTGCTAGGAGGAGCGGCGCCTTCTGCGAGCCACGGGAAACTGGCCCATCAGGGACCGGGAAGGCTCCAAGTCTCCTCCCTCCACAAGCCTGGCCGCTCCTCCCAGGGCGTGCATGGATGGGGGAGGGGGTCGAGCTCGCAGCCTGTCAGCGCCAGAGCCTTGCCTCAGCGGAAAGCCTGATGGCCGGGGGCAATTAGTGGCGGGGTCCGCGCAATGGGTCGTTGTCTCTAGTTGTGGTGAGGGCTGGTATACGAGATACGCGGTTAACCCTGGTTTAGCAGGCCGTGGAGGCATCAGGGAGAGTTTGAAGAGCGAGCCTTAGGCCATCCCGGGGTCAAGACACCGCCCCCTCCCGCGTCCTCTACGCTTCCGCGTGCTTCCGGGTGACGAGTTGCGCGCTGCAGCCAATCAGCGGCGGGGCAGGGCCAGAGGCGGGAAAGGGAGCTGTCCAGTCACCTGAAGCCTACCAGCTCTTCGGGCGTAGCGGCAACCTAATATCCCCTAACACATATGCACTTCTCCACAGATTATAAAGGATTGAGAGGAAGGCGAAAGGGTTTGAAGCGTGAGCTCTTCCGAGTGGCGAGACAGAAGCAAGAAAAGGGGTGGTATCCCTGAGCACTGGCGTTGGACGCTTCCAGGGTCAATCAGACGAAGGAGGTTCATGGAGAGGGCGGAAGAGAGCCAACTCCGCAGCCAATCAGCACCCGGGGCCGGCTGGATGAGGGATGAACTCTCAGCCTGAAGCCTAAACTCCCGGGCCAATCAGCCACAAAGCCCTGCCCCTCCAGCCCATGAGTAAGCATGCGCGCGCTCCGCAGCCAATCAGCGGCGGGCCCGAGGCAGAAGGGAGGCGGGAGTCAGGGAAGAGAGTGCGCCAAGTGCCGCAGCCAATCAGCCTCTGCCTGGGGATCCAGGCGCGAGGAATGAACTGAGCACGCGCCTGGCGTCGCGTTCCTGGCCTCGCGCCGCTCCCCACTTTCTAACGGCCGCTCGGGGTTTACGCCGCTCTGAATGTATGTGTGGCTGAGTAGGGAGGAGGAACAGGG
Source organism: Tolypeutes matacus (assembly GCA_026826555.1). Lineage (NCBI taxonomy): Eukaryota > Metazoa > Chordata > Mammalia > Cingulata > Chlamyphoridae > Tolypeutes > Tolypeutes matacus. The sequence goes on along the minus strand of JAKSZT010054567.1, from coordinate 3,135,548 downwards.
CCCGAGCCGGTGAGTGCCATGGTTTTTCTTACTCTTCTTGTGGGACTTGGGCCTAGCTCAGGCAGAGCTGGGGTGTAGGGGCTTGGAGTGGCCGCCGTGAGGGTCGGGAAGTGAAGGCTGGGGGCTTTAGGCCCAGGGGGCTCCCTCTGTCCTGGAGAGGCTGGGTGGAGGCCAGCATGCCCTTTTGAGGTGTTCTATTGCCCCTGGGGTCAGCCCGAGTTGAAAGTGTGTGCTGGGGCAGTAGGTGGCCCTGGAGCTCTGCATACGGTCATTGGCCAAGAAGTGTGGCCTCTGGGCTGTGAAAGGTTGTCAGGGTCTCTGGACTGAGTTTGGATATGGTGACTGGAAGGAGACGCTCTCGGGAGGTTATAGGGAGTCACTGGCCAAGAGATGAAACTAGTGTGCACTTGGCAGGTTATCTAGGGTTTTCAGACCCAGCCTGGGCTGGGAGTGAGTGTTGGTGAGGTGGAAAGTCCAATGAGAAGTGGTCAAGGGTCACTGCATCCAGGCTGTGCTGGGAGCATGAGGCTTCAAGGCATTGGGGGAGTCTCTGGACCCCGGGTTGAGGTGCTCTTGGCAGATTTTCCAATATTGGCTCCAGGTTGGACTGTGTGGCAGGAGGTTAGGCCAGTTGCCCTTTGGAGGCTCTGGGGAGAGGGGGTGGGGTGTTTCTGAATCCCACTCATGCTGCCTGCCTTGCATGGAGTAATGACCTGTGGTGGCTTTAGACAGAACTGGGATTGGGTTATGTCTAGAACCTTTCAGTCCTTGTCCCCACTTCTTCCCCATGTCCTTTCTGGTCATTCTCAGAACATATCGGGCTGTAAGCATTAGGGCGGGTACATGGGGAAGATGGCTATTGTATGAGAACACAGAAAGAGGTATGTGAGATATCCTGCTCTTTAGGAAACCACCCAAGTTGTCTTTACTGCAGATCTTTGTGTACTCATTGGGTAGGGTGTTGACATCTAATTCCATTAGCTTTCAAGCTCTACATGGTATAAGGCTTGCAGAGTGCTTTCATGTACACCCAGAGTTTTTAAACCAGGTGTGGGGAGAGGGGGAGGGCAAGAGGTAGTCTGTGAATGAATTTAAAGGGTCTGTGAGCCCCTGGAAATCATAAGAAAATTATATGTTTATATGCATTTGGGAGGAGCAAAAGTGGCCACAAAGATAAGAGAGGAGTATTTAGCCTGTCCGAAGATGGGCTTCAGAGCAGTCTGTGAATCTTTTGTCATTCATATGCAAAATGGTATGAGCATCCACAGTTTTCTCAGGTAAAGGGTTGGTTCTATGGCTTATGTTCTCAAAGGAATGATGACCTCATAAGAGGTTAAAAATTACTGAAATCAGTAGGCTCCAATATTATTTATGGGACCTGGGCAAGACTACAAGTGGAAATTCTCACTTTTCTTCCCATACCTGGCATTGGCTCCCCACTTTGAGGCATCTCACATACTAGCCTGCACATATAAGCTCAGTCTCTGCCCCCACTCTCATCTCCACTCAGAGTCTAGAGTGTGCATAGCAGTTGCGCAATCCAGTCTCATGACCTGGGATTGAGGCCCATAAAGCCCTGGAAGTAGGCTCAGAGCCATTTGGGCCGGAAAGTCCATAATACCAGGCTCCCAGAGCATGGTCTAGAAGTGGACTCCAGTTGGGCACTTCCTACCGCTCTTAGACACAGAAGAGGCTGGAGTGGAGCCCTCTTCCCCATTTAGGTCAATATCAGTATTGGTCTTGGAAACAGCCTCTGTGAGGAAGTTGAGGGTCTTGAAAGAGTTAGCTACATATAAGGGCAAAATAAAAAGGCCATTCACTGTGAACATGCAGTGGAACCTGTCTTCTGACTTCTAGTCTAGTTCTTTTCCCACTTATTCCATAAAAGGTGGAGTCTCACTATATCTGGTTTTCAAGTCATGTAGAGCATAAATTTAAGGGAAGAAAGGAACTAATTCATCTATCATCTGGTATACACTGAATGCACTTAACTTGGAAAAGTGAACATCTTAAAAGTTTGTGTAAGATTTGGATAATTGGTCTTTATATAAAACGTTGTGGGGAGTTTAACTACCTTTATTTTCCTAAAGAGATGTGTTCCTGGGAGGAGTGGCAAATTCACAGAATTTTTCAAAATTGAATCTTGTTTAACTTGGCTTAGAGATGAGGGAGAGCTCAATATTTAAAATAAGTGAGGGAAGCGGCTGTGGCTCAATCAGTAGGGCTCCCGTTTACCATATGGGAGGCCCCGGATTCGGTTCCCGGGGCCTCCTGATGAAGGCAAGCCCGCCCGCACGGCGTGGTTGGCTGACCCAGCGAGCACAAGCAACAAGGGGGGGATAAATGAATAAATAAATAAAATCCTTAAAAAAAAAAAAAAATAAGTGAGATAAAGGGAGAACACTATTCATAAAAGAAATAATCTTCCCTCTAACTGAATCATTCTCATAGTTTAATTTTAATTGTTTTGAAAAGAATCCATACTTGTATTGCTGTGCTGACTTTTTTTTCATTCTTTCTTTAACCATTGGTAACATATAGATAACATAAAGTTTTCCATTTTAACCATTTTTTAAAATGTACTGGATACATATACATTTTTTTAAATCATGCAGTGTTACACAATATATTTGGTTCATAGTAACGCAGTCATACAGCATTTGTCCTTTTGTGTCTGGCTTGCTTCGTGCAACATAATGTCCTCCAGGCTCATCCATGTTGTCATATGCTTTGCGACTTCATTTCTTTTTACAGCTACGTAATATTCCCTTGTATGAATACACCACCGTTTGTTTATCCATTCATCGGTAGATGGACACCTAGGTTGTTTCCAACTTTTGGCAATTGTGAATAATGCTGCTATGAACATCGGTGTGGAGATGTCTGTTCATGTCACTGCTCTCAGTTCTTCTGGATATATTCCCAGTAGTGGTATTGCAGGATCACGTGGCAAGTCTATATTCAACTTCTTTAGGAACTGCTAAACAGTCCTCCATAGTGGCTGTACCATTCTGCCTTCCCACCAACAGTGAAGAAGTGTTCCTATCTCTCCACATCCTCTCCAACACTTGTAGTTCTCTGTATTTTTAATAGTGGCCATTTTGATAGGTATGAAATGATGTCTCATTGTAGTTTTGATTTGCATTTCCCTAATCATTAGTGATCTTCAGCATGTTTTCATATGTTTTTTGCCATTTGTATTTCTTCTTTGGACAAATATCTATTCATGTCTTTTGCCCATTTTTTAATTGGGTCGTTTGTCTTTTTATTGTTGAATTGTAGCATCTCTTTATATATCCTGGATATTGAACCCTTATCAGACATGTGATTTCCAAATATTTCCTCCCATTGAGTTGGCTGCCTTTTTACCCTTTTGACAAAGTCCTGTGAGGTGCAAAAGTGTTTAATTTTGAGGGGGTCCCATTTTTCTATTTTTTCTTTTGTTGCATTTGCTTTGGGTATAAGGTCCAAAAAACCACCACCTACTACAAGGAAGGTCTTTGTTAGAGAAAAATGGTGCTTACTGGGATGCAGAGACTGTTTTGTCCCATTAACATGGACTTGGTAGGTTTGTAAAAAATGAGTTGACCGTATAGGTTAGGGTTTATTTCTGGATTCTCAATTCTATTCCACTGATCGACGTGTCTATCTTTATGCCAGTACCATGCTGTTTTGACCAATGTAGCTTTGTAATGTTTCAAGGGCAGGGAGAGAAATTCCTCCCATGTTGCTCTTCTTTTTTAGAATGCTTCATTTTAACCATTTTTAAGTGCACTATTTAGTTGTGCTGACATTTTTACATCAAGTTGGGTTGTGCCTGAAGGGGTTTATTTTTATTTTTTAAAATATATTTATTTTTTTAAAGATACTTAGATTACACAAATGTTACACAAAAATATAGGGATTTCCATATGCCCCGCTCCCCATACCTCCCACGCCCTCCCACATAAGCAACATCCTTCATTAGTGTGGCACATTCATTGCAATTGATAAATGCATCCTGGGGCATTGCCATTGAGCACGGACCATAATTCACATTGTAGTTTACACTCTCTCCCACACTTCTGTAGGCTATGGGAAGATATATAATGACATATATCTGTCATTGCAATGCCATTCAGGATGATTCCCAAGTCCCAAAAAAGCCCCTGTATTACAGAGCTTCCAGTGGTAACTGCCTCCACATCAATGCTGTAATTTCTTCCATTGCTAGAATCAAAACAAGTCTATTGTAGAATAGTAAGTACACTCTAGTCCATAGTTCATTCCCCAATCCCGAGGATTCTGGGATGGTGATGTCCATACCACCTCTAATTGAGAGGGGGGCTGAAGGGGTTTATAATGCCAGGATCTCTGGAAATTTTTTTTTTTTTTTTTCAGACAGGGTATGCACTAAGACCTTCAAACATTTCTCTCTTACTGTCCCATTTGGTCAAGGCTATCAGTGATAATTTTGAAAATATCAGATTTCAAACTTTATTTAGTAACATGAGTATTAGAAAGTACTGAAGGGCAGAAATCATGCCTCCTTTTCCCACATACTCCTCTGCCTATTCTTATTACCTTCCTACCCACTCTACCTTTTCTCAGGATGCAGGCTTGTGTCCTCTTGGCTTGTGGTTTCCTGGCTTGACTCAAAGGAGACAACTGTAGGTATTTCCTGCTGAGTCAGCCTGGGAAGTGGAAGGTGGGCAAGATTTCTAAGGCTGGGAACAGGAGATCTTTCAAGAATAACAACAGTCAGTCAGCAGTGACCCTGTCTTTCCAAATCAAGGGGCTATTTGCTTCTGCTATCACTGTTCAGTGTGGGATGGGCTTGGGCTGCTCTGTCAGCTATGTTGGGAGAAACTAGAGAAGGGCCTAGAGTATCACTGACATAAGGGTTGAGGTGCAGAGGACTCTGGAGATACCTCTGAGGAGGTGTCTCTAAGGGGATATCCTTAGGTGGGGCAGACACCAAGTGATAGGTAAGATGGGGTTTCCCATTCTTGGGGACTTTTGCTCATTAAATGGGGAGTCCCCTTACCCCTTCTCCCTTTTAGGTTTCCCCAAAGCCCACTGATACTGTCACCCATGTATGTCTTACAGAGGATGCTGCCCTTTGAGCAGTATCCAAGTCTCTTGATCATCAACAAGCAAACCACACCAGTGAGGGGAGCTGAGTCACAGGCATGTGATGTAGGGCAGGGAGGTGAGGGGCACCACACTCCACTGGGTGATGATGTCATCTCCTAGACCTTTTACCTCTGCTCTATTATCTCTTCATTGGCACTTAGGACTTCTCTCCCATGGCTTATTCCTTATCTTTAAGGAATATGTGTTTCTGTGTTGGAAGAAGGGTTTTTCTCTGTATATATACATATCAGGTATTGATTGTTCCTTTATGTGTCCAGGCCAAGTGTCTTTTATGTGTGTGTCTGACGTGTCCCTGGGTGTGGTGATATGGGGAGTTAGAAAGCTCAGAAATGGAAAATATTTAACGTTCAGAGAATCAGATGAATACAACTTGCCCATTTGCATTTTCCCTTTCACTTTGACTCATCTTCCCCTCTCTGCACCCCATTGCCCCTCTACCAGCCCCACCCATTGGCACACTCTGTCTCATCTAGGATGGGTTAACACCTGCCTGCTTGAATGAGAGGTAGAGGGAAGGCATGTTAGGCATGGAAGGAGAGAGCAGGAGGCTAGTCTGAACATTTTGGGGTCCTGGAGCCAAAGGGAGAAATGGGAGCTTAGACAATATTTGGGTCTATGAGGGGGCTAGGGATGTCAAGGAGAAGCCAAGAGGGATCCAGACTGTCTTTTTTGTCAGCAAAGCAACCTACCAGTGCCTGACATTCTTGTTTATCTTCCAGTTATTTTGTGAGCATATATGATATGCCAGGTATACATCATAAATTCTTTATCAACATTTGTTGAATGAATGAAAAATTTACTACCGGAGCCAGAATAGAATAATAAGAATCAGAAAAAGAAATTTGAGTCTCTCAGACCTCATTCTTTCCCCAGATGAAAGAGTGCTAGAGTGTGAAAAGAGGGAAAATCTCTGGGGACCTTGACCCCTTGGGCAGGAAGTGAAAGAAACCCTGAATCCTGATTTCAGAGAAATGTCATTTGTCATCAGCCCAAGAAAATGAGTTTTTCTCTTCGAAGACCACCACAGGCCTTTCCTGGGGTTGCCCCCTCCAGAGCTTGATGGGAGGATCTGAGTCACTTACATACCCCAGTCCCCCATGGTGACCCAGATCGCAGGGGTCATTCCCACAGAGCAAGTGATGCCTCCTAGTATCACGTCAAGGAGAGGGAAGAGGCATGCCTTTGGCCCTTCTTCCCCCTCTCCTTGCAATTCAGGTGTTTCAGTCCTTTCTATTTCTGAAGTAGAAGTAGAAACAGCTTCCAGCTACCACAGCTCTGTTGTCACCTCTAAGAAACAGAACTAATACTGTTTGAATGATGCTATGAATTTATAATCCGCTTTCACATACATCACATCATTCCATCTTCACCCCACCTCCAAATGAGGTAAGCAGAGATTATCCTTATTTCATTGATGGGATAATGGAGGCTCAGAGAGGCAACTTGCCCAAGGTGACTCAACCAATAAATGGTAAAGATGATATTCAAGTGGGATTCTGATTATCCCAAAGTCCTTGTTGCCTCAGATGTACTTCTTTGATTTTTTGGATTTCACAAATGAAATAAGGAGACAGGAGGTCAGGAGGCAGAATGTCTGGGTTCTGCAAGTAGAGGGGGTAGCTTCTTTTGGAGGGGTGAAGCAGAGTCAGGGATAGAAAAACCACACCCACTTGGGGGACTGTGGCAGACTGATACTTGGGACATCCAATGGAGGGCTGTGAGGTCAGGGGCGGGGCTAGCTCCAGGGGGCCCCCCAGGAGCCCCAACAGCAGTTCAGAGCATGCGGTGTCCAGGGAGGAAGCTACAACTGGTGAGTGGTTGCTTGTCCCCAGCTGAGGCTTTCCTCCCATTACCCTCCCCCCTCTCCCTGCCAACCTGACCTCTCCCTGAAATGTCCAAGTAGTAGCCCTCCCTACCAGAAGAGTCCTTGCTCATGGTGAGCCCAGCCCTAGAAATATGGCTACTGGGAACGGAAACATTTTTTTCTTCTTGAAAGCCAATGTGGTGGGTTTGATGTGTGATGAACTCCTGCCTTGTTGGGTTCTATCTTTCTAATTCTCTACTTTTTGGCCTATGAAAAACAAAATTAAACCATTTCCTTATCCTAATCTTGAGAGGAAATAGCCTCCTTCTCTATAGTTGCCATTTCCCTTTCTTCTACTTCCTCAGTGGTCAAAGCCTTCTCCAAAACCTCTCTCCATCCTGGATCAGGAGCCTTTTCTCCTGTGGTTTTGCACCTACTCTCTTAACTCACTGGATGGTAGTCTTTGGTCTCGTCCAGTTCCTTCTCTGAGGATGTATTCTAGAAGCTTCAGCCTCAGGGGGGATGCCTTAGAGCCTACCCTCCTGCAGCCACTATCTGCTTGGGCTGCCCTCTCCACCTCTTAAGAGCCTCAGCTTCACTTGATGGGCTCATGGGGGGGGAGGGCACACCAGCTTTCTAAACTTTGCCCATGAAGCTATGTCTTGTTCCATCCTTAAATGCCAGGGCTGGCTGAGTTTTGTGGTGATCTCTGTCTAGAATGAGGAAGGTCTGGCCTGCTTAAAGGTCTTGCTCTGCAGAGGGTCTTGAAGAAGTGGAAATATCAGGGTCTGCTATCCTTTAAGTCAGAGATTGCCAACAGGCAGTCCCACCTAGTCTTAAACTCACTACCTGGTGTTTTTGTTAACTGTCTGGTCCTTGCTCTTTAAGTTCTGAATTTGGTCTGATTTCTATCCCTATGCCCCCATCCTTAGGCTTTGCTCTTAGGCTAGTTTATTTGCTCCATTTCAGGATAGAGAGCCAGGACCAGCAACTCACTCTTTCTCCCCTCACCTTCACAGGCTTGAGAATATGCTGTACCTCCCTCCCCTTTCCACCAAGGATCCCACACTGTGGCCTTCCTCTCAGAACCTCTGAGATTGGTACCCAGACAAGGCACAATGCCCCTGAGCCCCACGAGACTGCTCAGCCCTTACAGCTCTGACCGGCTGGTACGGCTGGCAGCCAGGCTCTGGCCGGCTCTGTGTGATACGCTGATCACTGTGGGGAGCCAGGAGTTCCCTGCCCACAGCCTGGTGCTAGCAGGCGTGAGCCAGCAGCTGGGCCGCAGGGGCCAGTGGTCTCTGGTGGAAGGCATTAGCCCTTCCACCTTTGCCCAACTTCTGCATTTTGTTTATGGGGAGACTGTGGAGTTACAGCCTGAGGGACTAGGGTCCCTTGAGGAGGCAGCCAGGATTTTGGGGGTACAGGCCCTGGAAGAAGCATGCAGGAGGGCTCAAAGGGACAGGGTTAAAGAGGAGCGGGATCTAGGGCTGAAGAAACATCAGGAGCCAGAGGAACCCTCAAGGGATTTTGAGAGAGGACTGGAGGGGCATGGAGAGAAGCAGAGACCAGAGAAGTTTTTCAGAGCTGGTGGGAGAGAACAAGAGATGTGGCACAAGCATAGGCTACCAAGAGAGATCCCCGAGGTAGCAGGGGCTATGTTGGAGGGGCAGGGGAAGCAGATGAAATCAGAGGAGAAACTCAACCAACCTTCTGTTGGCCAAGAGGGAATAGATGGGAAACCAGGAATGGTCATGTGGGTGAGAGAGAATTCAGGGAACTCTGAGGAAAGTCTTCGGGGACGACCAGGTTCCCTCCAAGCCAGCATCATCCCCAGGCCCTGGTGGGCTGAGGTCCCTTGCTTGGGGGAGGACCAGCCTGCCCTGTGGAGCATCCTGCTGTGGCCGCCCAGATATGGCACTCCCTTCTCCCATAGCACCCCCATCAATGGAGCCTGGCAGGAGGTCTGGCCCTGGAACCAGAGGTGAGTGAAGGGCCTAGTGTAGGACCTCCCGGCTGGGAGGGAGTGGCAGTCATGATGGGTGGAAGGGCACTATATATTTTATCTCTACTGTACATTTCCTGAGCTAAGGATGGGACAGGAAGCTCCTACCATGGGGAAGCCAGAGCCAGCCCCTGAAGAGGACCGAAGATAGCCCCCACCTCAGGAAGGGGACAGGGTTGGTCAGGCCTCTAGGCTTTGCCAAAGCTGTAACTGTCCCCCTGCAACCTCCCCAGGACCCCACTGTCCCTGAACCCCCACAAAGGGCTCTGGAGCCAGAACCTGTTGGCCTCCTCCGGCCCCACCCCAGGTAAGCTCCTAGCTGCCCTGCACATGCCCTATAATATGATCTATTCTCTGGGGTAGGGGTTCCAGGAGTCCAGCCTGAGTAGGGCCCCTACCTCACTCTGCTCCCTCTAGGTTCCCTCCCCCAGGGCCCCACACAGCTTAGCCCTGGGGAGATGGAAGCATCTGATCAGGGGGACACAGGTGAGTAGGGTGAAGATCTTTTGCGTCAACCCCACTGTAGCCCAATGTCTTGCCTGGATGTTCCAGTGACCCAGTTCTGGGATGCCCAGCCCCACCCTCCTTTGACTCCTCTGTGCCCACAGGTGCTCTTGCAACCTGCATGGGTCATGACAGGAGAGCTGGCCACCCATCTCACCAACACTGTCCCCCAATCCGTCATGCTCGGGCAAGGCCCTATTCTTGTTCTGTCTGTGGAAAGAGGTTTTCACTCAAGCATCAGATGGAGACACACTACCGAGTCCACACAGGTATGGGCGCCTGCCCAGCGCGAGTTGCTTGCTTGCTTGCTTTCCAACTTCGGTCTGCCGGCTTCTGCGTCTCTCTCTGCGTCTCTGGCTCGCGCGCACCCCTTGGCCCCGTCGCC
>JAKSZT010054567.1:2864162-3125704 GCA_026826555.1 Tolypeutes matacus | reverse complement strand
GGCTGCCCCAGCCTAGCCTCAATGCAGACACACATGCGCGGCCACTCGCCCAGCCAGCTCCCGCCGGGATGGACCATTCGCTCTACTTTCCTCTACTCCTCCTCCTCCAGGCCATCCCGGGCCTCGACTTCTCCCTGTGGTCCCCCTTCCTCCACCACTTGACGGGTTGTCGGGACCTTCTCTGGCCTCAGCCAAGAATCTAATCAAAGAACAAAAGGCGGGCCAGCGGTCCCGCCCGCCTCCTGACACAGCACCTAGCAAATTCGACTCCAGAAGCGGAGCAGAAAAGGTGCTGAGACTCCTCTCATTGACGACCGCGAGCCGCAGAAGCCTGGGCCAACAAGCCCGAGAAGAGTGAGGGCAGTTAAGTTTGCATGAGTTCAGGGCAACTGTACGGGGCCTGACGGCTGCATCATCATAATAAAGAATTTCTTGTGTTCTTAATAAAGAGTTTCTTGTCCCTCGGGACAAGAAAGCTGAGACCAGACTAGTAGTCTGTGTGCCGGGGCCCCAAGCCTTGACCCTTGTCCTGTAGCGGCCTCTGGTGGCCGTGCGTTCGCTGTCCAACGCGGCGGCCACCTCCTTCAACGCCCGAGGCACTCGGTTCTCCTCTGGAGGGAGCGGGCCTCGAAGGTTTGGTGTCCGCGCAGACACCTTAGCAGGACTTGAGGGGGTTGTGAGACCCCCAACTTAGTCGCCCCTTCCACAGTAAGCAAGCCACGGTCCCGGGGCGCGGCGGCTGCCTGGGTGCGCCCGGCGCGGGGCTCAAGCGGAACTCGTGCTCCGCCCTGCTTTCTGCCACCCGCCTCCTTTTCCCGAACGTCTCCCAACTTCTTCCCCTCACGCCCAGCTGACCGCCGCCGGGTTATGCCCGGAACTGAGACTAACCCTTTGCCCCTGGCCCACGCCTCCCGCGGTCGTGAACTTCTTTTCCCACTGTGTCCGGGTACCCCAGAGTCGAAGCCCGTTGCAACTTGGGAATGATAGTCCGAGCGAACTGCCTGTCCAGACAAGGGCAACGGGAGAGGTTGGGGCGGGAACCACACCTCCCGGCAGCCTCGAAGATGGCTATCGGAGCCCTGCTCGGGACTCCGTAGTCCCAGCTCTCGCGGCCCTAGCTCCCGGCGGAAGGAGCGAGGCGTCTGGACTACATTTCCCGGAGGCCCCCGCGCCTCGCACCTCTCCGGCGGCGACGCGGAATCTGCTCCTCAGGTGCGAGTTGACTGGGACCGCCAGTCGGCCGGCCGCGGACTCCCGCTCCCGTGGTGCCCCGCGCGTGGCCGGCCCAGGCCCGCGGCGTCGCGGGTTGTTGTCGTGAGCCCCAGCCGCCCCGCCCCTCCTCTCCCTCCCCTCCCCCCGGCCCTGCGCACGGGCCGCCCCTCCCCCCGCCTCCCCGGCCCCTCTCACGGTGCCAAGATGGCGGCGGCGGCGGGCGGCGGCAGTTGCCCCGGGCCTGGCTCCGCGCGGGGCCGCTTCCCGGGCCGGCCGCGGGGCTCCGGCGGGGGCGGGAGCCGCGGCGGACGGGGCAGCGGGACCGAGAGAGTGCGGGTAGCTCTGCGGCGCGGTGGCGGCGCAGCGGGGCCGGGCGGAGCCGAGCCCGGGGAGGACACGGCCCTGCTCCGTTTGCTGGGACTACGCCGGGGCCTGCGCCGGCTTCGCCGCCTGTGGGCCGGCCCGCGCGTCCAGCGGGGCCGGGGCCGGGGCCGGGGCCGGGGCCGGGGCCGGGGCTGGGGCCCGAGCCGGGGCTGCGTGCCGGAGGAGGAGAGCAGTGACGGGGAATCCGACGATGAGGTGAGGCGGTCGGAGGCGTCCCCGGCGCCGGGCGGGGCGGAGGCAAGGGGCTTTCAGGGGTCTGAGTGGCCCCAGGGATGGCGTGGGGAAAAGGAGTCCTTAGGGCTCCTACGGGGAGAAAGGGCCCTGGAAAGAGGCATGGGAGGAGGTAGGCTGCACGGAGCTTTCGGTGGAAGAGGCTTCAAAGTGTATAGAAAAGCCTTGGCTGCAATCAGCCACTTGGGCCCGAGGCAGGTCCTGCTGAATGATCCTAGGCTGATCCTTCTTGGTGGTCGGCACAGCTAGGGCTTGTAGAGGTTTGGGCGAGGAGGCAGTGGGACTGCATGCCCTCCCGGTGGTGGTTGACAGCCGCAGCGTGGCTTTGGTGGACCAAGGCCAGGGCTGTCTGGGCTCTAGGCTCCTCTGCCAGACCTCATAATCTGTGACACATCCCTGGTTTCACCAGTGCTCCAGTTTCTTTTCTGACCAAAGGTGGAGAGAGGGTAGAGTGGTGGAGGGCTTCCCCCTGGGGCATGGGTTGAAAGGACACTAACAACTGTGGAATGGAATGAAGGCTGAGACTGGGCACTCTGGCAGGTCTGAGTTCAGCTCAGTACTTATTCCTCAATCTCTCAGAAAAGGCAGGAAGGTGTGGGTTGTATTACTTAGGACCAGTGTTAGTAACCACTTGAGGACCTTCGACTATCTTCTTTTTGGTACCCCTATTCCATTATCCATTCACGAAGAAACTATGGGGTAAACAGCAGGTCCTACTTTACTCTAAGTTGAAGTATGAGGGAACTCTGAGTATAGTGTCTACTGCCTGACTTGAGGAGACTCTGTTTTGTTCTCCTTCTGGGCCAGTGGGCCACTGGTGGCTGGGCTGGGGTGGGGTTCAAAATACCCTGTGGCTCCATCCTTAGAGAGAGCACCTGTTTTCTACTCCCCTCTTCTAGACTTTTTAATTCTTTTGTAAGTAGGGGCATATTGATGGGGAAGCTGGGGATATTCCTTTATACTTGAGTCCCAGGTGGAACGAGGGCTTTGGTACTGACTGCTGTTTTTCCCCTCCACCCCTGGTCCCCTAAATCAGGAGTTTCAGGGTTTTCATTCAGATGAAGATGTGGCCCCCAGTTCCCTGCGCTCTGCGCTCCGATCCCAGCGAGGTGAGTGATGGGAAACTCTACCTCTATAGCTTTACAAAAATGTTATTCTCGCTCTTCATGTCAGCTTTTCCCTGTTCAATTAGAGTCTCCGTCAGTTACTTAGTGTGTTCTATGTTCAAAGCCTAAGCTAGACTGGGCTATGGGGGAAACAGACAAGTAAGACTTAGTTCTGCCCTCCCGGAGTGCCTTCCTCAGTCTACAGGGCCAGCTTGACCCATCTCCCCACACCTATTCTCCTTTTAGGTCGAGCCCCCCGAGGTCGGGGCCGCAAGCATAAGACGACCCCCCTTCCGCCTACTCGCCTAGCAGATGTGGCTCCTACCCCCCCAAAGACCCCTGCCCGGAAACGGGGTGAGGAGGGCACAGAACGGATGGTGCAGGCACTGACTGAACTTCTCCGGCGGGCCCAGGAACCCCCAGCCCCCCGGAGCCGGGCATGTGAGACCCCTACCCCCCGTCGGTCTCGGGGACGGCCCCCAGGACGGCCAGCAGGCCCTTGCAGGAAGAAGCCACCAGCAGTAGTGGTGGCAGAAGCAGCTGTGACAATCCCCAAACCTGAGCCCCTACCTCCTGTGGTTCCAATAAAGCACCGAACTGGCAGCTGGAAATGCAAGGAGGGGCCAGGCCCAGGACCTGGGACCCCCAAGCGCGGAGGACAGTCTGGGCGAGGAGGCCGTGGAGGCAGGGGCCGAGGCCGAGGAGGGCTCCCTTTCGTGATCAAGTTTGTTTCAAAGGCCAAGAAAGTGAAGATGGGACAATTGTCCTTGGGACCTGAATCAAGTCAGGGTCAAGGCCATCATGGGGAAAGCTGGCAGGATGCCCCCCAAGGAAGAGTTGGATCTGGACAGGGAGGGGGTCCTTGCTGGAAGAAGCAGGAGCAGAAGCTGGAGGAGGAGGAAGGGGAGGAGGAGAAAGAAGAAAAGGACAAGGAGGAGGGGCAAGAGAAAGAAGAGAAAGTTGTAGGTGAGGAAGAGATGGTGCTAGTCAAGGAAAAGGAAGAGGCAAAGCTGCCATCACCACCTCCGACTCCTCCAGCCCCACCAGTCTCTCCACCTTCTCCCAGCCCACCTCCCTCAGCATCTCCTCTCCCCCCACTTTGCCCTCCACCACCCCCAGTGTCCCCCCCACCCCTCCCACCTCCAGCCCTAGAGGAACAGGAAGAATCCTCTCCTCCTGTGGTCCCAGCTACCTGTTCCAGGAAAAGGGGCCGGCCTCCCCTGACTCCCAGCCAGCGAGCAGAGCGGGAAGCTGCTCGGGCAGGGCCAGAGGGCACCTCCCCTCCCACTCCAACCCCTAGCACCACCACGGGAGGCCCTTCAGAGGACAGTCCCACTGTGGCACCCAAAAGTACCACCTTCCTGAAGAACATCCGGCAGTTTATTATGCCTGTGGTGAGTGCACGTTCCTCCCGTGTCATCAAGACACCCCGGCGATTTATGGATGAAGACCCCCCCAAGCCCCCAAAGGTGGAAGTCTCACCTATTCTGCGGCCTCCCATTGCCATCTCCCCATTGGCCCCACAGGAGCCAGCACCAGCCCCATCTCCTCCACGTGCCCCAACTCCCCCATCTACCCCAGTTCCACTCCCTGAGAAGAGACGGTCCATCCTAAGAGAACCCACTTTTCGCTGGACCTCACTGACCCGGGAGCTGCCTCCTCCTCCCCCAGCCCCACCCCCAGCCCCACCCCCAGCCCCTGCCACCCCATCTCGAAGGCCCCTACTCCTTCGGGCCCCTCAGTTTACCCCAAGCGAGGCCCACTTGAAGATCTATGAATCGGTGCTCACTACTCCTCCTCTTGGGGCTCCTGAAGCCTCTGAGCCAGAGTCGCCTCCTGCCGATGACTCTCCAGTTGAGCCTGAGCCACGGGCAGTGGGTCGCACCAACCACCTCAGCCTGCCTCGATTTGCCCCTGTGGTTGCCACTCCTGTTAAAGCCGAGGGGCCCCCTCATGGGGCTCCAGCTCTGAGTAATGGGCAGCAGCCCCAGACTCAGCTACAGCAGCCCCTGCAGGCCTTGCAAGCCCAGCTACTGCCCCAGGCACCACCACCATCACAGCAACTACAACCACAACTGCAGCCACAGTTAGAACCACAACCGCCGCCGCCACCACCACCACAGCAGCCAGCACTGGAAAAGACCCAGATTGTGGACCTGGCTTCCTTACCACTTTCTGGGGTGGAAGAGAAAATGTTCAGCCTTCTCAAGAGAGCTAAAGTTCAGTTGTTCAAGATTGACCAGCAGCAGCAGCAGAAGGTGGCATCTTCAATACCGGTGAGCATGACAGTTTGGTCAGGCTCTTGTACCCAGTCCATCTAGCTTCGAGTCTCTGCAATCCCTTAACCTCCTGTCTCCCTAGGCAACCCCCAGCATTGCAGAGACCCCTCAGTCCTTCTCCCATCCTTCAAATTCTTGGGTTCCTTTTCTGGCCCCACTTCTCCCCATGCTATCTCCCTATCCCCGTTTTTCCTCACTTTCCAGCTGTGACCCTGTTTATTCCCTCCCACCCCCCAGCTGAGCCCTGGAGGGCAGATGGAGGAGGTCGTGGGAACTGTCAAGCAGATCCCAGACAGAGGTTCTGTCAGGTCTGAAGATGAATCAATGGAAGCTAAGAGAGAGAGACCCTCGGTATGGAGTGGGAGGAGGGCCTCCCGAAGAAGGCTGGTTGGAGGAACAGGGCTGCAGGAGCACAAGGAGTGACTCTCCATGTGTATTCCTGGTTTCTCCTCCCACAGGGCCCCGAATCCCCTGTGCAAGGCCCCCGCATCAAACATGTCTGCCGTCATGCTGCTGTGGCCCTGGGTCAGGCCCGGGCCATGGTACCTGAAGATGTCCCCCGCCTCAGTGCCCTGCCTCTCCGGGATCGGCAGGACCTTGCCACAGAGGGTAGGGAGGAGAGTGTTGTGGGGAGACTTGACAGCCAGGTCAGGATTGGGGGTGAGCAAGTATGTTGAGAGCCAAGGAGAGTGGGAGCCAAGTTATGTGCTTGGGGCCAGGTGGCAAATGGGTTGGAGTGCTGCGTCTTAGACAAAATGGGTTTGTGTGGGGGCACCTGGGACCTGAGTAGTGTGGGAAAATGGGGACCAGAGGACCGATTGAATAGGGGAGAACAGGAAAACTAGAGGTAGCAGGCCTGTTGGCTTTGTGGCTCCATGCCCTCCTCTCCATCTGCTGCAATAGATACATCATCAGCATCTGAGACGGAGAGTGTCCCATCACGCTCCCGGCGGGGAAAGGTGGAGTCGGCAGGGCCAGGGGGGGACTCAGAGCCTGCAGGGTCTGGAGGGGCCCTGGCCCATACACCCCGGCGCTCGCTGCCCTCTCACCATGGCAAGAAGATGCGGATGGCACGGTGTGGACACTGTCGGGGCTGCCTGCGTGTGCAGGACTGTGGGTCCTGTGTCAACTGCCTGGACAAGCCCAAGTTTGGGGGCCCCAACACCAAGAAGCAGTGCTGTGTGTGAGTAGTTAGGGTGCAGCCTACATTCCCACCTGTGGTTGTCAGTCCCTCAGACCTCCTGCCCTGGCTCCTCTTCTACCCAGCCAGAGGAGTGGGGTCGGCATCCTTGTGGAGAGCTTCCTCTCTTCCCCCAGAACACCTGTCCCCTCCCCTGGTGACGTGCTGCTCCCCTCCCCAGATACCGAAAGTGCGACAAGATAGAGGCTCGGAAGATGGAACGGCTGGCTAAAAAAGGTAGTGAGGTTTGAGGAGCATTTCTCCCCAAAACCTTTAGATTCGTTGTCTGAAGGAAACCACATTTTCTTTGCTCCCTCTCTCCCCTTATCTTTGCAACCCACCACCCTTTTCTTATTTCCCACCATGTGCATTCTTGTCTCTCCAGTATTCATTCCGTCCTGCCTCTTCTTTCTGGCTTTTCGCCATCCTGATTTTGCCTCTGTCCCTGGCTGAGCTCAAATCCCACTAAGTCCCCTGTTCCCACAGGCCGGACGATAGTGAAGACGCTGTTGCCCTGGGATTCCGATGAATCTCCTGAGGCCTCCCCTGGTCCTCCAGGCCCACGCCGGGGGGCGGGAGCTGGGGGGCCCCGGGAGGAGGTTGTGGCCCCCCCAGGGTCCGAGGAGCAGGACTCCCTCCTACTGCAGCGCAAGTCAGCCCGGCGCTGCGTCAAACAGCGACCCTCCTATGATATCTTCGAGGACTCAGATGATTCAGAGCCTGGGGGTCCTCCTGCTCCCCGGCGTCGGACCCCACGAGAGAATGGTGCGCATTGCCCGCTGTTTACTCTAACAGTCAGTCACTCCTGTGTTTTTGTGGAAGGGACAGGGCTCCCAGATCCAGGGCTCTGTCAGTCTGATAGAGAAGGTGGCTGAGGGCAGAGAAGGGAGAGGTTTTAGGGTGGACACAGATCTGTTATGTGAGCTCATTGAGAAAACCGTGAGTGTCAACCTAGTGGGACTAGGTTTCCTAGTGGGGACTTTGGTTAGTTAAGAAAAGTCCTGGGAATCCAGGTAATGTTGGAACAGGGTTGTGGAAGAAGAGGGAACTGGGGCAGAGCAGGGGAGAAACCTTGCTGCTAATGTGTCCCACCTAGAGCTGCCAGTACCAGAACCTGAGGAGCAAAGCCGGCCCCGCAAACCCACCCTGCAGCCTGTGGTGCAGCTCAAGGCCCGAAGGCGCCTGGACAAGGTCAGCACGGCACCGCACAAGAACCCTGAGTCTGCACAAGGCATGGCTGTGGTCCTCCAGGGTAACAGGCACACCTGAGGGCTGTGGTATATCCACACCAGAGGACAAGCCCAGAGGGATAAGGTGGGCCTGCCAGTGTGGAAAGCAACATAGGATCTGGGGGAAGAAGACAGCAAGGAAAGGAGCCTACAGGGAGCGGGGGCTAACAGCCTTCTGACCGCTCCCCCCCCCAACCCCTCCTTAGGATGCTTTGGCCCCTGGCCCCTTTGCTTCTTTCCCCAATGGCTGGACGGGAAAACAGAAGTCCCCTGATGGTGTACACCGAGTCCGCGTGGATTTTAAGGTGTGGCATTGAGGGGGAGAGTTCAGGGGTTATGTTCAAAAGAAACCTATAGATTGTGTTAGAGAATCCGGGACTTAATGCCTGGTCTGTCTTGTGCTCCTAGCTGCTCTCTGATTTTGTGTCCTCTCTTCCCCTCAGGAGGATTGTGACCTGGAGAACGTGTGGCTGATGGGTGGCCTGAGTGTGCTTACCTCCGTGCCAGGGGGGCCGCCAATGGTGTGCTTGCTGTGTGCCAGCAAGGGCCTGCATGAGGTTGGAACCTTGCCTTTCTTGGGCCCCCTCAGCAGGATCTTATCTCCTGGCTGTCTGGTCTTACCCTGTGCCCATCACTTATTCCCACCCCAGCTGGTGTTCTGTCAAGTCTGCTGTGACCCTTTTCACCCATTCTGCTTGGAGGAAGCTGAACGGCCCCTGCCCCAGCATCATGACACCTGGTGCTGCCGCCGCTGCAAGTTCTGCCATGTCTGTGGTCGCAAAGGCCGAGGAGCAAAGGTTTGGGCCCAGGGGCCAGCCTAGGGTGGGAGGAAGCATGGAGGAGGCGGCTATTCCTTCTGCCAGTAGGTGCTGCCATTGCTGTCTTCTCCAACATCCAACAGCACCTCTTGGAGTGTGAGCGCTGCCGCCATGCTTATCACCCAGCCTGCTTGGGGCCCAGCTACCCAACCCGGGCCACACGCAAACGGCGCCACTGGGTGAGAGATGTGGCCCACACCCCTTGCTTTGGGGTCTGATTCATGCCACCACCACACCCAGACTTGCTCTAGGCCAGGAGGGGGGAGTGTTGGGGATCCTTTTGAGAATTTTCATAAACATTTTCCCTTCAGAAGTTTCACATAGACAGAATTTGTTTGCAAAATTTGTGCATAATGGCTTTGGGGCTCATGGGTACCATAATCCCAGGCTTAGAATCCCCTGCTCTAGCCTAATCTCCACTCCTCCCATCTTCCTCCTGTAAGTCTCCCCATTTCATTTCTCTCCTACCTTTCCTGTGTCTCATCTTCTGCTTGTCTCTTCTTCCTCTCCCTTCTTCCGTTTCTGTCTCACTTCATCTTCTCCACACAACTGTTCTACTCTTACCTGTCCTTCCTCATTCGTTTCCTGCCTACCTTTGCCTTGCTCTGCACTTGCTCCATCTCCCCCTCATACTCCTCCACCCCGATGTCTGGCTTTTTCCTAACACTCCCTGCTCCTCCAGATTTGCTCAGCCTGTGTGCGTTGTAAGAGCTGTGGGGCAACTCCAGGCAAGAACTGGGACGTCGAGTGGTCTGGAGATTACAGCCTCTGCCCCAGGTGCACCCAGCTCTTTGAGAAAGGTGGGGACCAGGTGGGGTCCTGGGCCCTGGGACTATGGGGAAGGGGCAGACTCCTAAATAGGCAGGAAGAACAGAGGCTTTCTACCTCCTAGCCAAGGAGCCTTTTCTTATTTTAAAGGTACTTCTCCACAGAAGTCCATCTAGTTTATAAAACAGGGACACACAGCCACTCAAGAGGCAGTGGGGGAGGAGGACCACTTGGTGATCCCTGAAGTGCTGCCCAGAACCTTAAGTCTGTATAAACATTTGGGAAACCCAAGCTCTCCTCATTTGTTTAGGCAGCATGTTTTGTAAGGCTTTGTTCTTTGTGAGGTATCGGGGCTGCAGAGTGAGGAAGGAGGTCTTGTTCTCACCCAGATTCTTGTCAACAGTAAGGAGCCTAGATGAGGACATACGGAGACAGCATTCAAGGGATGGTAGGCACCTGAACAAGGGCTTTGAAGACCAGGTAGTAACCCCAGCCCCTTTGACTCTCCCTCCTAATGCCTTTTCCTTCAGGAAACTACTGCCCAATCTGCACACGCTGCTATGAAGACAATGACTATGAGAGCAAGATGATGCAGTGTGCACAGTGTGACCACTGGGTGCATGCCAAGTGCGAGGGGCTCTCAGGTGAGTGGGCAGAGTCCCGAGGTATGCCTCAGCCCTGCAGGCTTGTTGCCTTAGCCTGTCCTGCATTCCCTTAGAGAACAGGTGGGCTAAACATTCCTTGACAACCGAGAGACTGCTTGGGAGCCCTCACATCCTCCCTGACTATTTTCTCCTTTCCCACCTTGGTTATTCCAGATGAGGACTATGAGATCCTTTCAGGACTGCCAGACTCGGTGCTCTACACCTGTGGCCCGTGTGCTGGGGCCACACATCCCCGCTGGCGAGAGGCCCTGAATGGGGCTCTGCGGGGGGGCCTGCGCCAGGTGCTCCAGGGCCTGCTGAACTCCAAGGTGGCAGGCCCACTGCTACTGTGCACCCAGGTCTGGAGTGCTCCGGAGTCAGGAGGGGGTGAGGCCAGGCCCATCACTGGCCCTGCTGAAACCCCCTCCCCAATTACAGTGTGTACAGGATGGGAAGCAGCTGCACCCTGGGCCCTGTGATCTGCAAGCCATAAGTCAGCGCTTTGAGGAAGGTCACTACAAGTCTGTGGTGAGTGGGACACGGGGAGGAGCAGGAGAGGGCTGGGGTTGGGGTGGGGGCTCAGACCCTGACAAACGCCCTTACAGCACAGCTTCATGGAGGACATGGTGGGCATTCTGACAAGACACTTAGAAGAAGGAGAAACCCTAGAGCGCCGGGCTGGAGGCCAGATGAAGGGGCTCCTGCTGAAGGTGAGCTCTTTGGGGGATGTCTGAAGGGTAGTTTGAGTGGTGGTGGTGGGGGGAATATCCTTCAGACCCTGCCCCCACCAACTCTCCTGGGGAAGCCAGTTCTTCTCATCCTATTAACCCACTCCCCAGCTGCTAGAATCTGCGTTCGGCTGGTTCGACGCCCACGACCCCAAGTACTGGCGACGGAGTTCCCGGCTGCCGAAGTGAGCAAGGCTGGGTAGCAGGAGGGGAACCAGGGAGTAAGGGCAAAGGCAAGGGCACCTAGGAACCCAGGGTTGAAGCTGGGCTGAGAATAGGATCTGGAGGCTGGAAAGGAGGGTGGTGGAACCAGAATGAGATTCTCCAGTGTTTCTAGATAGCAGAGACTCAGACTATTTGGTAAACTCTTGTTTTGTTTCTACTTTGTGCAAGGCAATGTTGGGGACACAGAAGTGAGGAAGTCAGATTGGGCTCTGAGCTTGAGAAGCTCAAGTTTAGGGTCTAGGCTGGCACTGATGGTCCCACATGATCAGGACAGGGATGGGAAAGACCAGGGGGCTGGGTGCCCAGAGAAGGGTCCTGGCTGAGCCTGGGGTCAAGGAAGCCTTCCCAGAAGAGATGATTTCTAAGCTGAGATGTTGAGGAAGAGTATTCCAGGCATGAGGAATAGCATTTCGTGTATCAGAGGTGGCTTTTAGCCTGATTTGTTTGGGAGCCTGAAGGAAATTCCACGTGGAGAGAGGACAAAGGGTGTCACGACATATTTAGGCTGATAATTGTGGGTGGGGCCAAGTCCAGCCACCCTTGTTAGAGATGTCAGATGCTGACCCTGCCGGTCCACAGCGGAGTCCTTCCCAATGCGGTGTTACCCCCATCCCTGGACCACGTCTATGCTCAGTGGAGGCAGCAGGAACCGGAGACCCCAGAATCTGGTCAGCCTCCAGGAGACCCCTCAGCAGGTACTGAGAAGTAGGGTCTGGACACCAGGGCTCCTGAGTCAGTGCAGTGGGTCAGACTTTAGGTCCTTATTCTTGTACCTTTTTTCCTAGCTTCCCAGGGCAAGGATCCAGCTGCTTTCTCACACATGGAAGACCCCCGACAGTGTGCACTCTGCCTCAAGTATGGAGATGCAGACTCCAAGGTGACAGCTGCTGAGTGAAGCCCTAGAATGTGGGCTCTGGTCCCTAGAGCCCCCCTCATCCAACCCTTCTTTTGCCCCAGGAGGCAGGGCGGCTCCTATATATTGGGCAGAACGAGTGGACACATGTTAACTGTGCCATTTGGTCAGCTGAAGTGTTTGAGGAGAACGACGGCTCTCTCAAGAATGTGCATGCTGCTGTAGCTCGAGGGAGACAGATGGTAAGGGCATGAACCTCGAGAGGTGGGTGGCCCTGGGGCTTCTGGCTCTTCTTTTACATTCTCTTCTGGGGCACGTCCTTTCGTTGCCTGTCCTAGGTACCTTTTTCCATTGTCCCAGGACTCTGGCGCTGCAGCGATAGCGGCTTTATTCCTATTTGTGTCCTCTGGCCATAGCTGGGCCTGAAGCCTGGGATTCTAAAAGTTAGAAGACCTCCCGTTGGTTGAACCTGGGCTGGATGCTTCCTATACAGTGTGTCCTTTAGTTTTTACCACGTCCCTGTGAGGTGAGGTGTGGCCTGGGTTAGAATTCCTCACTCACAAGTGTGGGGCCCAGCCAGGTATTGTAGAATGCCTGAAGCACTGTGTGATTGGGGCGATTGAGTTACCAATTGCATGGGGCAGTTGTGAGGATTAAGTGAAATAACACAGGCTCCACATTAGAAATGCTGTGAGAAAGATGGTAAATGCTGCTCAGTAAGTGTTAACTGTTGTTGTTTTTCATCCTAATGCAACAGTCTGCTTCAAAAAACTTGTAGTTTTGACATACACAAGGCTCTGGATGCAGCTGGGGAAGAGATTATGTTTGGTGAAGGGCCTTTGCTGGGCAAGATGCTGGGCCAGATGGGGGCCTAAGCAGAATCTCAAGGGCAGAGGTGACGAGCGCGCCAGGTCACTGGCTCTTCCCCTTAGCCGCCCCTTCCACCCGCAGCGCTGTGAGCTCTGTCTGAAGCCTGGAGCCACGGTGGGCTGCTGCCTTTCCTCCTGCCTCAGCAACTTCCACTTCATGTGTGCCCGGGCCAGCTACTGCATTTTTCAAGATGACAAGAAAGTTTTTTGCCAGAAACACACAGACCTGCTGGATGGCAAGGTGAGCCAGAATTGTGGGAGAGATAGCTAGCTCCCTGTTGCCCTCTCTTCCCTTTGAATGCTCTGATCTCCTGAGGATGCCTCATCACCCCTCAGGGACCCCCAAAGCCCTTCAGCCTTGGTCCCTGCTGCTTCTCAGTGCCTCTTCCTTGTATGTTCTACAAGAGTCCTTTAAGCCAAGTCCCCAGCTGTTCGGTCCCTTCCTATGGAGCCTTCCCCTCATATCTCCCCCCCCCCACCATCACCACCACCACCAATCCAGCACCCCCCATTCACCACTCACCTCCCAGGAGATCGTGACCCCCGATGGCTTTGATGTTCTCCGCCGAGTCTATGTGGATTTTGAGGGCATCAACTTCAAGCGAAAGTTCTTGACGGGGCTTGAACCTGATGCTATCAATGTGCTCATTGGTAAGCCACCTGTTCCCCATTTTCAGTCTTCCTGACCTTGCCTAGCTCCACCCCTCCTGAACTCTACTTTGTACCACAGGCTCCATCCGAATTGACTCCCTGGGTACTCTGTCTGATCTTTCGGACTGCGAGGGACGGCTCTTTCCCATTGGCTACCAGTGAGTAGCCTAGGGATGTTCATTGGGAATAGGGGATCCAGGGCTGGATTCCATTCCTAGGTCATCCTCACCTTCTGGTCCCACACGTCCACCCACCAGGTGCTCCCGCTTGTACTGGAGCACAGTGGATGCTCGGCGGCGCTGCTGGTATCGGTGCCGAATTCTGGAGTATCGGCCATGGGGGCCAAGGGAAGAGCCGGTTCACCTGGAGGCAGCTGAAGAGAATCAGACCATTGTGCACAGCCCCACCCCTTCCTCAGGTACAGCCTTGGTGTACTACTTTGTTTTAGTCCCCAAATGCTGTCCTCCCCAAACAATTAACCACCAACCCTTATTTCACTCTCTAAAGTAACTCCTGGGTGTTTGCCATTTTTCAGTTGTTTCAGTGGCAATACTACATAACTTATTGGGGCTGTGCTTGGCATTTCACAGGAAATGAGAAGGGGAGAGCAGCTTGGTCCCTGCTTATGGGGGATGGTGACTTGGGGTCTAATGCAGCAAACATTTATGGCTACCTGACTCAGGGCTCCATGCCCACATAATGTTCCCCACAACTCTGAGGAAGGTACAAGCTCTGCTTTACTGTGGCAAATATTGTGGGGTTAAGTAACATAGTGGTAGAACCAGGATTTGAACCTGGATTTGCTCATTTTCCAAGCTGGTGCCCTTATAGCCATGCTGGTACTGCAGGATGTAACTGGGAGCTAGAATGGACTTGGAGAGCAATAAAGGGAGAGACCATCATGAGTCAGATGGGAGGAGGAGATGGGATGGTGGTAAGGGGTTTATTTCAGGTTGGAGCATGACATGAAGTGGAGAGGGGTGGCGGGAGCACCCACTTTGCCTGGAAACAAGGGAGTGTTAGGAGGAGGAGGCAGAAACCAGCTTGCAAAGATCGGGTGGAGCCAGGTAATGGGAAGAAGCCTCAAGCACCAGGATTTGGCGGATTCATTTGATGTGGCAGGGATGTGCAGAACAGGTAAAGTGGTAGGACTGGCTGTGCTGGAGAGAGGGCATTGCTCCTCCTGGCATGTGGGGGCTGAACCAGAGAGAGCAACAGGCAACTCTGACATCTGGTCAGAAAGGAGGGAAAATGGCAAAGGATGGATGGGGTGGGGTCAGCCTTGACCTGGGAGTGTGTGTGTGGAGGTTTTGCAGATATCATGGAGGGGGTTTGGGACCTGGGTCATGACTAGAAATGTATGAGTGTGACTGGGGCAAGGGCTCAGAAGGTCCAGTTGGTGCTAAAGAAGTGAGGGCATGTGAATAGAGGCTTTGCCAGGAGAGCCCCTACCTCCTTGATGCAGTTCTCTCACCTCTTTAGAGCCCCCAGATCATGAGGACTCCCTGCCAGATACAGATGCCCTTATCCCCGGAGCTCCTGAGCACCACTTGCCCATTCAGAATTTGGACCTCCCACTTCGGCCAGATCCCAGCAGCATCCCTCCTCCAGCCCCACGCTCTTTTTCGGGGGCTCGAATCAAAGTGCCCAACTACTCACCATCCCGGAGGCCCTTGGGGGGTGTCTCCTTTGGACCCCTGCCCTCCCCTGGTGAGCACCTGGGAGTGTCTGGGGGGGCGATGGGCTGGGGTGGGGCAGGAGTTCCTGGCTGACACTGACCCTTCCCCCCACAGGAAGTCCATCTTCTCTGACCCACCACATCCCTACAGTGGGTGACCCAGACTTCCCAGCTCCCCCAAGACGCTCCCGTCGTCCTAGCCCCCTGGCCCCCAGGCTGCCACCATCACGGCGGACCTCCCCTCCCCTCAGAACTTCCCCTCAGCTCAGGGTGCCCCCTCCTACCTCAGTCATTACAGCCCTCACACCTACCTCAGGGGAGCTGGCTCCCCCTGGCCCAGCCCCATCTCCGCCACCCTCTGAAGACCTGGGCCCAGATTTTGAGGACATGGAGGTGGTGTCAGGACTGAGTGCTGCTGACCTGGACTTTGCGGCCAGCCTGTTGGGGACTGAGCCCTTCCAGGAAGAGATTGTGGCTGCGGGGGCAGTGGGGAGCAGCCATGGAGGCCCAGGGGACAGCTCAGAGGAGGAGGCCAGCCCTACTACCCGCTATATCCACTTCCCTGTGACTGTGGTGTCTGGCTCTGCCCTGGCCCCTGGTGCCCTCCCTGGAGCCCCCCGCATCGAACAGCTGGATGGCGTGGATGATGGCACAGACAGCGAGGCTGAGGCAGTCCAGCAGCCTGGGGGCCAGGGGGCCCCCCCTTCAGGGCCAGGAGTGGGCCGGGCTGGGGTCATTGGGACTTCAGGGGACAGGACCCGACCTCCTGAGGACCTGCCGTCGGAAATTGTGGATTTTGTGTTGAAGAACCTAGGGGGGCCTGGGGAAGGGGGTGCTGGGCCCAGAGAAGAGCCACTCCCCCCACCACCTCCCTTGGCCAATGGCAGCCAGCCCCCCCAGGGCCTGTCCCCCAGCCCAGCAGACCCTACCCGGACGTTTGCCTGGCTCCCTGGGGCCCCAGGAGTTCGGGTGTTGAGTCTGGGCCCTGCCCCTGAGCCCCCCAAACCTGCTACATCCAAAATCATCCTTGTCAACAAACTGGGGCAAGTGTTTGTGAAGATGGCTGGGGAGGGTGAACCTGTCCCTCCCCCTGTGAAGCAGCCACCCCTACCCTCTCCCATTCCTCCCACGACCCCTACTTCCTGGACTCTGCCCCCAGGACCCCTGCTGGGTGTGTTGCCAGTGGTAGGAGTAGTCCGCCCTGCCCCACCCCCACCCCCTCCTCCACTGACACTGGTATTAAGCAGTGGGCCCCCCAGCCCACCCCGCCAGGCCATCCGTGTCAAGAGGGTGTCCACCTTCTCTGGCCGTTCTCCACCAGCGCCTCCCCCAAGCAAGACCCCCCGGATGGATGAAGATGGAGAGTTGTTGGAGGGTATCCCCCAAGTTCCAGGGCTTAGTAGCAGTGGGTGAGTGCTGAAGCTGGAGAGGCAGGTGAGGGAGGTGAGCAGGAGAGGGCGGTTCAACCTTCTTGTGGATCCCCCCAGGTTTAGCCGAGTGAGGATGAAAACGCCTACAGTGCGTGGAGTTCTCAACCTGGATGATCCTGGGGAGGAAGGCCCTGGGTGAGTGGAGTGGCCAGTCAGTCACCTTATCCCAGAGGCCCTGGGACCTTTGGCCCTTCCCCTTTCTAACAGGTCTTTCTCACAGGCTCCTCCAGGAACGGTCCCCTCTGCTGCCACTTCCAGACAGTGGTCCTCCCCGGGCCCCTGATGGTCCCCCTGACCTGCTACTTGAGTCTCAATGGCATCACTACTCAGGTAAGGAATAGCCTGCCCCCTCACTGCCTCTTTTCATGTGCTTGGCTCAGCTGGGTCACTGACTGATACAGAATTGATCCATTTCAAAGAACATCGCACACTGCCGAGTATGAGCCTGAGGCTAGGTGCTAGAGTTACAGAGATGCCCTCGGGGAGCTTATGGCCCTGTGGCAGAGACAGACAGATGAAATTTCAGCTCAGTGTAAGAACTTTTCTGAAAGTGCTTTGTCCAGAGTGCTCCAGAGCCCAGGGGAGGTCCTCAGAGCCTAGTATGCAAGGGCCAGAGGCTTAAGAACCTAGTAAATCCAAAGATGAAGTTCTGGGGAGCATCCAGAGAGGATGGAACCCACCTAGGGTTTAGAGTAGTGGCAGGAGTAGTGGGAAGAAAATCAAGAGAGTGGTGTCCAGAGGCCAATGAAGGGAGTAGTCAGCAAACTTGATTGCCACAGAGCACCAGACAAGTGGGGTCGAGGATTGTGTACCTTGTTGGTAGGAGGCTCAGGAAGGCTTAGGGTGAAGCAGCGGGTGGTGGGGCCAGAGTTTAGAATTGAAGACAGAGTGGTTGATGAGAAAGCCAAAATAACTCAAACAGGTATTTGCCAGAAAGCTGACCTAAGGATGAGGAGGAAAAGGTGGGCAGCAGCTTAGAGGGTTCGGGTGAGGTCTGAGACAGCAAAAGTCAAGGATAAGGATTAGAGATGGTGATGGATAGAAAAGGAGGTTGGGGGGGGGCAGGATTTGGTGGTCCATTCTGAACAGGAGACCCCTAAAATGGAAGAAGGGAGATGAGAAAGGTGGATTTGTAGAAACGTAAGTACTCGGGATGGGGGCAGTTGGAGTAGGAAGTGAAAGTTTCTGCTAATAGAGGAGTCGAGTCTGTTTAGGTCATGGTCCCTGAGGGCAGTGGGAGAGCTCGGGAGCGGCAGCCAAGTAAACTGGTAACAGAGCAGCATGAAGCCCAGAATTTGTTGTAGCCCCAATCCTGTCTAATTGTGTATATTTTGTCATTAGATAGAATTCAGTTGCGAGTATGGAAGTGGAGCAAGGTGGACTGGGACTACTTAAGTGAGAGGCTGCTTGTGGGGGGTCGTAGGTGGCATGAAGATGTGGCATGATCATGAGAGGCAGGCCCTGCTCTTAGGGACCTTGTCACATTTTGGTAGGGGAAGACAGGCATGGATGTGAGCAAGTGCACCACAGGTTAGTTAGGGCACTGTGAGAAAGTACCTGTGGAGTCCCCTGTAGTCAGTCCTATGTTCAGGGGACAGGATGTAGGTGAGGATGGGGCATGTGATAGGAGGAGGAAGATGTTGTCAGGGATGGTCATTGAGGCCTGGAGACAATGGGGGTCACACAGCAAGAGACAGATTTACAGCCAAGTCTCTAAACTGCACCTCCATTCTGATGGTCCCCAAACTTCTATCTCCAGCCTAGACTTGTCCCTGAACTCCAGGCTCCTACACCCTGCTGCCTTCTCACCCTCTCTACCAGCAGGTTGAGAGGGAGAGTTTCTAAGAGGCATCTCAAGCTGAACATGTCCTAAACTGAGCTCTCAACCTTTACCCCAAATCTGTTCTTCCTCACCCTTGACATCTCAGTCAGTCTTATTCTTCCAGTCAGGTCTCAAGCTTCTGAGTTGTCCTTGATCCCTCTCTTTCCCTAACACCCACATCAGCAAGTCCTGTTTGCTTTCTCTCCAGAACCTGACCACTTCATCCTCCACTGTACCCACCCTCGGCTGATTATCTCCATCTTCTCCTCCCTGGTCTCCTTGTGCCTCCTTTGTCCTTCCAAGTTTGTTTCCTATACAAAGTCAAAGTGATCTTGTTAATCACTTTTAATACCTGAGTCAGTCCAGGGCCCTCCTTGGGTTAGAGCCCTCCCCTCATTCTCACAGTCCTCCCACAACCCCGAGGGTCTTTCACTGTCTGTCCCTCCCCTCCCATTACCTAGCTGATGACTTCTACTCTTCCGCTCCTCCTTGACCTCACGCCACCCACACTGGCTTTCCTGTCATCTCTTGAACATACCAGGTGTACTCTTCCCTCAGGGCCTTGGCACTGACCATTCTCTCTGCTACCAACACCTCTTCCTGATGTGTCTGCATGGCTCCCTCTCTCACTCCTCCTGTCCGCTCCTAATAGAGTCCAATTCCCAGTAAGGCCTTCCTGAGCATCATGAGCATGCATACACACACTTCTCATCTGCCCAGCTTCCTTTTCCTTGGCCTTTCCCCTTGTCTGTATATTTTGCCTTTTTATTTGTTTATTATTTCTTCCCCAATTAGAATGTAAGCTCCATAGGGCAGGGATTTGGTTTAGAAAACATTTGCTGAACAAATGAATAAATCCAAAAATTATTGTCTAGTCAGAATTAACCCTCAAGAAATCCCTTAAATAGTTCAAAATGTACAACATACGTACTTCTGTGAGTATGAACCTATGTGATATATTTGTGATATTTATATGTGAGTTGCATACAAACAAAACCCATACAAAACATAATTCTCTAGAATTTTCAGTTTTGTTTGAGAGATGGGCATGGACAATAGACTGGCTTTGCATGAGCCGTGGCTGCATGCTGCAGAGCCACAGCTCTCCAGAAAGGAACTGCCTGTCTGGCCAGGAGGTCCTGCAGAAGAGGAATCACAGACCCGTTAGGAAAATAATCTCCATGATGCTGCAGGGCTCTCTTGGCACTTGGAGCAGGAGGAGGGTTGTCAGATCCTGCTATCTGTGCTTGTGCCTAGAGTGGAAGGGGGCGTGGCATTTGCCAGTGCCCAGGGGGGCTTCTGAGTCTAGGAAGGGTGATCCCCACCAATTCTGACCTGCTGCCTGGGACCAGGTGAGGCTTCAAGCTCTGAGGAAGAGCCGCCATCCCCAGAGGACAAAGAGAACCAGGCCCCAAAACGGGCTGGCCCGCACCTGCGCTTCGAGATCAGCAGTGAGGATGGGTTCAGCGTGGAGGCAGAGAGCTTGGAGGGTGAGTTGGAAGTGCATTGACAGGGAGGGAAAGTGTCTGGTAGAACACCATCCTGACTCTGCCTTCTCCCCAGGGGCGTGGAGAACTCTGATAGAGAAGGTGCAAGAGGCTCGGGGGCATGCCCGGCTCAGGCATCTCTCATTTAGTGGTAAGTGGGGGGTGGGGGTGGGGTGGGATGGCTCTGCAAGGCCAATATGGGCCTCCCACGCCACTCGTATCCTCATCTCTGACCCTTCCCAGGAATGAGTGGGGCAAGGCTCCTGGGCATCCACCACGACGCTGTTATCTTCCTGGCAGAGCAGCTGCCTGGGGCCCAGCGCTGCCAACACTACAAGTTCCGCTACCACCAGCAGGGCGAGGGCCAGGAGGAACCACCCCTGAATCCCCATGGGGCAGCCCGCGCTGAGGTCTATCTCCGGTGAGAGGTCTTCAGGGGTGGGAATGCCTCAGTCAAGGGAGCCCTGTAGGAGCTCTGGAGGGTCCAGATTAGGTCTGTACAGATTGGGGAAAAGACCGTGGGCCACTCTAAGAATTATTTCTAGAGTTGCGATCAGAAGAATCAACTCCACCGATTTCACCTTTTGGTGTTTCTTCCACAGCAGCCGTAATATTAGTTCTTCCCTCCCAGCAGCAAGGACAGGCCAAAGAATGGGTAAGCAGCATCTCCTTGAAGGAATGGCTCTGAGCCTCCCTTTCTCCTTTCCTCCCTCCTACAGGAAGTGCACCTTTGACATGTTCAATTTCCTGGCTTCCCAGCACCGGGTGCTCCCTGAGGGAGCCACCTGTGATGAGGAAGAAGATGAGGTGCAGCTCAGGTCAACCAGGTATGGAGGGCAGGCTGGAGTGCTGGAAGTGGTTTGGAGGGTCCTCAAGAGGGTGACCAGGGGCAAGAGAGAAGTCATTCCTGGGTGCTAGTCTGGGTGATCTTGCTGACCCCACCAGACGTGCCACCAGCCTGGAGCTGCCTATGGCCATGCGTTTTCGCCACCTCAAGAAGACATCCAAAGAGGCTGTGGGAGTCTACAGGTGAGTGGGACTGGGGGAGGAAGGATTGGGGATGGATAAGGGCCTTGGTGGGGCTGCCTCTGTTCCATCTCCCTACCCCCGAGCTCCCCCTCCCTCCCCTCCCCTGCAGATCAGCCATCCATGGGCGGGGCTTGTTCTGTAAGCGCAACATTGATGCTGGCGAGATGGTCATCGAGTACTCGGGCATCGTCATTCGCTCTGTGCTGACTGACAAGCGGGAGAAGTTCTATGATGGGAAGGTGGGCTCTACCAAGCCATGGAAATGAGGTGGGGGAAGCTGGGTGGCCCACAGGGACAAGATCCCTGACTCCACCTACCCCATCCCCACAGGGCATTGGGTGCTACATGTTCCGCATGGATGACTTTGATGTAGTGGATGCCACGATGCACGGCAATGCTGCCCGCTTTATCAACCACTCGTGCGAGCCCAACTGCTTCTCTCGGGTCATCCATGTGGAGGGCCAGAAACACATTGTCATCTTTGCCCTGCGGCGCATCCTGCGTGGCGAGGAGCTCACCTACGACTACAAGTTCCCCATCGAGGATGCCAGCAACAAGCTGCCCTGCAACTGTGGTGCCAAGCGCTGCCGTCGGTTCCTTAACTGAGGCTGGGGCTTCCCACCACACCCCCACACACACACCCTGCTGCCATCTTGCCCCTAGCCTGGGGGCTCCCAGAGTCCCTCCCAGAGCATCTCACCCTACCCACATGTTCAGGGTGGATGTGGGCATGCAGGTGGCAGGGATCCTGCCTCCAGCCCACTCAGCAATTGCCCCCCTTCCTGCCTTGGGGGCCCAGGATGTAGATAGTGTACAAAAGTTTCTAAATCCCTTCTTTTCTATGCACTTTTTTTATTTAAGAGGGTGGGGTCCCAGGTGGGAACACCCTCACAATAAAGTCTGTCAATGTTTGGATAGGTGGTCTTCCCATTTGTATGGTGCTGGGTAGGTGTAAACAGGAGCTCCTGCTGCTGAACCCAGGAAGCCTATCACCCTCATCAGCTAGGTGAGAGGTCGTTACTTAGAATTAGAAATAAACAGTAGAGTCTCAAGGCTTCCAGGTCTGAGCACAGCTGGGTCCCTAAGGGTGCACTATTCCTCAGATAGGACTGTTTCTCTTTCTCAGAGGGGCACCTGGAGCTGGCTTTCCCATTTGTGTTATGTCACGGGAATGGGTGGGCCCTTCTCATGGGATGGGGAATGAGGATGTCTGTTCTCTCTTGGCCTAATTAGGACTGTGCCCTCAAGAGGGTCCCCAAGTGAGGTCCAGAAACAGCAGGCATGTATTTCAAGGCAAACTTTATTTAGAGTAAGAGGCGGGGCACACCCCAGATCAGCTGAGCTTGGACAGAACCTGCAGTGCATCTGCCCGCCCTAGCTGGGCCAGATGAGTGCCCAGCTGGCCCAGAGAAGCAGTGGGCTCCCTCGCCACCACCATCTCCAGCAGGGCCAGAAGTGGTGAGCGGCTGGGCCGCAGGGAGTAGGCAAACGTGGACCAGGTGGCAGGCATCCCATATCTCGCAGCCAGGTGCCGAGTGGTGCCACAGGCCATACCCCCACCTGGCCCAGGTTCAGGATCCAGCAGCACGATTAGCTCTTCCAGCACCTCCAGCTCATCCAGAAGGCGAGACAAGGGCTGCGAAGCCAGGGTCGAAGCCAGGATCGCCTGCTCTAGGGCACAGAAAGAGTAAAGGGGAGGGAGCTTCCAGTTCACCTCCTGTGGTCCCAATCCTGTCCCTGACTCACCTGTACACTGGAGCGGGAGCAGGGAGACCTGACATGCCTCTCTGGCTTCCAGTACCTTTAGGGTGACTGGGGAGGACGAGTGCAAGGCGAAGGGGGTGTGGGGACCACTGCAAGCCAAGCGGGGACAGGGAAGGGAGTTGGCTATCCGTTGGCGGCAGTGGCGGTGCATTCGCAGGGTGAACAGGAAGATGAGTGAGGACACCAGCAGGACCAGCACCACGGGCAGGATCAAATCCTGTAAGACCTGCAGAGAGATGTCTGCGGGCATGGTTCGATGCTCAGAAGTCCAGGAAGAAGTCATCGGTGAGCTGGGCTTCGGTGAGCTAGGGACGCTCGTCTTTCTATATGTCCGGATGCAGGGCTTCTTGGGAGGGACCGACCTCTGGGAAGGGAATTTGGAGTAAGGCCTCCTTCAGCCCAAACCTCTCGTTCTTATTCTTTGAAGGGGCCACATCCCCGCCTTTAATCCCTTGGATCGCTTGAGTCCCGGGCCGCCAGGCCCCTCTAGCACCCTTTCAAGCACGCGATCTCCCGCAAGCTCTAGCCTCCTTCCGTGGGCCCCGCCCATCTCAGGAAGCCGCACCCCCGCCAGGCCCTCCGGAGCTCCCGACTAGCACCTTTCTGCAGCTAGGTCCCGAGCGGCCGCGGCTCGCCGCGGGAGTGGAGGCCGTGGCCCCGCCACCACAGGGGCTGCACAGCTCCGCGCCGTTGGGGTTGCACTGTCCAGGAGGACACTCCTTGAACGGGCGTTGTAGGATATCGCCGATGTCATTGAGTCCGCAGTTTTCCCTGAACTCGTAGTCTGGTGGGCGAAGGCAGTGCTCATGCCGCCGCCGAGCCCGGCCCCCCAACCCCCGTGCCGGTGATGCAGGCTCCGCCCCTTTGGTTGTGCTCGCCTCAACCTATCAGCCTTCGTCCCCGCCCCTTCAACCCCACACAAGCCCCGCCTTTCTGGAGCAGGCCCCGCCCCTCATGGCCCTCCCTCGGCCACGCCCTCTTCAATCACCTTCCTCTTCTGCATCAAGCTCTGCCCACAACCGGGTCATCTACATAAAGCCCGCCCCTTCCATGCGGCCCCACTCCCGCCTCACAGGCCCCGCTCCTCTCGTGGCTCTCGGCACCCACTTTGGCCCCGTACCCCATAGGTACTCAGTCCTACATCTGTCCCCCTACCTCTAAGCTTGAGGACGTATTCCACAAGCATTTCCCCCTTCGCCCACCAGCTCCACCCGGAAATATGCACATACCCAATCGCTGCACCTCACCTGGACAGGGGGGTGGCCCGAAGAGCTGCAGGCAACTGCCACAGCACTGGTTGTCTGGATTCCAGTACTCAAGGCGGCCGCAATACCGGGAGGCCTCTGGCGGCGCTGCCTGGGCCAGGAGCAAAGCAGCCGTCAGGAGATGTCGGGGCCCCATCGGGGCGGGGCCTGCAGCCTGGGGTGCCCGGACCGCAGAACTTCCGAATGTGGCGCCTCTGCCGCACTTTCCAGGAAACCCAGGCGAAGGAAGGAAGCAGCCGATGTGGGGGCCTGGGACTCCCAGGCCGGTTCAGAAGCCGAGAATCTGCACTCCCCTCCCCAATCCCAGCTCCTGGGCCATCAGGAGAGAGGCCCACAGGCCCTCGAGGTGACTAAGAATGAGGACTCAGGAGCCGGAATGCATAGCCAGACTGTCCCACCTCCACCATATCCTCGCCTTCCCGTTTCCTATTGATGAAATGGGATAACAACAGTAATTGAAGTGAAGCGCTTAGATGGGAACCTGGCATACAGTAAACCCAGCTTAGATGTTAGGTCTCACCAACTCCCATTTCAGGAGGACCTGAGAACCTAGCCCTCCCTACTGAAGACTCCCACTCACCCCACCTAACCTCCAGCCCTCATCTCCTCCGGGCTGGGAATCCTCCCACCCACTACAACCAGTGTCTCTCCTCTGAACAGTCTCAGATAGAGGCATGGAAATTTCTAGCACAAAGGTATCCCAACCCCACCAGTCCCAGTTAGGGGCCTCTAGGACCTGGATCCTGAGCCCGCTGCTCCCCACCTGTTGTGCGAAGTTTCTCGGTCGAGGTTGTAGCCAGAGTCCCAGCCCCACTTCCCCTTTTCGTCAAGAGAAGTGGGGGTGGAAGGAAACTCCAGCCCATAGAAAGTCTCATGCTAACCACAAAAACCTCTCAAACCGAACAAATATGGAAATTTATTAGAGAAGGGGCAG
This sequence comes from Tolypeutes matacus, assembly GCA_026826555.1. Lineage (NCBI taxonomy): Eukaryota > Metazoa > Chordata > Mammalia > Cingulata > Chlamyphoridae > Tolypeutes > Tolypeutes matacus. Next base: position 3,101,118 of record JAKSZT010054567.1, on the reverse strand, counting down.
TAGGGGACAGTCTGTGTCCAACAGAGTCCACTGTGGAGCCCCAGGGCCTGGGGAAGATGGGGATGGAGAGGGAGGGGAGTTTTGAGGGGGGGTCGGGGCCAGAAATGCCTGTGCCCGTCATGGATGGAGGGCAAGGGGACCAGGGTCTCAGAAGCGGCCATGCCTGTGGTCTGGGGAACGCCGTCGGTTCCTTTCTCGGGGACGGTGGCCAGTATGGGATCTTGGGGGCGACCTGAGGCAGAAGTGGAGAGCAAAGGGTTAGAGTCCCCAGCCTGTCTCTTGGCTCTGTGATGGGGCAGAGAGGTGTTAAGGTAATGGCTTACAGGGATGGTCTCAGGACAGGAACTCAGGGGCTGACCGCAGGGTGGGAGATTCAGGTTGGACTTGGGTGGGAGTTCAGACTGGTTTGGGGGTCAGGATTGGTCTTAGGATGGGGCTTCTTGGGAAGCGGCTGTGGCTCAATCAGTAGGGCTCCCGTTTACCATATGGGAGGCCCCGGGTTCGGTTCCCGGGGCCTCCTGGTGAAGGCAGGCCCGCCCACACGGCGTGGTTAGCTGACCCAGTGAACACAAGCAGCAAGGGGGGATAAATGAATAAATAAATAAAATCTTTAAAAAAAAAAAAAAAAAAAGATGGGGCTTCAGGCCAGTCTTAGGCTACAAAGACTTGGAGACACTGTTACTGGAGCGTAGGATCAGTTGCATTGGGGCAGGGTAGTCCTGAGATACCTGCGTCGTGGTCCCCGCCCATAGAGCTGCCGCCTGAGATTCCGGGAGATGGGCCGCAGGTGCATGAAATTGCAGAAGCCACCGCGGGTACATTCCCTGGGTAGAGGACAGATGGAGCAGGCCATTGTCACTGGCAACCCTTGTCCCCCCCACACACACAGTCAAGAATCGGGGACTCCAGGTGCCCATCCCACCCCTGCGCCACCATACCCCATCTCGTACTGCCGGCAGCATGACTCTCGGAAATCGGTGACAGGTGACAACTCAGCATGCACAGCCTGCCCATTGAACCAGCGGTTATTGAGTTCAGCCACTGCCCGCTCTGCATCCTCTTCCCGCCGGAACTGAGGGAAAAGTGGATCAGGGTCAGCAATCCAACTCAGAGATCTTCAGGGGACTAGTTAACAGTTCTGGGGCTGGGTGGGATTTACAAGTGGATATTAAACTATGAGGCTTCAATAGTGACCACTGTGCAATGAAATGCCACCACCTCCAGGCTCAGACGGGGGTGAGCAGGCACCTTGACATAGACGTTGCCTACGAGGTGGTCCCCGAGGTTGTCACACACGTTCATCTCCTCAATCTCCCCATACTTCTCTTGCAGTTCAGTGAACACCTCCTAGGGAAGATGGGGAAGAACTCAGCTGAGCTCCTAACTCACAGGACATCCAACCCACCCTTGCCAACCCTCACCTCAAAGAAGTTATCATAGTGCTCCTGCACCTCCACGTCGCTCACGTGACCTGGAGGAGGGGGGCAGGGTGGGGTCAGGGGATGGCCTCCTGGGGACTTCTGCCCTGCCCCCAAGCCCACACCCTCACTCACAGTGCGATCCATCTGCAGTTTGGGCCGTGTTCTGTGGGTTCCGGTACAGGTTGAGCAGCACTATGGTCTGAACAGAAATTAAAAGGGGCGGGGCCTGAGCTCAGAGGGCGGGGCCGCATGCGAAAGGGGTGGGATATGAAGGCTGGGGGCGGAGCCTGAACCCCATTAGCATCAATGTGGCTTGGTCCTAAAGAGACAGAAAAGGGAACCTAGCGGTGACCGACAGCCGGGAGGTGCAGGCTGTACTGCGGGGGCGTGGCTAAGCTCTTGGGGGTGGGGCCTGCTGAGGTCCGGCAGGAAAAAAGCGGGTCGGTAGGGTGGGGCTTAGAAACCCGGAAAAGGCGGGACCTCACGATGATGGGCAGCAGAAGGGGCAGAGCCGGGAGGTGTTAAACCCCCTGGCTCCGCGCCGGGTCTCACCTGGCTGAACGTCGGTTTGTTGTGAAGCCGGGAGCACCGGTCCCCGTGCCGGCAGGCCCCGATCTTAAAGTAAAAAGAGCAGTTAACCCTGGAAGAGGTGCAAAGACAGAGGTGAACCGAGGGCCGGGAGGTCGGACACCCCAGAAACACCGTCCCGAGCCACCTAGCCACCAGGGACCCAAGTGCCCCGGCCGCCCGAGGAGCCACTCCCCACGCCCATTCTCACTTGTCCTTCTCAGTCCCGAATATCGAAGCTAAATATTCAGCCATTTTTATCCGAGCCCTCCAACTCTAGCTGCGCTGACGTCACTTCCGCTCCTTAGGAGCGTTGGGAAGTGTAGTTGGTCGCTGCCTCGCGCGCTCGGAAACTCCTTAGTGCTCTGGCTTGTTGGAGGCCCTCGCCCTCGGGACAGAACCACTGACGGGAGTTCCCTGAAGGCGCATGCGTGCAACAGTGACTCACCAAAAGAGACTACAAGCTCCAGAAATACCTGCGGCATCGTGCGCAAACGGCAGTAGTCGAAAGTAGCGAGAGCATCTAAGCCGGAGGAAGTAGGCGCCGCTGGTGAGTTGGGGGTCGTTTCGTGCACCCCAATAAACATAAAGAACGTCTCAACCCAGCCAGCTCGCGGTGGGGGCGGGGTACCCTTCTTTCAGCAAAGCCACCCTGACGTTTGTCTTTTTTAGGGGCGTGGTCCTTCGCGATCGCTATCCTCGAACCTGCCACTTAGGGATCAAGTCTTGGGTCTTGTCCGGCAGATCCTTGGGACGATAGTTGCTCCAGCGCAACTATGAACTTGGAGCGGGTGTCCAACGAAGAGAAGTTAAACCTGTGCAGGAAATACTACTTGGGTAAGGGCCGGTCGCCTTAGGTCCCGGGAGAAGAGAGGACTGAGGGACTGGACAAGTACGCCTGAGGGAGGAGGGCCTTGGGGACCCGGACTCGTGGGTCTAAGAGATGAAGTGGGTAGGGACGCAGACTCCTGGGTCTGAGGGAAGGGAAGGTTTGGACCCTGAGGAAGGAAGAGGCTGGGGCCTTAATTTCTGGGTCCCGAGAGAAGAGAGTGCAGGGGCGGGCGTCAGGACTTCTGGTTTTGAGGGAAAAGGGCGTTGGGGACCTGTGTCCTTGGGGGAGGAGTCTGAGGTCCTTGGGGGAGAAGGAGTCTGAGGGAGTAAACTCCTGGGACTTGGGGTAGGAAGGAGTTTGGGGGATTGGATTTCTGGGGCCCAGGGAGGAGGATGCTGAGATATAAACTCCTGGGTCTGAAAAAGAGATGGCTGGATACCAGAAAGGAATCGGGATTTCTGAGACCCCAACAGCAGAGATTTCCCTTTGAACTTGGGTGTGGGAGAGGACCTTCCGACTAGGTTTACCCCAGAGCCTGCAGAGCATGGTGAACGATGAGGAAGGTCCTCCTTGCTTTATGCCCCAGCATACATTTTTCTCCCTAGGTGGGTTTGCTTTCCTGCCTTTCCTCTGGCTGGTCAACATCTTCTGGTTCTTCCGGGAGGCCTTCCTTGCGCCAGCCTACACAGAGCAGAGTCAAATCAAGGGCTGTGAGTCCAGGGCACAGAAGAAGAGAGGGCATTGGATAGGGAGAAGGGAGGGGGAAAGCTGGAGCCTTGGTGGGAGGGGATGGTGGAGGCTCCAGAATCCTGGGGCTTTGCCAGAGTGAAAAGAGGGTGAGAGCTGATCTGGAGGAGCCCAAAGAGCAGTAGGAGTCTAACCTGCCCACCACGGTTCCCCCTACAGATGTTTGGCGTTCAGCTGTGGGCTTCCTCTTCTGGGTGATTGCGCTCACCACCTGGATCACCATCTTCCAGATCTACCGACCCCGTTGGGGTGCCCTTGGAGATTATCTCTCCTTCACAATTCCCCTGGGCACCCCCTGACACCTTTTCCTACACAGGCCTGGAGACTTGCTCATTCTCCCAGGATGGGTGCTTCTGCTCTAAGCTCACTCTTGAGTCACCTAAGACTTGTTCCCATCTCCCATGTTCTCTGCTGATTTCCCCCAATAAAGGACCCTAATTCTCCATATTGACTTCCTGGGATCTTTTGGAGTTAGAAGAATAATAAGATTATTAATATCCAAAACCATTTATCTAGTGTTTACTTTGTGCCTAGGATAGTGCTTCATACACATGCATTTTTTTTTCCCCACCATATAATACTCACAATCCTCTGAAATAGAAACTTTCCACTCAGGAACCCTATTTTACAGATGAAGAATCAAGAAAGCAGTACTGTTTCCATTTCTAGGGGCTGCTATCCTGTACAGGTAATATGTGAATTTGATAGCATGACTTTCCCACCCTGGGCTTCAGTATTCTCAATGGAAGTGTGGGTCACAATGATACTACCTAGGTTTGATCTGGGCCCAGACTTATTATGTGGTCATCAGAAGTGTCCCATTATCTAAAGGAGGTGTTAGCAACAATGGAAATATTCAAGAACTTTCTCAGAGAAGGCCTCCTTGAAATTTAAAATTATTTAAGGAAATCTAAATTATTTTTTATTTGAAATTATTAGTTAAAATTTCAATCCCCACCTTAGCACTCCCAATGTCCTTTTGGGACATTGTTTCTTTCTCCTATCACATTTCACTTGAACTGTTTTACTTATTTGCTTATTGTCTATCTCTCATCCTCTAAAAGATAAGCCCCCTTAGGTCAGGGTTATTGTCTGTTTTCTTCCCTGTGGTGTCTCCAGTGCCTAGAAGAGTGCCTGGCACACAGTAGGCTCTTACTATTTGTTAAATGGATGAAGTGGTGCCTGAAGAAAGACTTAACAAGTAACAGGTGCACAGCTAATGCTCAGTAAGAGAGATGTCTGGCTCTGAAACCCAGCCCTAACTCCAGACTAGTCTTCCTCTTAGGGACAGGAGGGACTCCCATGGTTAATTAAATCGTGTCAATAGCTATTTTGGGAGTCCTCAAACTTTCTAGCACTACAAGTCCCAAGAAGCTTCGCAATGCCCAGTCGGACGTCTCCCACCGTGCCCCGCGCGGCGCAGGCGTCGTTGCTTCGTCTGAAACTCAGGAAGTGCCCGGGCTGTCGTTGGTTTGTTTCCGGAAACGGTGACGCACGAAGGTGGGACTTAGGGCTGGGAGTCGACGTCAGCAGCTGTCGATTGGTCAGAGCACGAGATCGATGGGTGCTCCAACAAATAGAAACAAGCGACTGCCGAAGGGGCCCGCCCACAGAAGGGAAAGCAAGGAGGTGGCAGAAGCTGCCGTGGTCGCTGCCGGACACTGCTCTAGGCGGAGGACTGTCCGCACACGACGCTTACCTTTGACCTTTCCCGCTGGCCTCCGTCCTTGACTCGTGACCCTAGGCTCATCTGACCCAGCTAGCCAGACCCCGGACCCAAACCATGTTCCCGGTGAAGGTGAAAGTGGAGAAATCAGGTGAGGAGCCCGAGTTCGGAGGCCTGTAGGGGAGCATCGGGCTAATCAGGGTCTGGAAGTTCCGACAGACTTGATCACGATAGTGCGAGCTACGCGATTTATCCCCGCAGCCCCTCTGACTATCGCGATACCCGGCAAAGAGCGATTCCTGTCATCTTCATACCCTCCCGGTCTGCGCTCATAGCAGTTTTGAGATTGAATGGTGATGACTCTGGCTGTGTGGGGCGGTAAGACATGGGGTCCCCGAGCCGTGTAACTCTGAGAAGGGCTCTTTTCTTGTCTCTGCCTCAGTATCTCCATCTCCAGCGGTTGTCAGGAGTCAGGCACTGTGCCGCGCACCTGAAGTCCAGGGACGCTTTTAATCCGCACAATCACTGTAGGAAGTAGGATGTGTGGCAGCTGGGGAAACTGAGGCTCAGAGAGGAGAAGTCATTTTGGGTTGGGGCAGAGCTCGATGGAAAACCCAGGACCTTGGTGGTCAGGGCGGTGGGAGGGGAATGGAATCCAGACAACAAACTTGTAGGATGTTAAGAAGGGATGAGTGTTATCTAAAAAACAAAACAGGAGAAGGCAAGGAGATCAGGTATAGGGCAGGGTGAGGGAAAGAGCCATGAGAATATGTGGGGGTACAGCAAATCAGTCAAAGGAAATAGCTGAAAAGGGCCTGAGGTGGGAGCCTCATCTGGCATGTTCAGGGAAGAGCAGGGAGGCCGGTGTGGCTGGAGCAGAGTGGGTGAGGGAGATAGTGGGAGGAGATGAGGGCAAAGAAGTGATGGGAGAAAGGACAGATCCTGCAGGGCCTTGTGGGCTCCTTGTGGGCCTTTGGCTTTTGCCTGAGTGAAATCGGGGGCCAAAGGAGGGTTTTGAACAGTGGAGTGAGTTAACAAAGATGCCTCCCCCACTCCCAATGTCAGAAAAATATGGTTGGAAAAGTGAAGGAGGCCTGATCACAAATGGAGCAGAATGGGAGGTAGGCACGGTCATGTGAACATCAGGCCGAGGAGCTCAGATTCTGTCTCCCGGGCACAGGGCACCATGGAGGGTTCTAAGCAGGGGAGGATCTGGGTCAGGTTTGATTTTAGGAAGATTCCCCTGGTCACCTTGTGGAAGTAGATGGAAGGGGAGACCACCCAGAGGGAGGACAGGGCAGGTCTAGGGTGGGCGAGGTAGGGATGGTGTAGGTGGAAGAGACATTCAGAAGGCAAGTGGGCAAGCCATGGGGCTTTTGGTTGGCCCCAAGGGGCTAGGGGTGGGGGAGAGAGAGAGAGATATCCAGGGCAAGGCTCAGGGGTGGACTGGGGGAGACACTGGAACCACCCCTGAGATGGGGACCAGGAAGAGGGGATGGGAGGGATCTGGGGGATGTCCAGGGGAAGGGGTCTAGGAGACCATGGGATCCCCAGGTCTGGGGTTCAGGAAAGAAACTGGGGGCAGGGATATGGGCATTATCCATCTCCCTTGGCTCCTGCCCAAGGCTCTTTGCTCCTATTTCAGCTGCCCTCAGCTACCCGTCCCCACCTCATCTCTCCTCTGAGTGATTTTGGGATTCATCTGTGTCCCCATGTCTCCTCAGGAGGTCTCAGGGTTAGCAAGGCATGTCCTCAAGTTCTCTCCAGGCTCTGAGCACTAGGGTCAGAGCTCCTACCAGTTGAAACGGGAGAGTGAACACCCCACAAGGGTGAGTGGAGAATATTCCTAACATCATCACCTCCTTAAGTTCATGACAAGGAGAGGTAAACACACAGGCCGACAGAGTAGGCCAAGGCCATAACTGAGTGAAGTAGGCTAGGTGGGGCCTGTGGGCCCAGAGTGCCTCGTTTCCTGGAAAATGCCAAAAATAGGTATTTTAGATGAAATCACCCAATCTTTAAATGTTGACTCATTTAGATTTAATTCAGATCAAAAGTAACACCACTGCCTCCGCCATACAAACCACACTGGGAGGCCACATTCCCAGTGTGAGCTCCTGTTTTGTAACTCCAGCTCTGGGGCCAGGGTGGGTTGAAATACCCAGCTCTGCTATTTCCTAACTGTGTGACTTTGGGCAAATGGCCTAACATCTCTATGCCTCAGTTTCCTCATCTGTAAAATGGGAGTAAAAATCCTATCTCCAATAAAAGAAACAAACAACAACAACAACAAAAATCATACCTCCCTCCCAGGGTTATTGGGAGGATTCAGTGGGCTTATATGTGTAATATGCTTGGAACTGTATGAGGTAATGAGCACTCCGGACATGTTACTTATTACTATAATTGCATCCTACTAAGAGACTCTTACCACCTCAGGCTTATTTAAACCTTGCAACAATTCTAGCAAGTAGGTATCATTCGAGACCCACTTTCAAGATGAGGAAATAGGTTTGGTCAGGTGAGGTGCTTTGCCTTGGGTCACGCAGCAAGCCGCCGCACAGCCCTGGAATCCAGAGCTCTCGCTCCCTGCCTGCCATATCCCTCACATGCCTGCCCTTCCCTGGCCCAGTTGGCCACCCACCTACCTCGGACCTGAGCACTGACTCCCACTGGGCACCTTCTTCCCCCAGAGTTGGAGATGGCCAAAGCCCGGAACCAACTGGATGCCGTTCTGCAGTGTCTGCTGGAGAAGAGCCACATGGACAGGTTGGGACCTGGCACGTGGGGCCTTCTGATCCTGGGAGGGACCCCCGAGGCTGGCTGGGTAGGCAGATGCCCAAGGGGGAGACCACTCAGTGCCTCCCCACCCTGGGCCAGCAGTTCTTTTTCACTACCAGGGAGCGTCTGGACGAGGAAGCTGGGAAGGCCCCCTCAGACACCCACAATAAGTAAGTGGGTTTTTTTTTTGTTTTTGTTTTTGTTTTTTTTTTTAATGGGATCATTTAGATCTGAGGGTTGGATAACTTCTTCCCCCATCTTAGCCCTGGCCTCTGTGCTTCCCTCATCCCAACCCTGAGCACTCTCCATGTCTAAAGGCCCTGTGGCAGAAGGAAGCTTAGCTGCCCTGCCCTCATGGTTGGCATCAGGAGCCCGAGGAACATGAGTGGGACGCAAGGCCCAAGGGGTCAGTGTGGCTTCTGTGAGCATCTCAGGATTGATTCCAGGATCCTCAGGGTACCCCCTTGCAGGGTTTTGAGTAGATGGTTCAAGGTAGGGTCGGCCTGCTGACACTGTCTCTCCCCACAGGGACTGCTCCATGGTGGCCACTGGCAAACGGTAAGGTGAGGGGGGCTGGCCAGCCGCTGAAGGGTTCCTAGCCCCTGCTCAGGAAGTCCTGACTCTCCTCCTCCCCACACAGGCCATCTTCCCGCTTCCCCCACCAGCGGCGGAAGAAGAGGAGGGAGATGGATGATGGGCTGGCAGAAGGAGGGCCGCAGCGATCCAGTGAGTGGGCCTGAGTGGGTGGCCTGGGAGGACAGAAGGGGGGGCGGAGGTTCCAGGGGAATGTTCACACACCTCCTGGCCTCGCCCCCACCCCCCACACAGACACGTATGTGATCAAACTGTTTGACCGGAGTGTGGACTTGGCCCAGTTCAGTGAGAACACGCCACTCTATCCAATCTGCCGGGCCTGGATGCGCAACAGCCCCTCAGTGCGTGAGCGTGAACGCTCGCCCAGCTCACCGCTCCCCCCGCTGCCTGACGATGAGGAGGTGGGATGGGTGGTGGGCCCGGCCCCACGGCCAGGGAGGCAGTGAGGGGATGAGCCCAGATCCTTGTGTCCCTTAGACGTGATCAGGTGGGGATCACAGAAGCCCAGACTGGAGGTGTGGATGGAGGTCCCTAGGGCCGACTGATGTGCCCACCTGGTCTGGGGGGAAGGGGACAGGGTTCCCTGGAAACCTCCAAAACAGGGGTCCCCAGAGGCAGAGGGCTGGACAAGGGTCCTCAGGGCAGAGAGGTGGGGGCAGATGGGAACCCCTGGGCAGGGCAGGGTGAGTGGGGTCCCTGAGTTAACTGACCTGAGGGGGTAGGTAGGGTTCTCCTGGGCAGAAAGATGGGACTCCCTGATGGGGGTGGAAAGGGATCCCTGGGGCAGAGACATGGCCACCTGGCCTAGGTAGTGGCAGGAGGTACCCAGATGACACAGCAGTGAGCCCCTGGACAGGGTTCCCTGAGGTAGGCAGGGATAGACAGGGGTCCCTGGGGCTGGCAGACCCGAACCCCAGGCTGGATAGTGTCCCTGCCCTTCAGACATGACTCCTCTAAGTGAGGGTCCCTTAGCAAGACCCTCATGTCTCTTGCCACTGCTGGGGTGGCATGTGTACACTGGCCATCTTCTCTGACTCTCTTGGGCTGTGTCCCCAGGGATCAGAGGTCACCAACAGCAAGTGCCGTGATGTGTACAAGCTGCCTCCACCCACAGCCCCTGGGCCCCCGGGAGATGCCTGCAGATCCCGCATTCCATCCCCACTGCAGCCTGAGACCCAGGGAACACCGGATGATGAGGTGAGTATGAAAGGCTGGCCTGGGGCTGGGGGGGTGGGGCATACACACATTATTGGCCTTGGGGCACAGCCACCCAGCCCTAGCCTCTGTCCACGCAGCCCTCTGAGCCTGAGCCCTCACCCTCCACACTCATCTACCGCAACATGCAGCGCTGGAAATGCATCCGCCAGAGGTGAGTGCCCCCTGACCTGCCTATTCCCCTATGGCCTCTGCCCCAACTGCTGAGCCCTCCCTCTGCCCCCCGACCCTACCCCAGGTGGAAGGAGGCCTCTCATCGGAACCAGCTCCGCTATTCAGAAAGCATGAAGATTCTACGGGAGATGTATGAGCGACAGTGATGTTCCCCTGGCCCCCCAACCCAATAAACATCTCCCTCCTCTACACCAGCCTCTGCTTTCTCTGGCCTGTCCCTCCCTGTCCAGACACAGTCAGCTGGCACAGCTCCAGCACATTTATTGGGGGAATGGGGGACTGGGAGTTGGAGGAGGGAGAAAGGTGTGGAATGAAGGGGAGTGCCTGCTTGGTGGGGTGTTGGAGGACAAAGGCCAAAGGTGGGAGGCTGGAAAGGTGGGTTGCCTGAGATATCTGGCTGGAGCCTGGGGGTCAGGACAAAGGGCCTAGGGGGGTCTGGTTAGAGTTAAGGAAGGGATCTAGGAATATCTGCAGCATCTGGAGAGATTGGGAGATGTCTGTACAGTTTGAGGGTGGGGATCCCAGTTGACCTGGAATAAGTAGGCTCTGTCCAAGGGTGGGGTTCAAAAGTCTGGAGGTGGCTAGCTGGGATTTCAAGTCAGAAGATGGGCTTGGGCACAGTGGAGGGTCTGGTTGGAGTGAGGAGAAGGATCCAGAATTTGGGGAACCAGGCCTGGTGGGTCTGGACTGGGAGGTCTGTGCAGAGGCTGGGATAGTTGGGGATAGGGTGGGGGGAATTAAGAGACTGGGATAGGGGCAGGGCTGTCTACACATAATCTGGAGTCAGAGGGAGAAGGGTTCGAAGTGGGGGTGTAGAGTTGTCTTCCTAGAGTAAGAAGGGAATAGGGGAGGGAGTTTTGAGAGGGGATATTTCCCAAGAGAATGTAGGTGGGGAGAAGTCTGGAGGTTGGGGAGTAGCGATGGTATAGGGTCTGAAGGCAAGGGCGGTTTGGGGGCGGGGTCCGAAACTTGGAGTGGGGGTCAGTGGAAGGGTCTAGGACCCGGTAAAGGTCTAGGGTAGACAGGCCGGGGTGGGGTCCCAGATGGGGGGATGTGTGGTCTTGGCGCGCTCGGGAACATCTGGCTGGGCGGAGTCAGGTCGGCTTTAAGAGAGGGGGCCTGTTACGGCTCCCGGGGTTCAGGCGTGCCCGGACCCCTACTTGGCGGCAGCTGGCGGCGGCGAGGCCTGGGCCGGCGCGGGAGCGGCCTGGATGGACAGGACGCCTTCGGGAGACAGTGCCGACGTCACGGCGGCCGGGTCCACCCCGGGCGGCAGGCGGTAGCGGCGGTGGAACTCGCGCGCGATGTAGCCGTGTTCATCCTGGGGGCGGGGAGAGGCTTGAGCGGCCCCGCCCCCAGAGGACCCGTCTTCGCCCCACCCCCCGGGCTTCGTGGGTGCGCGTCGTGGCCCCGCCCCTGCCAGCGAGCTCACCGGGCGCTCCTCGTGTCGTGCATGCACCTCCACGTGCTCGCCCACCACCTTGACTGCGATCTCCTCCGGCGAGAAGTGCTTCACGTCCAGCAGCACCGAGAAATGCCCGGGGTCCGTCGGCACCTGCGCACGACCCGCGCGGGGCGGGACTGTCATCGGGCGGGGCGGGGCTCGCGGGACCCCGCAAGGCCCTGCCCCCGTGGGCCTCGGTGCTACCCCGCCCCAGCTCCTCTGACCCCAACCTCCGGAACTGTGGAGTCCCCCCGACGCCAGGTGACCGAGTAGGGTCCCTTCCTCCTCCTGTCATCCCCGGGATTCACCTCTCACCCAGGGTGACGCGGCTTCCTTCCCCTGCAAGGTCAGGGACCTCCTCCTTCACAGGGTACCGAGGCCTGCCCCCTCCCCCAGTGTCACTGACCCCATAGTCACCGCTGCCCCCGGGGCACTGACTCCCCAGCCCTGTACTTCTCAGAGTCTCCGGGGCCCTTCCCCCACCCAGGCCTGAAATCACCAACATGCCTCTTCCCCCAGGCTCCAGGCTCCTGTCACGGGACCCCTTCCCTCAGCAGTTACTGGTTTTCTTCCCCCACTTCTCAGAGTGGCCGGGCCCCTCGACCCCAGGTCACAGGACCCCCTCTACCCGTCCAGGAGACACTGGGGCACCACACCCGGTCTCCAATCTCTCCTTCCCCTACCGAATACCAAAACATCCCATCTTTCGGGAGTTACTGGGCTCCACCCTTCCCATCTTCCTTGGTTCACCAGCCCCGTTCAGGGCCACCAAGCCTCCCGTCAGAGTGAACGCCCCCACTCCCCCAGTGCCGAGCCTTCCACCCCCTCAGAGCGACCGGGACCCACCCCTATCAGAAACCCCGCGCCTCCACTCCCCTCTCAAGGCTGGATTCCACCCTCGGAGGCTCTGGAAGCCCCTCGGACTGGTAGGGATTCTCCGCCCCACCCAAGTCACCGGACATTCCCCCAGCCCCCTCGCTGAGCGCGCCCCTGGCCTTCGGAGTGACCGGGTGACTGCCCTCCCCCAGGCCTGGCACCTGGGCGGCAGGCAGTGCCACGCTGGGTGCGCGCAGGTAGTAGGGCGCGAGCGCCGCGGGGCAGAGCGCAGCCAGCTCGGCCTCGAGCAGCCCCTCTCCGAAGCGCTGGTCAAAGAGGCGCCCGGGCGCTGAAAGCCCGGGCAGCGGGGCCGAGGCGCGGCGCAGCCAGGTCGGCTGCACAGGCACCGGGATCTCCATCCTGCTCCCCCGCCGCCCTGGCCGCCGCAGTGCCCCTGCGTGCGCCGCAGCCGCCTTATAGCACTCCCCGAGCCCGCCCCTCGGCGGGCCGCCCAGGGACACCGGGACCGCGGCCAGACCCGGCCATTAATAGCGCCTTATTTAGAAACCCCCAAGAATGACATGGCCATTTATTAAACGCCTGCTGCATGCCGGGCAAAGGCGGCCAGGGAGGCGTCACTAAGATCCCCCAACCTCCCGAAGGGGAAACTAAGGCTGGGGAGGAAGCCTTGCCAGAGAGGGGAGCACGGCAAGACGATGGGGACCCAAAGCCCAAGAATCCCACCGCAGAGCCCCCGGTCCCTTTAATCCACCCCCACCCTGCAGGCAGCTCTGCGGATGACGCAGATGGAGGCCTTGGTGGCAGATTCCTGGGTACGGGGAAATGCAGTGGCTGGGCCAGGCTGTCAAGAGGACACAGAACAGGCCCTCCCCGCCCCCTCGGCTGGGCCCTGAGGGCTCAGCCCCCCGGCAGGCTGGGCCTAATTCTGTGCCTCTGACTCAGCCTCGGAGCACAGGGCAGCGGGATCTGCCAGGTGAGCCGCGGCCAGGGGTCGCAAGCACAAACAGTTCAGGATGGCCCCCCGAGGGGCGGGTGTCGAGGCCCGAAATAGCTCCTTTTGATCCTGCCACCTCGGCCAGGAGCCCAGGCCTGGCGCCCGGCTCAATCAGCTGCTCCGGCATTAAAGAGGGAAGTGGGTAGATGACCGGCTGGACTGCCTGGCTGGCCCAGCTGATGGAGGGACGGCAGGTAGAGAGAGGACACATTCCCTGACTGCCCCTGCAGCCGGAAGTACGGTGGTTAGATTGGAATCCCAAGCAGCCTTCTGCAGCAAGACGCAGAACCGTCGGAAAGCAGGACTGCGGGCCAGCGAGCCGACTTTAGAAGTGCTCCTGACCCCAAGCCTGGCCTCAGATCCTTCCCATTGGTTCACCGGCTTGCCAATTACTACTGCTCACCAATCAAACGTGCTCTCTCAGGCCGGCCAGCATTACAGCCAGTCACGAGCCCTCTCCCTTTGGCTACTTTCCAGTTAGCTTTCTTTTCCTCTCGATCATTGGTTGCGTTAGAGGCCGCTCTGTTCCCGCGCGGGCACTACCAGAGAGGGGCGGGGCTGATGGGGCATTGCTAAGCGACAGAGATGCGCGCAGGGCCTGCCCGTGAAGGAGCGGAGCAGACTGAAGTGTCCTGGGGGTTGCGATATGGACCGCAGGTGAGACACCCCCTTCTTCTGGGGACACCAAGAGTTCTGGGAAGGACCAAGGGATGACGGCGACCGAGCCTAGGGGCAGGTTCGCTAAGGTCTCGAGTCTCTCGCTGGCACCACAATTCCCAAGATGCCTCACGGCCTGTGGCCCCGCCAGCCTTGTACTTCACCATCCCGGGGGTCCTCTAAGTGTCTTATGCTCTGCTTTGTGGCCCCAAGGGCTTCTTGGGAATTAAGTCTCTTTCTTTCGAAATTACCCCCAGACACTCAGGGGTGGTAGTGTCTTTCGACTTTCTTGCGTACGGTGGAGCCCAGTGACTCATGGGGATTGTAGTCCATTTCTCGCCTTAGTGTCCCAATGACTTTTGGTCTAGCAGCGCTTCTAACACCGCCGGCTGCACTTCAAAATCGCATGGAACGCTTTGAAAAACATGTGGATGCTTAGCCCGGCTTCCAGATATCCTGATTCTTTTGTCTGGGGTGGGGACCGGGCATATGTATTTTTAAGAGACCCTCCTATACTGGATCCAGCGTTGAGAACCGAGGGCTAGCAGTTCTTGGGTTCTTCTCTTTTGAGACTGCTCCAAGGGCTCATGGAAATTGTGTCTCCAATATCTTTTTATTGAATGAGCAGCAGTGCCTCATGGGAATTATAGTCCATCCCTTTCAGGGATCTACGGGAATCGTAGTCTGATCCTGCACTCCCCACCCCCACTCCATTCTCCCCTTGCAGCCTGCCAGTGTCCTCCATCCAAGGCAGACCCTTTGGGGATGCTCCCCTGGGTTTGAGCCATTGCAAGCCATCCCGAAGCCAGAAATGGCGCTCCAAGGTAAGGACACCCCACAGAGTGCTTGTGCCAGCCCAGTAGCGAGAGAGTGACAGCCAGAGGGAAGGAAGACATGGGGTAAGAGATGGGGGTGAGAGGTCCAGCCCTCTACCACCTGGGTCCACTATCACAGTCCCGATCCCTCTGGGTGGTTACCATTGTGGGATATGTTTCTTCCTCTCTGGACTTCATGTGTCTTTTCGTTCCCCTACAGGAATGACACCTCAGACCTTTTTCTTTTCGTCCCTTCTTCTGTCTTAGGCCCTGAACTCATCCCAGCCCCAGAGATCCAGGCCACCAGCAACTCCCAACTCCCCTGAACTGTCTGGGGAGTCCTGGTCATCCAGCTCAGGGACCCTTTCCCCACCCAACACCTCTGAGGGACAGATGGGGGCCCTACCACCACTCATCCCAATTGACAGTGGGGACTCTGTGGTGGCCAAGTAAGTACCAGCAGCCTAGCGAGAAAGGAGAGCTTGGGTTAGAGGGAGGAGGCAGGCAACCTATAATATTCATCACAGCCAAAGCTGTGTGTGCAGTACTCTTTTAGGACCAGGCAGTTTGTGCGTGTTATTAAGAGCTTAGTTTCTGGAGCTAGACTGCCCGGGTTCAGATTCCAACCCTGTACCCTATCTGTATGATCTTGGCCTCAGTTTTGTCATCTGTAAATTGGGGATACTAATAGCACCTATTCCCTAGCGCTGTTTTGAGCTTTCAGTGAGTTACTGTATGTAAAGCATCTATAGCAATGCCTGTCACAGAGTGAGCACTTTGATTTGTAGGATACAGGTTCAGCTGCCATAACAATGAATCTCAAATTAATCCTAGCTTAAACCAGCACTGATAAGGCAGCCCGTAGATGAGGTGTCAGGGACATAGCTTTGTTCTATCTTGTTCTCCCATCCCTAGACTTTAGCACTTACCTTCATAGACCAAAATGGTCCCAAACATGTCCACTTTCCAGATCATATCTCCTCACACCTTGTTAGTCCTAACCTAGTCACATGGCCACAAGGCTACAAGAGCATCTGGGAAATGCAGGCTATAGAAGGACAGCTATGTGCCCAGCTACAAATGGCATGACTATATAAGAGAGAACAGATAGAGAGGGGTAACTACCAGGCTCTGCCATGGTGCTTAGCTAATGTGATTATTATTATTTTTATTATTTGGCTCACCTCACCCCACCCGCTTTCTATCCCCTGATGCTCACAGGTACATAAACCGGTTCCGCCAGGCCCATCCCACAAGCCGAGAGGAACGCCAGCCTGCAGGTCCCACCCCAGCTGACTTTTGGTGGCTGCAGCCTGAGTCTCCAGCCCCCAGCAGTCAACTCACAGCAGGTAACTGTCTTGGTCCCATCTGTCCCCCGACCTGAAACCTTTCCTGGTCAATGCCCCCGGCAGCCACTCTTCCTAAGCCCCCAGCTCAACGGGGGCTTCTCAGCAGGGACCAACACAACAGAAGGCAGACCCAACGCAGCAGTCTCAACTCCTGCCCAGGTGGCCAGCACATCCAAGGTTCTGGCCCCCCTTCAGGAAATGAAGCAGGTGACATCTCCATCCACCCCCTGCCCTGTGTGACTGAACTGACAGCACCAGCCCAGGGAAAGAATTAGAGCAGATCCCCAAGTCTAGGAAACTTAACCAGAAAGGAGGAGTTGTTGGCTACTGCAACTGAGCAATTCCAAAAGTTGATGCTTTCAGTAATGACTGGATCTAGGTGTTAGGACAATGTGGACAGGAACCAGACTCTCTTGGCTCTGGGTACCTCTTTGCTGGGCTCATCTCAGGCAGGTTTTCCCCTCGCTGGACCTCCCAAGGCTCTAGGCTCCCATGGTACTAATTGAGCTACTCCAGGGGAAAGAGAGGACTTTTCTGATAGCGCCATCCAAAGCCCCAGCGCTCACTCTTATTGGCTCATCCTTGTGCAGGGCACTGAAACAGAGAATAGAATGATGTGATTAGCGAGGCCTGGTCAGGAAGATGGAGTCGATCTTTCATAAACAACAAGGACTGCACATTGGTGGGGGGTGAGGGGGGAGAGTCACAGATGAAAATTGGATCGCTCTTACCCTAGGAGGCCAGGGAGGCCAGCAGGTGAGGGTAGCAGGTGGAGTGCAGATCTGTACTTCAAGTCCTCTGTCCAGAGCCCCTTTTCTAGCAGCCTTTGGGGTGGGGCTGGCCTCTGACTCTCTCTCCCCACAGGGCCTCAACTCGTGGGACTCGCCCTTACTGGACCTGGAGACGCTGAGCCTGCAGAGCAGAGCTGCTGGGTTACTCAAACGCAGGTGCCTCCCCCACCCTCATCAGCCTCCCTGCTCCTTCAGCTCCGGGCCTGGCCTCTGAGACCCCCGTCATCTCACTTCTGCCTTCTCTCTGCAGCAAGGCCTCTGTCTCCTCCTCCTCCCTCAGCCCCAGTGATGCCAGCAGCTCCTCATTCCCCAGCAGCTCCAATGCCGCCTCACCCTTCTCCATGAACTTCACCCCTGACTTCGGCAAGGACCCTGGCCCCAGGGCACCCGGTGAGTGCTGGGAGGCCAGGACTGAGGGCAGCCTGGGTGTGAATCTCAGCTCCACCCCTTACCAGTGACCCTGGACCTCTCTGGCCCTTGTTTCCCTGACTACAAATGGGATTAGTTGTTCTTCCCCCTATGGGTATTGTGAGGATGAAATGAGTTGGTGAATGCATGGGAAGTGCTTGGCACAGCTCTGTCAACAGTAGCCATCATTAGTATGGACAGATCTGCCATCTTCTATCTGCAGTTCTAAACATGAAACTCCCAAAACAGAAGGCTTTTTGGCAAATTTGATGCCACACCTGATTTGACAGCAAAATCTGACCTGAAGAACAGGAGGCTATCTATAATCCCTATTTATCTTGGTTAGGGTGAATATTCACATTTTGTGCTATGGAAAGATTACGTTGAACCATATGAAATTTTTGTTTATGTAAGTAAAAAATGGTTGAATATTGGCAATTTCATACCTCTCAAATTTCTGCCCCCAGGTTTCAGAGATGAGATCAAGGACCTGGGTTACTATTACTGCTGCCATTATTGCTACTTTAATTCTGTGTTCAGGTCCTGGGGTGCAGCAGTGCACAGGCCAGGTGCTCTCCACATCTCATGGGGCTCCCATTCCAGGTGGGGCGGGCAAGCACAAGTAAACGGAGAGGTGCTCATGCCCAAGCTCCACCATTTATTCACTTCTCCCTCCTAAGCCTCAGTTTTCTCATCTGTAAAATAAGGATAAAGCTAGTACCTATTTCATGAGTGGTTTTGCCAGAAGTAAGAGCCATGTGGGAGGTGATCATGGAGCTGGGGAGTCAGGAAGGAGGACTTCCCGAGGAGGTGGTCTTTTTTTTTTTTTTTTAAGAGGTACCGGGGACTAATTGCAGGACCTCATATGTGGAAAGCCAGCACTCAACCACTGAGCCACATCGGCTGCCTGAGTTGGTTTTTTTTTCATTTGTTTTGCTTTTTGCTCTATTTTTTTTAAAGGAGGCACTGGGAACCAAACCCAGGACCTCCCATGTGGGAAGCAGGCGCTCAACTGCTTGAGCCACATCTGCTCCCAAGTAGGTGCTGTCTTATGTGGAGACCTGGATGATGAAGGCTGGTGCAAGAACCCGCTAGCATGTACAGAGGACCTGAGGTGGGAGGGAGTATGGTGCAGACAATGGACCGAAAAAGGCAAGAGCCAGGGATAGTCTGGGATAAAGCAGGAGAGGTTGGTGGGGGTCAGATTACATTGGGCCACATAGGCATGGGGAGGCATTTGATTGTTCCGTTAGTACTGGGGAGCCACAGAAGGGTCCTGAGCTCCCAGGGAAGGGACGTGATTGGTCTTGGGTGTCAACAAACTCCCTTTGGCTGCTGTGGACACCCAGCAAGAAATCCTGAGCCTGAGCTCAAGAAGCAGAGTGGAGGGAAGCAGCCAGGTTTGGAGTAGAATTTGTAGTAGGACATAGCAAGGGTCTATTTTGCATCAGAGGGTAGGGCCTCTGAGAGGTACTGGCAGCCCTGCTGACCAGGACTGCTGGAGTGAGGCTCTGGGTGAGGGGAATGACATTACTTGGGCCCACTGCACTGAGGACAGGGCCCAGGTCTGTCTTAGTCACTGCCGTGTCCTCAGCACAGGGCTGGACTTTGGGACGGAGCACAAGAAATAGTTCATTTTGCATTCATGGCACAAATATTGATTGCACCAGGCTCTGGTGGGGCCATGGTAATGAACAAGACAGACAGCTCCTTGTGGAGCTGGCATTGTGAAGAGAGAGACAAACAACAAATAAGCAATGAAGGGTAATGTTTCGTAGGTTAGAAGGTGGGAAGTGCTAAGGAGAAAAAGAAACAGGAAAGAGGAGAGGGAGTGGGAGGACTGGGGGTTGTTGCCATTTTGCGTGGGGAAGCCAGGGAAGGCCTTGTGAAGGACACAGTTGGGCAAAGATCTGAAGGATATGAGGGAGTGAACCCTGTGGATACGTGAAGGAAGATCATTCCAGAACATTGCCTTTTACCAGGAGAGGGGTGCAGCCAGGGGAGGACTCTCAGCCTGGGAGGGCCCTGATCTGACTCAGGTGTTTACAGGCTTCCTCTGGCTGCATGGAGGGAACAAAGTGGTGGGGACAGAGATTAGCGAGCCCAGGAAGTAGGTGCAGTGATGGTCCTAGTAGGCTGACTGGACCAGGGTGGGGGCAGTGGAGGGGGAGAAGTGGGCAGCTTCTGCAAGATCTGTTACCTCACTGCTGAGAACAGTGCTTGGCATACAGTAAGAACCCGATAAATATTTGCTGAGCGCATGATAAAGTGAATGAGACAGGCGGAGAAGCCCTGGGGTGCCTGCTCCTCCCTCCCCCATTTCCCACCACAAGGAGGAGTTGGCACATTATCTGGAGTGCTTGTCTGAATATCCTTACGGTCCAGTGGAAGGGGTGAAGGCTGAGGTTGGGTTGCTGAGTAGGCCCCTGCCTCCCCCCTCCCCTTCTACCTTCCCCACAGCCACCCCGGCAGCAGCCCCCGCCCCAGCTCCAGCCGCGGCCTCCTCCCGGGCACCCTTGCGGCCAGAGGATGACATTCTGTACCAGTGGAGGCAGCGGCGGAAGCTTGAACAGGCTCGCGGGGCCGAGGGTGACGGCCCTTGGGTGTTGCCCCGGAAGCCTGCCCTCACCACCCTGGTGAGATGCGGAGGATGGAGGAGACTGGGAAGGCTGGGGGGCGGGGCCTGAGGGGGACTGAGGCCCCTCCGCCCTCCTTTTCGCCCTCCCAGGCCCCTGTTCCCAGCTGTCTACAGACCTCCTCTGCCCCGGCACAGCCCCTGGGGACCCAGCCTAACTGCATGCCGCTGTGGGGTAGTGTGGCGGCCCCGCCGGGTCCCCCGGAGGCCTTCCGTGTGGAGGGCCTCCCCACACTCCCAGGAGCCTCTCCACACATCCTGTGGGGCCCCAGCGCTCACGGGTTCTTCTGGGCCCCGCCGCCCAGTCCCTGGGTGCCTCTCGGGGCCGTTCCTCTAGCGCCACCGGTCTCCGTCCCGGTCCCCGCTGCAGCCCCCCAGGGCCCGCCCACCCCTACGCCCTGCAGCCCCGCCCCGCCCGAGAAGAAGGACCCCAAGCTTCGGAGGGGCAGAGCCCCACGCCGGGAGCCTGCGGGCCGAGACACGGCGGCCGGCGAGGGCCTTGGCCCGCAGCTCCGGGGCGCGCTGGGCCAGGTGGTGAAGGCCAGGCTGTTCCCCGACAGCCCGGAGGACACGCCCCCTCGCCTCGAGGGCCCGCCTACCCCCGAGGCGGACTCCCCCAAGGTCAAGGCCACAGCCCCTCAGGCCCAGGTCCCGCCGCCTCCGCCCGAATCACAATTTCCACTGGCCGAGTCTCCGCCGGCTCGGTCTAAGGCCGCGTCTCGGAAAGCCACGGCCACAGCCCCCTCGGCTGGAGCCGGGTCTCGGCAGGCCAGGGCCCCGACCCCTCCGGTCCAGGGGGCGGTGCTCGAGCCTGTGGTCACGCCCCTGCCCGCCGCCGGTCACGCCCCCTCGAAGGAGCTCCTCGCCCAGGCTTCCCGGCTCCTGGCAGCCGCTGAAGGTGAGCGGGCGGCGCAGCCAACTGGGTGTGGGTGGCGGTCTAGCCCCCTCCGTGTCCGGCCCCCTGGAGCTCTTCCTTTCTCCTTAGACTCTGACGGCAGCGAGTTCCCGGATGACCCCGTGCTGCAGGTGCTAAGGGCCCAGAGGACAGCGCTGCGGCGGCAGAAAAGGTGACCCTCCGTCAGGATCTCCGTTGTTTGTTCCCCCTCCCCGGCCTCCTTTCCAGCTCCCAAAACCCTGTCCGCAGCCCCAGACCCCATTCCTGAGCACATACCCCAGCCTCTACTACGGATTTTCTCCAGGGACGTGGACACAAGATTATCCCATTTGCTGGATCACTCGGAAGACCCGGGCTCTTGGTCCCCTCCTTCCAGGACTTCCCCCAAGTCCCCAGGGAGGCGGCTGCGGAGGGAAGGAGACTGCCTCCAGGCCAGGCGACTTTGAATTGTACAAATTCTATTTTCCCCAATAAAACATTTTTTCTCCAGGGTACTGCTGGCTATCTGATAAATGGGTGGTTCTGGAAAAGCACAAGAGAGGTGCTAATTTAGGAAAATACACCCCACTCCCTCACCCCGGCTCTCCCCTGCACCCCTCACTCACACAAACACTCAACAAACATCTACTTCCTGACCCTTGAAGCAGAATCTCTTGTGGTTTCATCCTCCTCAGGAGCACAGTAGGAGGTCCAGCCCAGTCCTCAGGCAAGAGTGCTATTGCCTTATCTTTCAATTAGAAGTGGGTCCTCCTGTCTCAGATGAGACCAAAGGGACTTTCCTCTAGGCGTGAAGCTCTTAGGGTCACCAGAGTGTAGGACAATGGTCAGTCCTCAGTCTACATCCTGCTTGGGTCAGCAGCAGCATTTGATACAGCCAATCCCTCGGTGAACCACCTCCCTGATTTCCAGGACCCCACTCTCTCCTCTCACCTCTGGCGTGCCTTGTCATTTCCCTGTCAACTCTGGCATGTCCCAGGGCCCTGGTCTTGATATTTGTGAGGCCTAGGTGCTCTCATCTAGCTTCATGGCTCTGAACCTCACTTTTATTCTCAGTCTCCAAAGCTCTATCTGCAGCCTAGACCTTGTCCTGGATGTTCTGTGAAGTTCCTTGGGTGATGAGCTGCAAAGAGCCAGCCAGCTGACCTGAAAGGACAGCTTTTTAGGTCAAAGGCCCAGGAGGGGGAGGGACCCACTATGCTTACCTAACCTCCACTCCTGCGAGGATCCATGGGGCAGGAGGGGGAGCACTTGGGGATCCTGGGCTCTTGCCTTTATTGTGACCCAGAGGGGAGGGATAGGACTTTCCCATGGATACTGGGGATTGGCAGTTTCAAACTATATGTGCAAAAAGCAGAAGTGGTAAAGCCTCAGTCAGCTTCTTACCCACCAAGCCATGTAGAAGTATCTGCTCTTCTAGTAAATTTTGAAATTTGCAGCATGAAAAGACAAAGGACCTTTCAGAGAAGAAGTGGCAGGGACCATTCAGAGATGTTTGGGGCGGCTCTTATCACCCAAACCATAGAGAGGTGCAGGCCTTGCTAGTCGGGGTTCTGCCTGATACAGTGCTAGCTGGGGTGTTAGGACTAGGCACCAAATACAGGTTGATGAGTCCCCAAATAAAATTTCTTTTATGCTAATACAATCCACCCTGTGGTCCCTCGGCATCATCTTTAGGATGGTTAGGGCCTGAGTAGTTGAGATATTTGGGGACATTTACTATGCTCATTATGGTCCGAATGACCAGTCTAGAGAAGGGCACCACAATCAGAGCTAGTCCTTTGACTTACTACTCAGTGGGAGGCCGGTGGAGCCAATCTCCCCAGGGAGCGGGGCTTAGCCAGGAGAAGAGGTCCCATGCAGGCCTGACAACAGTGAGGGTTTGGTTTTTTTAACTTTATTTTGTACATTTAATAATTGAAAATATAAACAATTAAAAACTAAGAAGTAAACACAGATGAATAAATATATACATTTCTCAATTAAATATAATGGATACATGTAATTTTTTTTTTTGATCAAACAATATAGTACACAATATATTTGATTCATAGTAATGCATTCATACATTATTTGTCCTTTTGTGTCTGGCTTGCTTCACTCAACATAATGTCCTCCAGGTTCATCCATGTTGCCATAGGCTTTATGACTTCATTTATTCTTATAGCTGCATAATATTCCATCGTGTGAATAGACCACAGTTTGTTTATCCATTCATCTGTTGATGGACACCTGGGTTGTTTCCAACTTTCGGCAATGGTGAATAATGTGGCTATGAACATCGGTGTGGAGATGTCTGTTCGTGTCACTGCTCTCAGTTCTTCTGGGTATATACCCAGTAGTGGTATTGCAGGGTCACGTGGCAAGTCTATATTCAACTTTTTTAGGAACTGCCAAACAGTCCTCCATAGTGGTTGTACCATTCTGCATTCCCACCAGCAGTGAAGAAGTGTTCCTATCTCTCCACATTCTCTCCAACACTTGTAGTTCTCTGTCTTTTTAATAGTGGCCATTCTGATAGGTGTGAAATGATATCTCATTGTAGTTTTGATTTGCATTTCCCTAATCATGAGTGATGTTGAGCATTTCTTCATGTGTTTTTTTGCCATTTGTATTTCTTCTTAGGAGAGATGTCTATTCAAGTCTTTGGCTCATTTTTTAATTGGGTCATTTGTCTTTTTATTGTTGAGTTGTAACATCTCTTTATATATCCTGGATTTTTTTTTTTTTTTTTTTAAGATTTTATTTATTTATCTCCCCTTGCTGCTTGTGCTCGCTGTGTCCATTTGCTGTGCGTTTTTCTGTGTCTGCTTGTCTCCCCCTGTTGGGTCGTCTTGTTGCGTCAGCTTACTACGCCGCACGGGCTGGCTTGCCTTCACCAGGAGGCCCCGGGAACTGAACCCGGAGCCTCCCATATGGTAAACGGGAGCCCTATCAATTGAGCCACATCCGCTTCCCAATATATCCTGGATATTAAACCCTTATTGGAATCATAAATTTTAACAAAGGTTGGAGATAGTATTTATCACGTGTATTTACTGTTGCATCTTTATACTGGACTTGCCCTGAGTTGATGTATATGTGACAGGCTGTGCTGGTCATCGTACAGACTCACCTCTACTTGGCCAGCAGGCGAGTTGACAATTGTGGAGGAGATGGCTCACCGTTTTGCAGGCTTCAAGGTACAGAATGGGTCCGCTGGGCAGGCAGCTGGCTTGAGCCCCATGGCTGCAAACAATGCTGTAAATCCTATAGTCCAGTTGCTGTGGTAGATTTGACTGGAGGCGAGGTCCTCTCCAGCCAGGAGGTTGGGGGTGGGAGGTGTGCACCGGGCCCAACCCCGGGGCAGATATCCCTCCCAAGTAGCAATCCATAAAGGATGGGGAATTTTGTCATGGGCTTGTGTTTTTTTGTTTGTTTGTTTGTTTGTTTGTTTCAGGTACCAGGGTTGGGGATTGAACCCGAGACCTCATATGTGGGAAGCCGGTGCTCAACCACTGAGCCACAACAGCTCCCCTGAATTGTTTTTTTTTTGTTTGTTTTTTTGCTTGTTATTTGTTTTTTTTTTTGTTTTTAGGATGCACCAGGAACTGAACCTGGGACCTCCCAAGTGGGAAGCAGGCGCTCAACTGCTTGAGCCATATCTGCTCCCTCTCATGGGCTTTTTTTTTTTTTTTAAAGATTTTATTTATTTATTCATTTATCACCCCCTTGCTGCTTGTGCTCGCTAGGTCAGCTAACCACGCCGTGCAGGCGGGCTTGCCTTCACCAGGAGGCCCCGGGGACCGAACCCGGGGCCTCCCACATGGTAAACAGGAGCCCTACTGATTGAGCCACAGCCGCTTCCCTCTCATGGGCTTTTAATACCACTGGGCAGCTCTTGTCAAACTATCTTTGTAGGTTTTATAAAATGGTGGTTGTCACAGAGTTCTATGACTTTTAGGGGGTTGTCTAGTTCACACCTAGCAAAGGCTCTGGCTGAGTGTTCCGGCACAGCTTCCTGCCCTTCCTTCCACAGGAAGAATATGCTTTTTCCACATTTATATGCCAAATGGGTGTTAATTTTTTTCTAAGCCCTCTTTGTCATCTAAGCTTCTGCTTTGAATAGCAAGCCCCAGGGAGTGAATGTGGCTCAAGCAGTTGAGCGCCTGCTTCTCATGTGGGAGGTCCCGAGTTCGGTTCCTGGTGCCTCCTTAAAAAAAAAAAAAAAAACCAATTCAGAGGATTGAGCACTGGCTTCCCATATACAAGGACCCAGGTTCAATCCCTGGCCCCGGTACCTAAAAAAAAACAAACAAACAAAAAAACAAGAATAATATGTCCAGCAGGCTGGAGTAGAGGACAATAAATCATGCAGGTTTGATTTGATTATACTCATGAGGCCAGTGGTGCTGTTTTGCGTCTCTTATTTAGGGTATGCCTGGGTCACGAGTCATGTATGCATCGTGCCAGTGGACCCATTTGATTTTTAGGTTGTTGAGCTTTGGGTCCTCAGCAAAGCTGGTGGCATGGGTGGAGGGTGTTGGTGCTGTGGTTGAGGAGTGACAGTCAGCAGTCTCCTCTGTCCCATCCCTGGGTATGGTTTTAGGATTAGCTGAGTACTGTTTGAGTCTTCCCGGGCCTGCCTGGTGAGGCCTGGTGGGTTGGTCAGTAAGCCCTGATGTATATGGCCAGCAAAAATATCAAAACCCAGGGCCAGGTGAACAGTGGCATTGTGCCAGTTCTACCGGCTTCTGGGGCTGCTACTCGTATCATGACTGCCAGACCTGGTTTGTTTTTCCCCTTGCTGTGACATTGCATGGTGCTTTCTCTCAGGGTTTGCTCAATGTCACGTCTACCAGCCTGGCTGTTGTGCCTTGTATGGGTAATGGATACTCAGTGCAAGGTCAAAGGAGGTCATTTTTTGATATAACTGGCATCCATGAGACGTAGCTTTTCTTCATCTCTAAAGGTGACCCAGACCGTTATACAACTTGGTTCAGAAGCTATAATCTCACTTTCCTGGTGGCTGTGGCAGTGATGGGAAGTGTCCCCATGTAACTAATATAACAAAGGGAGAAGGGGTTAACCCCACCCATTGGAACATGATCCCATCTATGGGATCTATGTTTGGTTTTGGAACACAGGTCACGGCCTTGAGTAACTATTTTGGCCAGTGATGGGCCTAGAGGCGATTTTTTTTCATGTGCCCCCTCCCGCAGGGCAGAGGTGCCTCTGAGGCCTGAGGTCCTATGGCCTAGACCGCTAGTCAGTAGGGGAAGTTTGGGGGGTCTGAGTGGGCGGTCTCCAAGGGACCCGCCCATTAGGCTGTGAAAGAATGAATTTAGGGTAGTGTCACTGAAAAGTACTCTGGTGTGTTGAGTAGAGCATGTGTAGAAATGCATGAGGCTGTGAGCTGTCTCTAAGCGAGGAACTCCCACAAAAGCCTTTATGAGAAAATTATTTTGTTTCCATTGGCCTGACTCCCCTGCCAGCCTTTTGGCCACCACCCCAAAATCAGTGGAGATTTGGAGATTGGGCACCTGGAAGCTCAGAGCATCCTGGAGGACTAACTGGACCACTTCCAGCTCTGCCAACTACAAAGACCCCCACAGCCGTCTTGGGTAAGTGCAGGCGTTTGGGGCTGGGTGATATTCCTGGGCCCTCCAGTAAGCTGCGTTGAGTATAACGATAGCATTGCCATCAGTGAGATATACTGACTCCCTTTCCAGGTCAGACATTTGGTCCCCACTTGGCTAGAGGAGAGGGCAGTGGTGATGCCATTGCCAGCCTCTCAAAATTTGTGGGCAAGGGGCTAAACATGGGGGAAGCCACATTCTCCTGCAGTTTGGAAAGGCCCTGTTTGTCAGCATTAGCCCTCTCCTGGATGTACCATTTCTATATTATCACTTCACTGGCCTTGCTGAGCTCTTGCTAGGGATTATCTCATACGCATGGCATGATAGGAATCTGCATGCTCAGGCTGACAGTCTGTGGCCCTATAAACACTTCTGGTTTTAGGAGCCTAACAAGCAAGCCAGGGTTGGCCATGCTTAGACCAAGGACTCCAAGAGGTATATCTGGAGGTAGCCAAGGCCTTTAATTTAAAATCTGTTCCCAGTGGGACTAGGGCCATGGCGAGGGAAATAGCCGACTGTGCCCATTCCAAGGCTCACTGCTGAGGCTCTCCCCAGTGGAGAGCAGCAGATGCTCATGTGGTTTTTTCCTATGGGCCATAGTGAGAGTGAGATGTGGGATGTGTGACCTCCAGGACATGAATAATCCTGATAGGTGATAATCCTAACATGTCTTCCTGACTGAGGTAGGCTTGTGTTCAATGGTGGTGAGTATCTGGCTGCCCTTAAAGGACCAGATGATGCCCAGGAATTTGACAGAGTTTGAAGATCATTGTATTTATTTATTTAGTTTAAGTAAAATTTATTTCAAAGTAAAAAAATAAAATAACAAACAAAAGGTAGTTCAACAAGTTAGGGAAGCATTACTCAAAAAAAATTCTGTCCAGGCACTTGTATCTCATCTAATCCCTCAATTGTTCCTCCAGTGTTCAGAAAGATACACAGATGGACACAGATTAGTTAAATGACATAGTCAGGGTCTCCTTGATAATGAAGAAAGTGAAGAAGACAAAAAAATGCTTAATCATATTCCATATCTCACAAAACCAAACCCCATATTCTTTTTTTTACCTTTAGCATTAATATAGTAACTTATTTGTTCTACAAAAATATTACAATATTGCTACTAACTATAGTCTATAAGTTGCATTAGTTATATTTTCCCATGTATCATCATATTCTTAACAACCTGTAGAAAAAAATGCATATATTTATAATAGTAACCACAATCCTCACCTACCGCCAAAATCAGTTATGCATTCCCTGTATTATCGTCCAGCTGCCTCCAACTAACAACAGTCACCTCCCTAAACTACTCATTTCAGCTACAATCACATCCCTAAATCAACAGTGTTAGTTATACTCATTATAATGTGCTAACTTCAACTCCATCCATTACCACATATTTACAGTCTTTTTTTTTTTTTTTTTTAAAGATTTTATTTATTTCTTCATTTATCCCCTCCTTGCTGCTTGTGCTCGCTGGGTCAGCTAACCATGCCGTGCGGGCGGGCTTGCCTTCACCAGAAGGCCCCGGGAACCGAACCCAGGGCCTCCCATATGGTAAACGAGAGCCCTACTGATTGAGCCACAGCCGCTTCCCTCCCTATAGTCTTTTTAAACATTGTATATACATTCAGTATCAGCTCCCCTTCTCAACCCACATTCGGTCTCTCACCAACCTACACTCCTTCGTCCAACTCCATAAGTCTACTCATCTGTTTTAGTTCATATCAGTGAGACCATACAATATTTTTTTTTTCATTTACATATTTTTATTTGAAAATGTTTATATTAGTACAGTGAAACTAAATTTTAGAGACACTGGATTATCAATAGTTTATTATAAAAGAGAGACATGGAAATTATCTACATGATGGAAGATTTCAGAACTTCAGTGGAATGGGCAGCTTCACATGATGCCATTTCAATAGCGATCTATTTCAGTCTACATACTTCCCAAGAATGTCACCATCTCTAAATAAGAAATAATCCTTATCATCTAGAACTACTTTGGTGCCTCCATATTCTGGGAGAAGAACCTTATCTCCAACTTTCACACTAACTGGTTGAATATCTCCACCCTTTCCTTTAGATCCCGATCCAACAGCTACTACTGTTGCCTGCAATACTTTTCCTTGAGATTTTTCTGGAAGCATAATTCCTCCTTTGGTAACAGTTTCCGCTGCACTCCTTTCAACCAAGACTCGGTCAAAGAGGGGAAGAAACTTTCTAAATGCCTGCCCTGCCATGGCTCCGCTTGCCGTAACTCGTACACTGCTACAGCGTCAGCACCGCCGCAAGGACAGACCTACAGTCTCGAGACCATACAATATTCACTCTTTTGTTTCTGGCTTATTTCACTCAACATAATGTCCTCAAGGTTCCTCCATGTTGTCACGTGCTTGCCCAATTCATTTCTTCTTACAGCTAAATAGTATTCCATCATATGTATATACATTTTGTTTAATCATTCATTGTTTAACGGGCACTTATATTGTTTCTATCTTTTAGCAATTGTGAATAATGCTGCTATGACCATTGGTGTGCAAATATGTGTTCACTTCATTGCTTTCAGTTCTTCAGAATATATTCCTAGTAGCAGGATTGCTGGATTATATGGCAGTTCTATATTTAGCTTCCTAAGGAACTGCCAAACCATCTTTCACAGACGCTGCACTATTTTATACTCCCACTAACAGTGAAGGGGTGTTCCTATTTTCTGTTTTATTTATTTATTTATTTTTTATTTTAATAATAGCCATTCTATAAGGTGTGAAATGATATCTCATTGTTTTGATCTGCATCTTCCTAAATATCTAGTGATGTTGAGCATCTTTTCATGTGCCTTTTGACCATTTGTATTTCCTCTTTGGAAAAAAGAAAATGTCTATTCAAGTCTTTTGCCTGTTTTTTTTTCTTAAAAAAAAATCAGTTTTATTGATACATAATAAAACATAGATCCAGTCAAAGTGTACAATCAATGGTATTCAGTGTAATCACATATTTGTGCATTCATCATTTCAATCATTCTTAGAGCACTTTCATTAATCCAACAAAAATAATAAACAAAAACCAAGCAAACAATACTCATCACCTCGCAATCTCTCTGTGCTTCCCCTGCCATACATAGCTACTATTCTTTTTCCTTCTATCTATATATTTGCATTTATATTTCATAAAAACAATCTTATGTGCAATATCACCCTAATTCATGTCTTACATGGGGTTTTATTATCTTATACAGTCCTATGTTACAGTTTTAGCTTTCCTTCTAGTACTATACATAACTTAGACTTTCCCCTTTTTTAAATTGGATTGCTTGTCTTTTTGTCATTAAAGTGTGTGATCTCTTTATATAACATGGAAATCAAACCCTTGTCAGATATGTGGTTTTCAAAGACTTTTTCCCTTTGAGTTGGTTACCTTGTCACCTTCTTAACAAAATCATTTGAAACACAAAAGTATTTAATTGTGACAAGGTCCCATTTATCTATGTTTTCTTTCATTGCTCGTGCTTTGGGTATAAGGTTCAAAAAACCACCACCGGGGAAGTGGCTGTGGCTCAATCAGTAGGGCTCCCGTTTACCATATGGGAGGCCCCGGGTTCGGTTCCTGGGGCCTCCTGGTGAAGGCAAGCCCGCCCGCACGGCGTGGTTAGCTGACCCAGCGAGCACAAGCAGCAAGGGGGGGATAAATGAATAAATAAATAAAATCTTTAAAAAAAAAAAAACAAAAAAACCCACCACCTACCACAAGATCCTGAAGATGTTTCCCTACATTTTCTTTTCGAAGTTTTATGGTTTTAGTTTTTGTATTTAGGTCTTTGATCCATTTTGAGTTAAATTTTATATTTAGGTCCTTGATCCATTGTGAGATAGGGGTCCTCTTTCTTTCTTTTAGATATGGCTATCCAGTTTTCCCAGCACTATCTGTTGAACAGGCTGTTCTGAACCAGCTGAGTGGGTTTGACAGCCTTGTCAAAAATCACTTGACTGTAGATGTGAGTCTATTTTCAAATCTCAATTTGATTCCATTGGTCAATCTGTCTATCTTTATGCCAGTACCATGCTGTTTTAACCACTATGCTTTAAAATCAGGATGTGAGAGTCCTCCAACTTCATTGTTCTTTTTAAAGATATTTTTTTGCTATTCTATAACCCTTACCTTTCTGGATAAATTTGATAATTGGTTTTTCCAATTTTACAAAGAAGGCTTTTGGAATTTTTATTGGGATTGTGTGTTGAATCTGTCGATCAGTTTGGAAAAAGAAGACTTAATGATATTTAGTCTTCCAACCCATGAACACGGAATATCCTTCAATTTATTTAGGTAATATTTGGTTTCTATTAGAAATGCTTTAAAGTTTTCTGAATATGGGTCCTTTATGCCCTTGGTTAAGGATGGTCCTTGTATTTAATGGGGTGCTATTGCCCAGCCTTATTTTTGTAAAGGATATGTGAGTGTGGCAAGGTCCTCTCAGAGGCCCTTCCTTAGAGTCACCCCTTGATCAGATGTCAGCTATACAGTGCCAAGATCCCCCCGCCCCCAAGATGGCTTCCTCGTCTGTTTGCTCGTTATCTGCTCACTGTGTCTGTTCCTCACCTGTTCAATGGCTCTGCTCATTGTTTCTGCTCATTGTGTGCTCGTCTTCTTTAGGAGGCACCGGGAACTGAACCCAGAACCTTCCATGAGGGAGAGGGGTGCCCAACTGCTTGAGCCACATCTGCTCCCAAGCAGTTTTTTTTTTTTTAAAGATTTTATTTATTTATTCATTTATCCCCCCCTTGCTGCTTGTGCTCGCTGGGTCAGCTAACCACACCGTGCCGGCGGGCTTGCCTTCACCAGGAGGCCGCGGGAACCGAACCCGGGGCCTCCCATATGGTAAGCGGGAGCCCCACCGATTGAGCCACAGCTGCTTCCCCCAAGCAGTTTTTTTTAAAAAATTTATTCTAGTAACATATATACAACCTAAAATTTCCCCATTTAACCAATTTCAAATATATAATCCAGTGCTAATTATGCTTACATTCTTGTGCTACCATCACCATCGTACATTACCAAAACTTTATGATCAACCCAAATAGAAACTCTGTACAATTTAAGCATTAACTCCCCATTCCCTGCCCTCACCCTATCCCCTGGTAACCTATATTCTAGTCTCTGATGAGTTTGCTATTCTAATTATTTCATATAAGTGAGGTCATATGATATTTGTTCTTTTATGTTTGGCCTATTTCACTCAACATGATTCTTTAAGGATCATCCATGTTGTTGCTTGTATCAGTATTTCATTCCTTTTTTCAATCAATTTTATTGATAAATATTTATAAAGCATACAATCCGTCCAAAGTGTTCAATCCATTCAAAGTGTACAATCAATGGTATTTGCTATAATAACACAGTTGTGCATTCATCACTCCATCATTATTAGAAAATTATCATTGTTCCAATAATAATAAACAAAACACAGACAAACAAAAAAAGCTCTACCCCTTGATAATCACCTCTCAATCTATGCTTCCTCTGACATATATAGCTGCTATTCTGTTTCCTTTTTTTCTAATTTATTTGTATTTACATTCTGTATAGATGGAGTCAAACAATACGTAGTATCGTTTGTTTTGTTTCTTTCACTTAGTATATTTCCTTTTTTTTCCTACCCTTAATGGAAGATTATTAAAATATTACTATACACTATTGTCCATATTTTGCTTTGGTTGTATTTTTGCCCCTATTAATATCTTGTAACATTAACGTACATTTGTTCAGTTCCAAAGAAAAAAGTCATATATGCAGTATTAACTATAGTCATATTTCACATGAGGTTTCACTATGCTATACAGTCCTATCTTATGTTTTTTTGCTTTCGTTCTAGTAATATACATAACGTTAGACTTTCCCTTTCAACCACTGTCATACCCATATATTAGCACTGCTAGTTACAAACACTATGATGTGCTTTCACCATTTTTATTCATTTCCAAAGATTTATGAACAACCTTTTTTTTTAAAACCAATTCTGTACAGATTAACCCTCAGCTTTGCATTTTCTAACCTCATTCTATTTTCTGGGGACCTGTATTTTAGTTATTAATTCCATGGGTTTGCACAATATATTTAGTTCCTAATAGCACATTCATACAATATTTGTCCTTTTGTGTCTGGCTTGCTTCACTCAACATAATGTCCTCCAGGTTCATCCATGTTGCCATATGCTTTATGACTTCATTTCTTTTACAGCTGCATAATATTCCATCGTGTGAATAGACCACAGTTTGTTTATCCATTCATCTGTTGATAGACACCTGAGTTGTTTCCAACTTTTGGCAATCATGAATAATGCTGTTATGAACAACTGTGTACAGATGTCTGTTCATATCACTGCTCTAAGTTCTTCTGGGTATATACCTACTAGTGGTATTGCTGGGTCACATGGAAAATCTATATTCATCTTCTTTGGGAACTGCCACACAGTCCTCCACAGTGGCTGTACCATTTTACATTCCCACCAAGAGTGAATAAGGGAAGCGGATGCGGCTCAACCAGTTGGGTGCCCACTTACCACATGGGAGGTCCCAGTTTCAGTCCTGGAGCCTCCTAAAAGAAGACGAGCAGATGCTGCCACCCACTGCAATGAGCTAGACGCAGCCCTGCTGCAAGGAATAAATGCTCAAGCCAGCAGACACCACAGCCTTCAGGGAGTAGATGTGGCTCAGTCCGCTGGGCATTCACCTCTCATGTGGTAGGTCCTGGGTTCGGTTCCTGGTGCCTCCTAGAGAAGGCGAGCAAACGGTGAGCAGACAGATGAGAGTACCATCGGGGTGGGGTGGGGGGGATAAATAAAGTAAATAAATCTTTTTAAAAAAGAGTGAATAAGTGTTCCTATCCCTCCACACCCTCTCCAACACATGTAGATTTCCATCTTTTTTTTACGAAATCATTTATATTGATACATATTAATAAAGCATACAATTCATCCAAAGTGTACAATCAATGATATTTGATATAATCACATAGTTGTGCATTCATCACTTTAATCATTATTAGAGCATTTTCATTATTTCAATAATAATAATAAGCAAAAAACAGACAAACAAGGAAATTCTTCACCTCTCAATATCTCTGTTTCCTCTGCTGTACATAGCTGCTATTTCTGGCTATTCTTGCTTATTTATTTATTTATTAAGCAGTTTTATTGAGATATATTCACATACCATAACCAATGGCTTTTAGTATAATTACAATGTGTTGTGCATGCATCATCGCAAAAACTTTTAGATTATTTCATTACTCCTAAAAGAAAAACTCCACACCCCTTAGCATGCCTTCCCTAGTCCTACATAACCACTAATCAAATTTCATCCTTATGAATTAATTTATATTTACATTTTATATAAATGGAATCATACAATAAGTTACACAATATATTTAGTTCATAGTAACACAATCAAACAGTATTTGTCCTTTTGTGTCTGGCTTGCTTCACTCAACATAATGTCCTCCAGGTTCATCTATGTTGTCATATGCTTTACGACTGTTTCTTCTTACAGCTGCATAATATTCCATTGTGTGAATAAACCACAGTTTTTTTTTTTTACCCATTCATTGGTTGATGGACACCTGGCTTGTTTCCTGTTGCCGGTCAGGAACTGGGTCTGTGAAAATGGTGCTGCAGATGAGAAACAAAGAATAAGACAAAGAGAAGAAAAACTGGGATCAGGGGACCCTCCGACTGAAATGGAGAGAAGAGCCCAGCCACACCATAGAGCATGGCTTTTATTTGGTTTTTGAATCAATAGATAAGTGACAGTTTACATTCTTGAAGGGTTTACATTCCTGCATGTAGCAGATGTTGTAAATCTTATCTAACATAGAAACTCAGGATGTTTCCCCACCCAGCTACTATAAGATCCTGTCTCATTATCATGAGACTAGGCTCTTATCTCCTACATTCCAGGGTGTCTCCTACATTACAAAGTGATCTGCTTATTGTCAGTAGTTATGGCCTTTGAAACTCCATCATTTCCCCCTTTTTTATTAAAAAATTTCAGTGAAGACTATAGGAACCATTATATAAGCTGATACAAGGTGACCTCCTGTCACACTTGTCTTCTTCCATAGGCTCTTGTGACTGTGCCTGTCTTTAGGTTGTCCTCCTCTGAGATCTTACCCGTCATTGGACACCAGTCAAACCTTTGAGCTCTTACATGGAAAGCAATTTCATTAATATTTATACTTCTTCAGGTTCCTTAAGTGAATATTTTTGTGCAGATAATTAGTATTAAGATCAAGGGGTTATTAGTAGAATCTTTCTACTAAATAATGCAAAATTAGTTTCTCATGGCCAAGTTTCTTAACATAAAGGCATTTTTCCGATCTAATTTTCCATTTTTTCTTTGAATATGTCATTATTCTACCCTTGACAATACAAACAATTAAAATGCATATAACAATAATTCCAAATCCAATCCAAAATGATATTTGAACTGTTTTTTGTTTCTACCAATGAAATGGCTGCACCAGTGGTTTTTGTTTTTTTTTTCAATTCGTTTGATACATGCTCAATGCCTTCTTTTGCAATTCTAAAAGATTTATAGAAACATTATGCTTATATCCAATCAAATGATTTTTCACTTCCTCCCAAACATGTTCACTATTATTATAAGCCAAAAGAGTAATACAAATAGAACTTTCATTCCAATCACATTCAAGAGCTCTTAACAGGGAAGCGGCTGTGGCTCAATCAGTAGGGCTCCCGTTTACCATATGGGAGGCCCTGGGTTCGGTTCCCGGGGCCTCCTGGTGAAGGCAAGCCCGCCCGCACGGCGTGGTTAGCTGACCCAGAGAGCACAAGCAGCAAGGGGGGGATAAATGAATAAATAAATAAAATCTTTAAAAAAAAAAAAAAAAGAAAAAAAGAGCTCTTAACAAGTTTAAATTATAAATTTGATTACCCAAATGTATAATAGTTGTTTCAAGATCATTCACACGATTATTCAGTTCCTTATCAATGTGAGACTGGCTATGCCACATCTCACTTGCATTTTTATGCCAGTCCTACTGTTGATTCTGGACTCCTTG
Organism: Tolypeutes matacus; assembly: GCA_026826555.1. Classification (NCBI taxonomy): domain Eukaryota; kingdom Metazoa; phylum Chordata; class Mammalia; order Cingulata; family Chlamyphoridae; genus Tolypeutes; species Tolypeutes matacus. Next base: position 3,065,600 of record JAKSZT010054567.1, on the reverse strand, counting down.
ATGCAGGGCTGTGCCAGCGACAGCTGCAGCCGTTATGATGCCAATCAGTCCCAAAATTTCTGCTATTAAAAGTCCACTCAGTCTTTTAGTTCTTTTAAAATAATGGTTGAGGAAATGCCACAGCAACTGGGATTCTGGAGACTGCTGCCAATGTCTGGTCATCTGAACTCTTGATTTTCCTGCAAATATGAATTCTTAAGACATGTAAAAAATAAAGAGCAATTGGAGCAACTATTGTTCCTTTCACCAAAAGTTACTTTTCCAATGATAAAAACTAAAGGATCTTGTACACATACTGTAAGAAATTGAGTTGATTTTCTTTTTTAAAAATAGTAATATTGGGGGGCGGATGTGGCTCAAATGGCTGGGCGTCCATCTGCCATATGGAAGGACCTGGGTTCGATCCCCGGGACCTCCCGGTAAAATTAAAAAAATAAATAAATAAATAAAATAAAATAGTAATATTAGTTTTACTGCCTTGCCATTCAAAAATTGGACCAGTTCCCAAAAATAATTTCCACAAATAACTTTGATTTTTGTTAAGTTTAGTGTCCCATGAATGTGGGATATATCTTCCTTGATTTTTCCAAATTATTGAGCTGTTAATAAATGCTGTATTACCAGAATTCCAGAAATAAGGATTACTGTTATTAGTAATTATGGTTGAATTATTAATGAACCAAGATACGGTTGTGTTTTTAATAGGTTTTGGTATCCCTATAAGGGCCCGATCCTTTACAATTCCATAGGAATCATTAAACAACACAACCTCTGTAAGCCCATGACAAATATGCCATTTGTCATTAAGTAGTCTGTTGTGAGAGTTACATGTAAGATTTACCATATTTTCTGGTTTATATGGCAAAGAAGGGAAAACGAGAACATAAATTTGAGTTTGATTTTTCTCTGTTAAAACTATACTGTGATTTTTTTAGGTTGCATACATATAGAACCATATCCAGTACAAATAGGGAAGTTTATAAAAGATAAAGTTAAATTTTCTATAAGTTTCCCTTCTTCTTTTGGCTTTAAGGGTAGTCGTATATCTATAGGTTCTGGAAAATGGTGAGATTGATTAAGACAAATTGGGTAAGACTCATCGTTCCAAGTTAAAAGCTCTAAAAGAGGTGGGTTGGTTATGTATGCCCAATAAGTGTAATTATGATGTGGTATCTCACCTTGACCTAATACTTTACCTATAATTAATCCAATGTGAAACCACCATGTCCATAGTTTAAGTCTTGGCAGCATCTTAAACTCTAGGCTTGATTCTTCTGGAGGGGATCCACTGCTGTTCTCCTGTTTCTGTATTGATAAGAGCAAACCCTCAGCCCCAAATCTTTACCTCTCCTTTTTCCCATTTATTGGTTGTTTCATTTTTCCAATATATTGGTTGTCCACATTTTTCATTTTCATTCTTTTTATTAACCTCCCAATGTCTTTCTGCTGCTGTGGTATTAGAAATTTGTTGTCTATTAAGAAAATTGAAGGTAAGCAATGCTTTAGATAGTTTGTCTTTTGCAGATTCTCCTGCATCTCCCCCTTTTTGTTTTTGCAACATTAATTTTATTGTTTATAAAGAGGGGTTTAACTGTTATATTCTAATCTTTTATGATATGTATACCTACATTCACATGCTTACCAAACCAGGGAATACACTGATATACTTGGCTTATTGTTGGCTAGAGTTCTTGATAGATACAAGATGAATTTTAATATGTATATTTAGTTTAATAAGCCTATATTGGGGGATGGATTGGCTCAAATGGTTGGGCGTCCATCTCCCATATGGAGGGACCCGGGTTCAATCCTCCGGACCTCCCGGTAAAAGAAAAAAAAAAAAATAAGCCTATACTGACAATTAGAGAGGGAAACATGAATAGCATAATCAATTAAAAGACCAAGTTAATATTGAACGAAGTTACAGAATGACATATAAATGGAGCAGTTTTTTATATATATACTTACCAATATTTAACTTTTAGCTGGGAAGTGTTGAATTAGCAACTGATACTGTGTTTAGGATTAATTAATTTGCCAACTTGTGAGTATTTTGCTAATTCCTGAGGAAGAGGCCAGCCTCCCCAGGAAGGAACACAACACTCCTAGGGCAGTATATTTTAAGGTTTATGCATCAGTCCCTGGGAGAGTGGCCAGTTCCTCCAGGGAGGAATACAACACCTTTTGAAATATACTTTATTTTTTAGAATTTCTTACAACACATCCTTGATGTGCTTACTATTTTAGTTTCCATTTATTATTATTATTATATATAGCAGAGGTGGAGTAAATCAGATAAACTTAAGTTAAAGCATCTGCCTTTGGATTTTTAGGTAGAGAGGTAGTTTTATAACACATATTATTATATTTTAAAATAATTAATATTGTGATTGATAACAGTATACTTTTATTTAATATTACACTGAAACATTATTAAATCTTCAGCAATTTTATACACCTTTAAAGTATTTATATGAGCTTTTTATTCATATAACTTTGTCATAAAATTAGAAAAAAATTTTTTAATTGTATAAGTTTTAAATACTTCATTCAACTTATAATATATCACATGAACTTAACTATTTTTAGTATATTATCTTTTTCTAAGTAACAGAAATAAGACTACACAAAGACCATACATGAAGGGGAATTATTTCTCCCTCTTGATGAGCTCTTTTTAAAGCTTTCAGCACTAACTTCCATTGTTCCAGGATTAAAATATGCTGCCCTTGTGGCTGAAACCAATAATAATGTTTCTGTACAAGAAAATAAAGTTCCTCAAAACCAAGGATTTAATAGTTATACCGGTGCATTTTAATAAAGTTTTTAACACTCTAGAGAACTCTTCAAAGTTCGACTGCTGCTTACCCATTACCCTGATGATTCCAAGGATGAAGCTTACCTTTTCTGTTTCTTTTTCTTTTAAAACTGCTCTCAGGAGCTCCTTGGTCCACGCACTGACTGAAAGAAAAGTTTCCTTTTCAGAGCCCCGCATTGGGCGCCGTATGTTGCCGGTCAGGAACTGGGTCCGTGAAAACGGTGCCGCGGATGAGAAACAAAGAATAAGACAAAGAGGAGAAAAACTGGGATCAGGGGACCCTCCGTCCAAAATGGAGAGAAGAGCCCAGCCACACCATAGAGCGTGGCTTTTATTTGTTTTTGTTTTTTTTTTTATTTAAAGATTTTATTTATTCATTCATCCATCCCCCTCTTGCTGACCGCGCCCGCTGGGTCAGCCAACCACGCCGCGCGGGCGGACCCGCCCCTACCAGGAGGCCCCGGAACCGAACCCACATGGTAAACGAGAGCCCCACTGATTGAGCCACAGCCGCTTCCCTTATTTGGTTTTTGAATCAATAGATAAGTGACAATTTACATTCTTGAAGGGTTTACATTCCTGCATGTAGCAGATGTTGTAAATCTTATCTAACATAGAAACTCAGGATGTTTCCCCACCCAGCTACTATAAGATCCTGTCTCATTATCATGAGACTAGGCTCTTATCTCCTACATTCCAAAGTGATCTGCTTATTGTCAGTAGTCATGGCCTTTGAAACTCCATCAGTTTCCAACTTTTGGCAATTGTGAATAATGCCACTATGAACTTGGTGTGCAGATGTCTGTTTGTGTCACTCCTCTCAGTTCTTCTGCGTATATACCCAGTAGTGTTATTGCTGGATCAGGTGGCAAATCTATATTTCAACTTCTTTAGGAACTGCCAAACAGTCCTCCACAACAGTGAATAAGTGTTCTTATCTTTCCACATCCTCTCCAACACTTGTAGTTCTCTGTCTTTTTAATAGTGGCCATTCTGATAGGTGTGAAATGTCTCATTGTAGTTTTGATTTGCATTTCCCTAATCTTTAGTGATGTTGAACATTTTTCATGTCTTTTTTTTTTTTTTTTTTTGCCATTTGTAGTTCTTTGGACAAATGTCTATTCGAGTCTTTTGCCCATTTTTAAATTGGGTAATTTGTTTTTTTATTGTTGAGTTGTAACATCTCTTTATATATCCTGAATATTAAACCCTTATCAGACATGTGATTTCCAAATATTTTCTCCCATTGAGTTGGCTGCCTTTTCACTCTTTTGACAAGGTCCTGTGAGGTGCAAAAGTGTTTAATTTTGAGGAGATCTCATTTATGTATTTTTTTCTTTTGTTGCTTGTGCTTTGGGTGAAAGGTCCAAGAAACTACCCACCTACCACAAAGTCTTGAAGATGTTTCCCTACATTTTCTTCTAGTAGTTTTATGGTCCTGGCTTTTATATTTAGGTCTTTGATCCATTTTGAGTTGATTCTTGTATAGGGAATGAGGTAGGGGTCCTCTTTCGTTCTTTTGGTTATGGGTATCCAGTTCTCCCAGCACCATAATTTGTTGAAAAGATTGTTTTAGTCCCAGTAACGTGGAGTTGGTAGGTTTGTCAAAAACCAGTTGGCGATACAGGTGAGGATCTATTCCTGGACTCTAAATTCTACTCAATTGATCGATGTGTCTATCTTTTTTTTTTTTTTTAATGGATATTAACATCTTATTTTATTATCAATGTATGCATTTGATGTCAAATAAATTAATTTTCCAAACTTAAAACTTTTGCAACTACATGAAATTTCCATTTTACTCTTAGGTTTATATAACACTAGTTCAAATGCATTTCTCTAAAATTACTTTAGCTCTGCTTCTTTGGAATTATTTTACTCATCCTTAACATTTGACTATACCAAAGAGCTTGAATCTAAACAAACAAAATTTCAAATGATTTTTAGTTCAGACAAGAAATGTTGGGGTTTTTAATCCCCAACAAGAAAAACAAAACAAAACAAAACAAAACAAAACAAAAAAAACGTGTCTTCAGACAGCTGTTGTTATAAATTAGAACCTCCAAAAAAAAAAAAACAAGGGCAAAACAAAAGTACAATAGAAGACTTCCGGGAAAATGGCGGACTAGTAAGACACAGGAATCTCTTCTCCAGAAAAATAGCTAGAGGACAAGCTGAAACAGCCCTGAAAAAGATCTTCTAGGGTTTAGGACAGCAGGTGAAGGCTGCACACCACCCAGAGGAGAGAGGGACAGAAGAGGGAAATCGAGACAACAGAACCGTGAGTTGCAAGTAGCAGCTTCTGCTGCTGCTGGCACCCTCCCCCACACTTTCAGAAATCTCGGGCCTCTGGGCCTCCGACCACAGACAAAGGGGGCTTCAGGGATCTACCACTCCCAGAAAGGGGAGAGAGAGGGACACAGCCTTAGGCTGACTCAGGTTCTGACCTGAAATTTGGGCTGCGGAGCCCCACATACCCTTCCACAGGGCGGTTTGCCCTGGGAGCCTAGAAAGGACTGGAGAAATCCGACCCTTGCAGCCTCCCTCTAGCCTGGACTAATTGTTGAGGACTCCACGGGAGAGGGGAGAGAGAGCCTGGGGCTGACACTGCTTTTGACTCCCAGATTTGATCTGCCCTGTCCTGAGAGCCCTTCCAGGCTGGGTGGGGCTGCGCCATTGTTTACCTTGGAGCCTGCAAGGGGCTAAAGATATACAAACCTCCCAATCTTCTCCTCTACTAACAGGGACTGATTGTTGAGGATTCAGAAGGGAGTGGAAATATTTCCTAGCTGGGAAAAGGGGGGCGCTATGAGAGAAGTCTGGAGAACTGTCTCAGAAAGTTTGAATCACAGGGCTCTTAGCCCCCAGACAGGAAGCTCTATCGCATTGGTCTGGTCTGTGTCACAACAAATACGCTCAGACCTGGCATTGAATTGAGAACTGCCAACAAGCGCCATCTCCTGGCAGACCAAGGAAGTGCACATAAGAAAATTAATAAGTAAGAGAGGCTTTTCCTGGCCTCTATAGCCTCCCTGCCCAAGGCCCTAGAAAATGACTCTACAACAAATTACTCGGTCCAGTGCCCAGTTTTGAGCAACCAGCAGAACAATCCTAACAATCAAGGTTGAGCCAAAAATCAAAGAGCTGTGGTAACTCATAGCCTCCTGCCACTAAAACCCCATAAAAGAGAAAGAGATAGAGCATCTAAGTAAAATACAAACTAACCAGATGCCTAAGCACCAGCAAAAAATAACGAGCCATACTAAGAAAATAGAAGACATGGCCCAAGAAAAGGAATACAGCAAAGTCCCAGAAGAGATGCAGAATTTGAGAGAACTAATCAGTGAGATGATTACAAATTTCCAAAATCAAATTAATGAGATGAAAGAGAATATAGTTAAAGAGATCAATGACATCAAGAAGTCATTGAGCAAATGCAAAGAAGAATTTGAAATCCTGAACAGAAAAGTAACAGAGTTCATGGGAATGAAAGACACAATAGGTGAAGTAAAAAATACATTTGAAGCATACAACAGCAGACTCGAAGTGATAGAAGAAAGAATAAGTGATACTGAAGACAGAGCAGCTAAAATTGAAGAGAGAAAAGAACAGAGAGAGAAAAGAATGGAAAAAAATGAGCAGGGGCTCAGAGAGTTAAATGACAACAGAAAACGCAAGAACATACGTGTCATGGGAGTTCCAGAAGGAGAAGAGAAAGGAAAAGGGGCAGAAAAAGTATTTGAGGAAATAATAGCTGAAAATTTCCCAACTCTCACGAAAGAAATGAACTTACATGTCCAAGAAGCACACCGTACCCCAATAAGAATAAATACAAATAGACCTATGCCAAGACACATATTATTCAGAATGTCAAATGTAAAAGACAAAGAGAAAATTCTCAGAACAGCAAGAGAGAAGCAAACGATCATGTACAAAGAACGTCCAGTAAGAGTGTGCAGATTTCTCTTCAGAAACCATGGAGGCAAGAATACAGTGGTATGATACAACTAGGAAACTGAAGGAGAAAAACTGCCAGCCGAGAATTCTTTATCCAGCAAAACTGTCCTTCAGATATGAAGGTGAATATAAAGTATTCACAAACAAACAGAAACTAAGAGAGTTTGCAAAAAAGAATCCACCTTTGCAGGAAATATTAAAGGAAGCCTTAGAACCTGAAAGAAAAGGACAGGAGAGAGTGGCTTGGAGGAGAGTACAGAAGAAAGAAAAGCAGAAAGGATAACCAAAAGAGTAAAAAGAGAGACAAAAATAAGATGACATATGAAAACCAAAGAATGAAATGGAGGAAATAAATAGTGCATTTTCAGTAATATAATTGAATGTGAATGGATTAAATTCCCCAATCAAAAGATACAGGCTGACAGAATGGATAAAAAAACATGAGCCATCCATATGCTGCTTACAAGAAACTCACCTCAGACCCAGGGATACAAACTAGCTGAAAGTAAAAGATTGGAAAAAGATACTCCACGCGAATAGTAAACAGAAAAGAGCAGGGGAAGCTATACTAATATCAGACAAAACAGTCTTCAAATGCAAAAAAGTGACAAGAGATGCGGAAGGCCATTATATATTAATAAAAGGGATGATCCTCCAGGAAGATATAACAGTCATAAATATCTACGCACCTAACCAGGGTGCCCCAAAATATGTGAGACAAACTCTGGCAAAACTGAAGGGAGAAACCGACATCTCTACAATAATCGTTGGAGACTTCAATACCCCTCTCACATCATTAGATAGAACAACTAGACAGAAGATCAACAAGGAAACAGAGAACTTGAACAATATGATAAACAAGTTAGACCTAACAGACATATACAGAACACTGCATCCAAACTCAGCTGGTTATACATTCTTCTCAAGTGCCCATGGATCTTTCTCCAGGATAGACCACATGTTAGGGCACAATGCAGCTCTCAATAAATATAAAAAGATAGAAATTATACAAAGCACCTTCTCAGATCATAATGGAATGAAACTAGAAATCAATAACAGACAGGAAAAAAGGAAATCTGCAAATGTGTGAAGACTGAACAACACACTCCTAAATATTCGGTGGGTCAAAGAAGAAATTGCAAGTGAAATTAGTAAATATACTGAGACAAATGAAAATGAGAACACAACATATCAAAACTTATGGGATACAGCAAAGGCAGTCTTGAGAGGGAAATTTATAGCCCTAAATGCCTATAATAATAACTCAAAGATTTAACTGAACAACTTGAGAAACTAGAAAAAGAACAGCAAACCAATCCCAAAGCAAAAAGAAGGAAAGAAATAATAAAAATTAGAGCAGAAATAAATGAAAATGAGAACAGAAAAGCAATAGAGAAAATCAACAAAACCAAAAGCTGGTTCTTTGAGAAGATCAATAAAATTGACAAACCTCTCACTAGACTAACAAAGAAAAAAAGAGAGAAGATGCAATTAAATACAATCAGAAATGAAAGGGGGGAAATTACAAATGACCTCACAGAAATAAAAAGAATCATAAGAGGATATTATGAGAAACTCTATGCCAACAAACTAGACAACCTGGATGAAATGGACAAATTTCTAGAAACTCATAACCAACCTACACTGACACAACAAGAAATACAAGAACTTAACAAACCAATCACAATTAAGGAGATTGAATCTGTCATCAAAAATCTCCCAGCAAAGAAAAGTCCAGGACCAGAAGGCTTCACAGGTGAATTCTACCAAGCATTTCTAAAAGAACTAACACCAATCCTGTTTAAACTCTTCCAAAAAATTGAAGAGGAGGGAAAATTACCCAACACATTTTATGAAGCCAACATCACCCTAATACCAAAGCCAGATAAAGATTCCACAAGAAAAGAAAATTACAGACCAATCTCTCTCATGAACATAGATGCAAAAATTCTCAACAAAATACTTGCAAATCGAATCCAACAGCATATCGAAAGACTTATACATCACGACCAAGTGGGATTTATTCCTGGTATGCAAGTCTGGTTCAACATAAGAAAATCAATCAATGTAATACACCACATTAACAAATTGAAGGAAAAAAAACCACATGATCATCTCAATAGATGCAGAAAAGGCATTCGACAAAATCCAACATCCTTTTTTGATAAAAATACCTCAAAAGATAGGAATAAAAGGAAAATTCCTCAATATGATAAAAGGCATATATGAAAAACCCACAGCCAACATCATACTCAATGGGGAAAGGTTGAAAGCTTTCCCCCTAAAATCAGGAACAAGACAAGGATGCCCACTGTCACCATTGTTATTCAACATTGTACTAGAAGTTCTAGCTAGGGCAATTAGACAAGACAAAAAAATTAAAGGCATCCAAATAGGAAAAGAGGAAGTAAAGCTCTCACTGTTTGCGGCTGACATGATCCTGTATTTAGAAAGTCCTGAAGTATCCACAACAAAGCTACTTGAACTAATAAATGAGTTCAGCAAAGTGGCAGGATACAAGATCAACATGCAAAAATCAGTAATGTTTTTGTACACTACTACTGAACAATCTGAGGAGGAAATCAGGAGGAAAATTCCATTTTCAATAGCAACAAAAAGACTCAAATACCTAGGAGTTAATTTAACCAAGGAAGTACAGGACCTATATGCAGAAAACTACAAAACAATGCTAAAAGAAATTTTAAAAGACCTAAACAAATAGAAAGACGTTCTGTGTTCATGGATTGGAAGAATAAATATTGTGAAGATGTCAATCTTGCCCAAACTGATTTATAGATTCAATGCAATACCAATCAAAATCCCAACCGCTTACTTTACAGAATTAGAGAAGGCAATTACCAAATTTATCTGGAAGGGTAAGTGCACCCGAATAGCCAAAAGTATTCTAAAAAAGAAGAGCAATGTGGGAGGAATTTCACTGCCTGACCTTCAAACATATTACAAAGCTACAGTGGTCAAAACAGCATGGTACTGGCATAAAGATAGACATATCGATCAATGGGATAGAATTGAGAATCCAGAAATATACCCTCACCTATACAGTCAACTGGTTTTTGACAAACCTACCAAGCCCACGCTGATGGGAAAAAACAGTCACTTCAACAAATGGTGTTGGGAGAACTGGATATCTATAACCAAAAGAATGAAAGAGGACCCCTATCTCACCCCCTATACAAGAATCAACTCAAAATGGTTCAAAGATCTAAATATAAAAGCCAGGACCATAAAACTACTAGAAGAAAATGTAGGGAAACATCTTCAAGACCTTATAGAACTTGGTGGTTTCTTGGACCTCACACCCAAAGCACATGCAACAAAAGAAAAAGTAGATAAATGGAACCTCCTCAAAATTAAATACTTTTGCACCTCACAGGACTTTGTCAGAAGGGTGAAAAAGCAGCCAACTCAATGGGAAAAAATATTTGGAAATCACATATCTGATAAGGGTTTAATATCCAGGATATATAAAGAGATGTTACAACTCAACAATAAAAAGACAAATGACCCAATTAAAAAATGAGCCAAAGACTTGAATAGACATCTCTCCTAAGAAGAAATACAAATGGCAAAAAAACACATGAAGAAATGCTCAACATCACTCATGATTAGGGAAATGCAAATCAAAACTACAATGAGATATCATTTCATACCTATCAGAATGGCCACTATTAAAAAGACAGAGAACTACAAGTGTTGGAGAGGATGTGGAGAGATAGGAACACTTCTTCACTGCTGGTGGGAATGCAGGATGGTACAACCACTATGGAGGACTGTTTGGCAGTTCCTAAAGAAGTTGAATATAGACTTGCCACGTGACCCTGCAATACCACTACTGGGTATATACCCAGAAGAACTGAGAGCAGTGACACGAACAGACATCTCCACACCGATGTTCATAGCCACATTATTCACCATTGCCAAAAGCTGGAAACAACCCAGGTGTCCATCAACAGATGAATGGATAAACAAACTGTGGTCTATTCACACGATGGAATATTATGCAGCTGTAAGAAGAAATGAAGTCATAAAGCATATGGCAACATGGATGAACCTGGAGGACATTATGTTGAGTGAAGCAAGCCAGACACAAAAGGACAAATACTGTATGAATGCATTACTATGAATCAAATATATTGTGTACTATATTGTTTGATTAAAAAAAAATTACATGTATCCATTATATTTAATTGAGAAATGTATATATTTATTCATCTGTGTTTACTTTTTAGTTTTTAATTGTTTATGTTTTCAATTATTAAATGCACAAAATAAAGTTAAAAAAAAAAAAGTACAATTAACAGAAGCTTCTGCAGCTTAAGCATCTCGTAGTCATAAGCCTCTGAGAGCTGCAAGGCAAAGCATCTTTCCTGCAAACTAAATGGTCTCCAGTATTTCCATCTAGTTGAGCTTTCAGAGGCAAAGGCCAAAAACATATTGTTATTATATATACACCATCTTGGCTCTGGTTGCATTAATTATGTCTGAAGACTTTAATTCCCATCCAAGTCCATAGGTAGGTAGAAGAACACATAAACTTGTGTGGTAATTGGCAAGAACAGATTTGAATGCACAGGCTAGTTGTGCTAGTGCAGCCCTGTGGGAAGTTTTCTTCAACAGAGGCTGAATAGAACAGTCCTGCTAAAGAGACCAGTGGAGTAAGGACAGTCAACATAGGAAGAGACAGAAACATTCTTCTTCCCCACTTATTACCCACCACCCTGACTTTTTAAAAGGTATACCACATTAACAGAATTTAATTGCGGTGTATGTTTTCTTTAAATTATGATCTAGTGCTGTTCCATTTCTTCTTGCTTCTTATTTTGATGTGTCATCCTAGCTGCCTATGGTATCATATTAGGAATGCCATTAGTGATTGGATATGCTATCCTCAACTCTTCATTAATCAATTCACGTGTCAATACATCATCTTCATAGAATTCCAAGGAGAGCATTTCCTTGCCTGGTTTACCAGTTGTTTGTGAAAAGCCAGGGTGGCTGAGCTTTCATTCCACTGAAAAGAGGTTTTGCCAGGCTGCATCTCGCCACATGGACAACTTCATCCCAGGCATTGCAGGTGTCACACACGTTGACAGTAGGATTTACAGGGTCTAAAATGAATGGCCTTGTGTGCCTCTGGTTCATCTTTACAAAAATGTGAAAGTTGGAATGAGAGTGTCTATGCCATACAATTTTGATTTCTGCATATCAAACCAGAAGTTTGAGGATCACCCTCACTCCCTGCACCTGGCTGAAGAACAGGGGCTTCTCTGCTAGTTCCCAGATGTAAATTGTGAGGAGTTCCACAGTGTAAGAGGAGGGAAGTTTCCGGAATCGGTCCTTGCTGGGTATCAGGGAGGGTTACCTGCCTCTAGAACTCCTGGCTGACACTTGCCAAATGAAGCTTGGGAAATGTTGGATTCCTCTAGGTTCTTGGTGAGCTTTTATGTGGGTTTCTCTAGGCAGAGACTTACTTACTTTTAATTTCCTCACATGCACTTCCTTGGTCCACTATCAGATGGCGCTCTTCAACAGCCCTCTCAGTCCCAACCCTGGTGAGAATGTGTTTGCTGCAACACCAGCCATACCAGTGTAACAGAAGATCCTGCCTCAAGGCTATTCAGAGCCTTGCAAATCAAACTTTCTCAGAGGCTGTTCTCTCACCTTTGCCATCAGCCCCCTCCCTTTTCCTAGGCAGGAAATAAGTCAACTCCCCTCTGCAGACTCAACAACCAGTCCTGGTCAGTGGGAAGGGTGTTTGTGAGAGTTGGCTCTCTTTCATCCTCTGCCGGCAACCAAGGCAAACCGTGGCACGGCCCCATGCAACCTGGAAGGGCTCGTGGGACACAGCAGACCAAATTTATTGGCCAAAAGCTGAATCAGCCTTAGGCTGCATCCCTCTCTCACCCTTTTCCTGGGGTGGTGGGCCCCTGCTGACCCCTTTGTCCCTAGCTGCCTGCCAGGGGCTGGAGAATTCAAAGCTCTCTGCTCCGAGGGTGTGGGGATGGGCATTGGCAGCTGCAGCTGCAGCTTTTACTCACAGAGTTTTCCCATCAAGATTCTTTTCCTTTGACCCTCTCTCTTCTGGGTGGTGTCCAGCCTTCCCCTAGTGCTCTAAACCCTAAAACATTTTTTTCAGGCTGTTTCTGCCTGTCATCTAGCTCTTTTTCCAGAAGAGTCCTGTGAATCTCTAATCTTCCATCTTCCCACAAGTCCTATTCCAATCCTTTTTTTTTTTTTTTTTTTTTTTTTTTACCGGGAGGTCCCAGGGATCGAACCCAGGTCCCTCCATATGGGAGACGGACGCCTAACCATTTGAGCCACATCCATTCCCCCTATTCCATTCCTTTTAACAGCTGCATAATATTCCATTGTGTGTATATACCACATTCATCAGTTGATGGACACTAGGGTTGCTTCTGTCCTTTGGCAATTGTGAATAATGCCACTGTGAACGTTGGTGTGTTAAGCAGTTTTGCGGTTTTTTTTTTTTGTTTTTTTTTTTAAAGATTTTATTTATTTATTCATTTATCCCCCCCTTGCTGCTTGTGCTCGCTGGGTCAGCTAACCACGCCGTGCGGGCGGGCTTGCCTTCACCAGGAGGCCCCGGGAACCGAACTCGGGGCCTCCCATATGGTAAACGGGAGCCCTACTGATTGAGCCACAGCCGCTTCCCAGTTTTGCGGTTTTTTAAAAGATTTATTTTATTTATTTATTCCCCCCACTACCACTTGGACTCACTGTGTGCTCTTTGTGTCCATTCACTGCACATTCTTCTGTGTCTGCTTGTCTTCTCTTCTTGTCTTCTCTTTAGGAGGCACTAGGAACCAATTCCGGGATGTTCTGACATAGGAGAGAGGCACTTAATCACTTGAGCCACCTTTGCTCCCTGGTTTATTGTGTTTCTCATTGTCTCTCCTCTGTGTCTCTTTTTTGTTGCATCATCTTGTTGCGTCAGCTCTCCGTGTAGGCCAGCTCTTCGTGTGGGCCAGCTCTCTGCACAGGCCAACTTGCTTTCACCAGGAGGCCCTGGGAACCAAACCCGGGACCCTCCATATGGTAGATGGGAGCCCAATTGCTTGAGCCACATCCACTTCCTGTTAAGCAGTTTTTAAAGACCATTTGTTAAGGTCCTAGCAGTAGCAGTTAGGAATTTTCTCTCTTTCTCTCTCTCTGTCTAAGGTATTGGCACTGAGTAAAATATTTTGGCCAAGTCTGTCACAGCAAAGCAACTGCCCATGCTCCTGTGTATATCTTTTTTTTTTTTTTTTTAAATATTTTATTTATTTATTCATTTATCCCCCCTTGCTGCTTGTGCTCGCTGGGTCAGCTAACCACGCCGTGCGGGCGGGCTTGCCTTCACCAGGAGGCCCCGGGAACCGAACCCGGGGCCTCCCATATGGTAACCGGGAGCCCTACTGATTGAGCCACAGCCGCTTCCCCTGTGTATATCTTTTATTAATTAGGTGATGTTAGGAGTGGAGGCTTTGATGGACAGGACTGGTGCATTATGATTGATAAAATTGATGGTTAATCGCCCTACATTGGTGGAGACTTTAAGATCTGGCTGAATAGAGCTATGGTATAATGAACGACTCTCTCGTCAAGGAGATCTTGGGTTATAGGCCTTGTTTCAGGGAACACTGCGCATTTATCACCTTGATTGGCAGCGGCAGTTCCACGGGGGTCCCACTTGGCAGAGGAGCCAAGGATTTGATCTTATTCCAGGCAACAGTTAAAGCCTCAATACCTCACTACCTCTAGTGGGGAAAGTAAGAACAAAAGTGCCACCATTCACGGTAGCTGTTCAATACGAATCGTTCCAGTACGCATAGCTCCAGGAGGGTGGGGGGCTGGACCTGTGATCCACCGGATGCCTAGGCCTGATAAGCCAGGGTCTGTGGCTCTGATGTAAGTCCCCTCACATCCTGCCAGTAGCTCCACCCTATCCACAGCCTCACTGATAGTACTTGCCGATAAAGCTGAGCACGGGTGCCCGGTAATTTGGGGGGAGGAGGTTCCATGTAAGAAAAATTTCCACTACTTATAAAAAATTTTCCATGACTCAATGTCAAAGGGGGCTCTCCCCAGAGCCGAAGACATACTCTGGGTCTCTTTTGTCTGAATGCTCAAGAAATGCTTTTCCCATTGCACCATCTCAATCTTTGAAGGTAACACTGGGGCCACATTTCTTGTTTCCCAACAGGCAAGGGCCTTGGTGGTGACACATTCTGTGGGGCAGGTGTGTCTCCTTTTTTTTCTTTTCTTTCTTTCCTTTTTTTTTTTTTTTTTAGTCAACAGGGGAGGGACTCGGAGACTTTAGTGGTACCAGCCAATTGCCTCTTTTTTTTCTCTCCTTTCCCTCTGGGGATGAGAGTAGCAACTTGGACCCTATGTTAAAGACTCTCAGCAACTAATCTGCCACCACTTTTCCTTGTCCCCTTGAACAAAATTTTTATCAGGGTGGGCATCAAAAGGATATACCCATTATGCCATTCCTACTTCTCACAGGAGGTCCCTTACTTCCTCCATACCACTGGCCTTTTTACCCCAGGTATGGAGATGGGCCCTCGCCCTTTTAAACATGGTAGGACCCTGGTGGTGGTGCATAACTTTAGCCTGGAAGCCAGGAGGATCCTGGAGTGAGTTGTGTAGTCTAGATTCCTTGGCAATGCCTGCTAATTGTCTCATCTCTTGGAGGGGTTACTAATAATTCAAACCCCATGCTGAATACTCTTAGTAGCCAGTCAGCCTTCAAAATTTGGTAAGAGTGAATCCCTCTTCCCTGTCTCATAGTCTACCACTCCTCTCTCCAGGGTGTCCCAGTCGATCTCAGAGTGGTTAGGGGACTCGGCCAAGGATTGGACCCCCTATAGCCCATGGAGTCAGGGGATGAAAAGTGACAGCAGTGAAGACCACAGCAACGTAAGGGGCACAGGCCCTTGCGTCCCTTTGGCCAGCAGGGTGCCATGTTCTCCCAGTCAGGAGTAGGCCCCTTCCCCGTGTGCTCTGGCAGGGAAATAGTCCCTAAACCCAGGGACAGTGTCATACCCCTGGACGGGGTCTGGCAGAACGAGCCTGGAGGGCCCCAGGTGATTTGGCAGGCACAGCCAAAGGCAGGCCGGCGCCTCCTTCCCGCTGGGTGCCTGAGACACTTAGGCCTGGAAACGGCCCCTCCTGTATTTGATGCGAGCCTCTATATCTTCGCAAGAACAACAGCCAGTTAATTTATATACCAGATTGGCGCTGCTCTCACCCAGCCCTGTGCTCCCTTTCAGGGGAGCAATAGGGACACCTTGTCCCCCTCTTGCCCTGGCAAGGCAGGTGGCTGAATGAAGCGGTCTTCAGGGAGCCCATCCCCTCTTCTCCGCAGGTCCATCTTTAATGGAGCCGCAATTTGGGGTGGGCTTTTAAAGACATGACAGATACAAAGGGTAAAGCAAAGCGGCGCCAGCGACCACCGCACGCGTGCAGCCACTGGGACAGCAGGTGGACAAGCAAGAGCAGCGTGAGGCAGCCCCACCTGGCCGCCAGCAGGCCCTGCTCACTGAGCCGGTTGTTTAGGATTGTATGTGAAAGTTCTTTTAGCCCGCCGAGAATGCTTGAAAGTTTTGTTAGCTCACAGGCCCTGGAGGGGGAGAGGGGAGAAAGAGGGCAGCTGAGGCCGCTGGGCTTACCTAATCTCAGCTCCTGCCAGGGTCCATGGGGGGTGGGGCAGAGAAGCACATGTGGGTCCCAGGCTCTTGCCTTTATTGTGACAGGAGGTGTGTGTGGGGGGGTCTTTCCTGTGGATACTGGGGATTGGTGGTTTCAAACTCTTCAGGGGAAAAGGAGAAGTGGCAAGGGCCGTTTGGAGAAGCTGAGGGTAGTTTCTTATCATCCAAGCCATAAGGAAGAACCTGCCCTGCAAGTAAATCAGGCAGCGTGAAAGGGCAAGTGGCCTTTTGGAGAAGAAGTGGCAGGGGCCTTTCAGAGAAGCTTGGGGCAGCTCTTATCATCCAAACATCTAAACCTTAGAGAGGTGCAGACCTTGCTAGTGGGGTTTCCGCCAGGGGCACGGCTAGCTGGGGTGGTCACTCAAAAGGGGAACTTATGTCTAGGCCAGGCAGGTTGACGACGCACCAACTATAATATTTTACATGCCATTACAGACCTGACTGCTGAACCTCAGGCTTCCACCTTCTGCTATCTGCCCGCCATCTCCACCTACAGGTCTAAGAGAAATCTTCAACTCTACAGGCCCTACACCGAGCTCCCAGTCTTCCCCCCAAACCCACTCCTGCCCTGCTTTCCCCCTCTCCCTCAGTGGCAGCTCCTTGCTTCCAAGCCGCATAGGCACCCTCCACTCCTTTTCTGTCACACCCAGAGTCAGTCGAGCAGCAAATCCTGTCAGCTCTGCCTTTAAAACCCACCCATAATTCAATCCCTTCTCCCACTCCACTGCCATCACCAAAACCATCACCTCCTGTCCAGACTATTGAGAAGCCTTGTTATTATAAAACATGCCAGCAAATTCTTTGACATGCTTCCCTTTAAGAGGTAGAGTCTGCAAACTGGGCGGGCCTTTGCGACTGCCTCGGTGAATAGAGCGATGCTGCTTAACATCCAAGCTGGATTAGGAAAGGTGATCATTTCCTCCTGGTTCTTTCTCTTTCCCTCTTTCTCTCTCTCTCTCACTTGCTTTAGAGCCCTGAGTAAAAAATCTGGCTGCCAGTTGGGGGAAGGATTTGGGTTATACGGGTGTAAGCATTTGTCAGAACTCGGTGAAATTTATGTTTCTTGTTTGTAAATTTTACCTCCAAAAGAAAAATAAAAAATTTTGAATTCTAGTTAAAGAGATGTATGCTGATGTATTTAGGGGAAAGTATACCAAGGGTCACAATTTACTTTGAATGCAACCCCAAATTAAATGGATTGACAGATGAATGGAATAATGAATCGATATGAAATAAAGCAAATATAGCAAAATGTTGATGGTAGGATCTAAGGGGTGGATTTATGGGTTTCCACGGTAACATGTTTCAACTTTGCTGTATGTGGTGGCTTGGAGCTGTATGTACTCCAGAAAAGCACGTTCTTAAACTTAATCCATTCCTGCATGTGTGTGAACCTTTGTAAAGCAGGATCTTTTGATGAGGTTACTTCAGTTAAGGCGTGGCCCAGGATGGGTCTTAATCCTATTACTGGAGTCCTTTATAAGAGAATGAAATTCAGAGAGAGAGAAAAAGCCCCAAGGGGAGCAGCCAGAAGCTGAACAGCCACAGAACCCAGAAAAGAAGGGAGAGACCAGGAGATGCCACCATGTGCCTTGCCATGTGACAAGCTAAGGACCAAGGGTGACCAGCAGCCAGACCCACAGTGCCAGTCTTCAGGGAGAAAGCATCACCTTGATCTGGCTTGGTTTAGACTTTTTTTCCTAACCTCAAAATTGTGAGCTAATAAATTCCCATTGTTTAAGCTAACCCATGCATGGTATTTGCTTGGCAGCAAGAAAAACAGAAACACTGTACTTTGGAAACCTTTTGTAATAAAATGAAGGATTATTTTGATATCTGCATTTATAACATGGATTTCTATTAAAAGCAGCTTCTGCATGTCACAAACATGGGAAATGCTTTCAGCCCTTTTGAACAAACCATACATTTATATTTAAATGAAATCAACAAGGAGGAAATAGATGTATAGATACAAGGGGAAATAAAGGATGTTTATTATGGCAGAACTTGATCTGGCTGGGGAGTGGGTGGGGATGAAAATATTCCTAAGGAAGAGTCACTTAAACTGAGGCAGGTAAGAATTAACTAGTGGGGGCAGATGTGGCTCAAATGGTTGGGCGTCCGTCTACCATATGGAGGGACCTGGGTTCGATCCCCGGGACCTCCCGGTAAAATAAAAAAAATATATATAGAAGGCGCATGGGCTGCCAGGCTCTGTGTGCCGGTGAGCCGTCGGGCCCCAGGAGCCATGCAGCAAGATGATGATGTAACAGGGGAGAGACAAGACGAAAAGCTCCAGAAGCCAGGAGCTGAGGTGGCACAGGCGGCAGAATACCTCTCTCCTACATCAGAGGTTTCCAGGATCGAAGACTGGAGGAGGAGGATGAGAAGAGATGGCAGGAAACAGACATGGAGAATTGCCCAGTGAATGGACACACAAAAAAACAGCAAATGGGGAAGGGGGGGTTTAAAATGGATAAAGTAAATAAATAAATCTTAAAAAAAAAGAATTAACTAGTGAACAAGAGGGCCGTCTTAATTGTTTATGTTGGGTACCAAACCACCCCCAAATTTTAGTGACATAAAACAAATCGTTTTATTATGCTCATGGATTCCATAAGTCAGAAACTTGGACAATGTGTAGTAGGGACATTTTGTCTCTGCTCTATGAGGTCTGGGGTTCACCTAGAAAGACATAAAGGCTAGAGATGACTCCATAGCTGAGGACTGGAATCTTCTAGAGCTTCTTCACTCACCTGCCTGGCACCAGGGCTGAGCTGACTCCAAGGCTGGGCTCAGCTGGGGCTGTCAACTGTTGTGCCCACACACAGTCTTTCCATGCGGCTTGGGCTTCCTCAAAGCATGGCCACCTCAGCACACTTGTACTTTTTACATGGTGCCTCAGCTCCAAAGCGAATCATTTCCAAGGACAAGGAGGGAACCGTGTTGCCTTTTATGACCTAGCCTTGGAAACCACACAGTATCACTTCCACTCTATTCTGTTGGTTGAAGCAGTCACAATCCTGCCCAGATTCAAGGGGAGGGGACAAACCCCCCACATCTTGTTGAAAGGAGTGTCAAAGAATCTGTGGCCCTGTTTTAAATCTATCTCAGTGGGAGGAATGTTCCAGGTGAGGGAACGTCATGTAGGAAATCCCCGTGATGGGAGAGAGGTCAGCAAGTTCAAGATTTGAAATAAGTCCAAGCTCCCCCAGGCCCCATTGTGTACTCACATAGCACGTAAACCTCTCCTTCGTGGTAGTCAGCACAGCTGTTTGTCCACAATTTGAGAAATGTTTTTATTTGTTTTAATGAGCTCCACAATTGGGGGTGCCCATGCTACTGAAAGAGAGAAGCCTCTCGTTGCATTACCCAAAGAAAATTTTAGGTGGTGATATCCAAGGGCAATCTACTTTTGCCTTATTTGGAAGGTCGGTATTTTAGAGAAACATACAAACGTAAAAGCAGCAAGCAAGCAAGCCTTTTTCTAAACAAAAGTAGCTTACCAGGGCATTTGCAAACATTACATATCCTCCGACTCCACCCCAACCGAAGACAGACAGGCTATTTTCTGGAAGAGGACGCAGCCTCTTAGCACATCTTACTTAAGAATAAAAGACAAAGGCCACACAGCCCAATCTTCTCTCACTTTCTCATGCAATCACATCAGTTCCACCTTCAAAAGGAACAGAGAAAGCAAAGCCACCTCTGCTGTTACTAAACCACCATTAATTTCCTGCCTAAACTACTGCAGTAGCCTCATCCCTGATCTCTCTGGGTCTGCACCCCCCCACCCCCTGCCTCTTCCCCAGTAGCGGACAGAATAGATCCTGTTCAAAATTCAAGTCAGGGGGCAGATGTGGCTCAAATGGTTGGGCGTCTGTCTGCCATATGGAGGGACCTGGGTTCTATCCCCAGGACCTCCCGGTAAAAAAAAAAAAAAAATATATATATATATATATGGCGCATGGGCTGCCAGGCTCTGTGTGCTGGTGAGCCGCCAGGCCCCGGGAGCCATGCAGCAAGATGATGACATAATGGGAGAGACAAGACGAGATGCTCCGAAAGATCTGAAAACCAGGAACCGAGGTGGTACAGGTGGCAGAACAACTCTCTCCTACATCGGAGGTCTCCAGGGTCGAATCCTGGTGGAGACTGGAGGAAGAGGATGAGAAGAGATGGCAGGAAACAGACACAGAGAATTGCCCAGTGAATGGTCACAAAACAGCAAATGGGGAAGGGGGGGTTTAAAATGGAGAAAGTAAATAAATCTTAAAAAAAAAAAAAAAATTCAAGTCAGAGTCCATTCCTCCTCTGAAAGCCCAAAGCCCTCCCATGGCTCCATCTTAGACTACAATAGCCTACAAAGCCCTATATGATCTGCCCTTGTTTGCTTTCTGATTGCATCTCCCCCTCCCTCTCTCCACTCTGGCCACGTCGGTCTCCTTGCCCTTCCCAAACCGTTCTGAGACGCTCTTGCACTTGCTGATCCCACTGCAGGTATACCTTGCTTCTTCACTTCCTTAAAGTCTTTGCTTTAAATGTCACCTCATTGAGGCCTCTCCTGATCATTATATTTAAAACTGTAAATTGACAGCCCCCCCCCAGCATTCCCTTTCCTCAATCCCAGCTTAATTTTTCTCTGCGGCACCTATCTCCTTTTAACACCCTATATTTCTCAATGTTTGCTTTGATCATGTCTGTCTCCTCCCATTAGTTTCCCCCCACCATGGCTCCCTCCTCTGTCTGCTCCTTGTTTCCCTTGCTGTTTGCGCTTGTTGTCGGCTTGTCTTCTTTAGGAGGCACTGGGAGCCCAACTGGAACCTCCTATGTGGGAGGCGGGTGCCCGACTGCTTGAGCCACATCTGCTTCCCCTCCCATTAGATTTTTTTTTTACCGGGAGGTACCGGGGATCGAACCCCAGTCTCTCCATATGGTAGACCGAACCTCTTGAGCCACATCCGTTTCCCTCCCATTAGCTTTTGAGTTCCATGTGGACAGGGTATATTTTCCTGTTTTGTTGACTGATGTAGGCACAAATTAAGTGATCTGAGTTTTTGCATGAACAAATGAGTGGGCCAAAGACCTAGCTTCTAAGGTTAGAACCCTATCCGGGCATGATCAAAGGGTGAGTCTTCTTGGGAAGGGCATGGTCACAGGAGTTTCCTGGACTTGGTTCAGTCAGCAGCCAGAAAGATTGGGATTAGCTTTAAGGGAAAGGCGTGGCCAGGTCCTATAGGCGTGGGACTAAATCTGCTCTTAGAAAAATGGCCCCAAGACTGGAGACGGACCTCTAATAAGCAGTAGGGGCAGAGCCAAGAAAAATGCCCAATGGGTAGTGCGAGGCCAAGTCGCAGAGCGCTTGGAGTTCTGCTCCCGGGTGGGCGTCGGCGCCAAGGAATAACGCGCGTGGGCGCAGCGCTCCCGGGGTTCTGCGGGTGGGGTCAGGGTCCTGGGGCTGTGAAGAGCTCCTTGGGGTGGGGCAAATCCCTGAGCCCATGGGAGGCTCCCATGAAGAGTGTCAGAGGAACAGGCACTGAGAGTGGACTCAGGAGGGGTCTGCTGCTTGATGTGGGAAAATTTGGAGGCAACGCCTAAAGAGCCTGGGGGTGTGTCTCCTCAGGGGAGGGAGAGAGAGCCAATGATATGCAGCCATGGGCGCGGGCTGTCAAAACTCCGGGGGGCGGGACCATGCGACCGACCAGAGATGTGACCCAGGCCGAAGCCAATGGAGACGCCAGGTGGGCGGGGCACCGCCTTAAGGCCCCCGGGTGGAGCCAATGAGAGCCGCGCCGCATCCCCGCCGGCCCCGCCCCCGCGGGGTGCGCGCCGTTGCCTCGGGCGGCCGTTAGGGGCGGGGCCTGCAGCCGCCCGCGCGCGGCTCGCGCCCTCCCCTTTGTGTCGCCATGGCGGCGGCAGCGGCGGCGGCGACGAGGACGAGCGAGGGGTCGAGCGCGGCCGGGGCCTGAGGAGGCGACGCGACCATGGTGGTGAGGGACCCACGCGCCTGTCCGTCCGTCCGCGTGTCAGTCCGTCCGTCTTCGCGCGGCCCCGCCCCGCGCGCCCCGCCCCCGGCCCCGCCCGAGCCCGCGGCCTGCGCCGCCCCTGACCCTTCCGCGCGGTCCCTCGCGGCCCCGGGCCGGGTCCTGGGTCCGAGCCCTGAGCGTGGCCCCGCCCCCTCGGCGCGCACCCTCATCCCAGCCTTGAACGGGGTTGACAGTGGCGGGGCAGGGCAGCTTGGGGAGGAGGAGGAGCTGGTCCAGGGAAGGACCCGCGCCCTGCAAGCGGCCCCTGCCGGCGCCCGCTGAGCCCCCACCGCAGCGCCAGCCCCCGCATCCTCACTCCATCCCCATCTCTCCCCCGCCTAGCCGCGGCCGCCTCCCACCAGCCCGTTTCTCCTGAGCGCCACCTCCACCTGGCTCCATCCTCGGCCTGACCCTTTTCTTCTCTTTCTCCCTCATGCTCGCCCTGTCCCGGTCCCTGCCTGGATCCCCACCCCCTACCCCCATCAGCCTGGACCTTTACCTCAGTCTCTCCAGCCCTTCCCCTCCTTCTTACCCACCCCAACCCCCTGTACCTCCTGCCTGGCCCTTGGGTCCTCTCCATCTTCTGGTACTTATCCCCCCTCCCCCACCGTGGCCCTCCCATCAGGCTGCTCCCGCTCATTCAAGCCATTCATCCCCTCATTCGCTCACTTAACAGACATTCAACTGAGACCTCCTCTGTGTGCAGGCCTGGCACTCCAGGCACAGAGAGAGTCAGATCCTATCCTACCCTGGGGAGCTTCATGTGTTGGAGGGGGACCAAGCCCCCAGGGTGAGACCTGAGGATGAACTTGTGGTTAAATGGCCATGTAGGAGAAGCTAGAGCCCAGTCTGGGGAGTCCCCATCTGGCGACTGGTTAATGTATTCATTAGATTCCACCTGGGTCTAGCTGTGTGACTGGACTAGCACTGGGCATTGGGGACCCAGAGAAGAATCAGGCACAGTTCTGCCTGTCAGGAGCCCCAACTCTGTGCTGGGCAATGCTGGGGACTCAACCCAGGGTCTTGCTTCTGGGGAGGTCACAATCCAGTGATATCTCAGAGTGTAATGGGGGAATCACAGGCAGTCATCTAGGCAGGGAAGGGGGAACCTTGGATTGGAGAGAGCCCAGTGGAGGTGCCTGACCCAGCCTGAAGGCTCAGGGTGAACTTCCTTGAGGGCACATGTGAGTTGAGAACTGAAGGATGAGGAGGAGCCAACCTAGTGAAAGGGTGGAGTAGGGTGTTGCAGTCAGAGGGAAGAACCTGTGCAAAAGCCTAGAAGGAAATGAGAAGATGGTGCTGAGAGGGGGTGATGGGGAGAAATGGGGCTGGAGAGGTAAACAGAGACCAACTCAGGGTAGCCTTGAATGTCAGACCAGGGAGTTCAGACTTTATCTTGAGGACAGTGGGGAGCCATTGAAGGTCCAGGATCTATAGAGAGACAGGGGCAGGTTGGTGTTGTCTGAAAATGATTCTGGCACTTGTAAAGGAGAAGTTGGTGGGATGGGAGAGGTTGGAAACAAGAAGACTGATGAGATGAGGGCTGTGGTTCTCCAGACATCAGTGAAAGTCATTGAGGGCCGCAGAAGGGTTCTGAACAGGGAGGGATGGAAACAGCGTGTTTTCCCCCCAGGTACCTGCCTTGCCTTCTATCTCTGCTTCTCCAGTACCCCATTGCGGACCACACAGGGGGAAGCAGGCCCATCCTCAGTTTTGCCCTCCCTCCCCCTGGCCTACCTTCCTGCTCTGTGTTCAGGGTGGTGTGTCCAGCAATCCCGCCTCTAGGCCTAAGCTGGCAGATAACAATGCTCCCATTGTCTCTCTGCTCCCATCCCGGGAGGCCTCCGAGTCTTCTCTCTGCTCTACAGGCTCGCAGTACTGACAGCCTGGATGGCCCAGGAGAGGGCTCTGTGCAGCCACTGCCCCCCACGGGGGGGCCCAGTGTGAAAGGGAAGCCTGGGAAGAGGTGAGGGGTAAGGGAGAGGCTCATCTTTGGAGGGGGTCAAGTGCAGGAACCACTAGTGATTTGTCACCTGTCTCCTAGGCTCTTAGCTCCTCGAGGTCCCTTCCCCCGGCTGGCTGACTGCGCACATTTCCACTATGAGAATGTTGACTTTGGCCACATTCAGGTATGAGGACTTTGCAACCAGGTGAGAGCATGAGATCCCACCCTACCCTGAAGCAGTCTCAGCCCCAGGTTTCTCTGCCCTTGAAACCTATCCCTGGGACTGGCTGCCCCACCCATTTGAGCAGTGGGTGGCAGGGGTTGCAGGGGCCGGTGGAGAGCTGTTCATTCATTCATTCATTTGTTCCTTTATTCATTCAGAAACAACTTTTTGTTGGGTGTCTGCTCTGCACTGGGGCCCTGTACTCTAAGATTCATCAAGCCCTGTCCCTGGGAAGGTCCCAGTGGGAGACACAGACTCATCCTCAGATAGTGCCAGCCTGAAGTGGTTAGGACTGGGATGAAACGGAGGCCTCACTAGGGCCTTTGCTTCCCTCTGCAGCTCCTGCTGTCTCCAGAGCGCGAAAGCCCTGGCCTCTCTGGAGAGAATGAGCTGATGTTTGGTGTGCAGGTGACCTGTCAGGTGAGGTCACCCCTGCCTCTCATCTAGCCTGCGGGACTGCCCACCATGGTCCTCTCAGCTCAATGTAATGGGACCACTGTGCCCTTCTGTCCCTCCCACACCCCCAGGGCCGCTCCTGGCCAGTACTCCGCAGCTATGATGACTTCCGCTCCCTGGATGCCCACCTTCACCGGTGCATATTTGACCGGAGGTTTTCCTGCCTTCCAGAGCTTCCCCCACCCCCAGAGGGTGCCAGAGCTGCCCAGGTAACCTGCTTGTTGTCCCTGCCATCGGTGTCTTCTCATCAGTGATGTGCAAAACCATCAAGGCAGGGGGGATAGATAAATATTTAGATGCTGGTATGGCTTGAGTCCCGACCGATTAGAATGGGGATGTTCTAGAACTGCAGGAGGGTTCTGGAAGCTCCCTTTAGTTTTAGGATTAGGATATGGTCCAGGGGGTTCCATGAGAGGGTCAGTGTAGCCATACCACTGGGAAGCACTCAGGAGCTTGGGACAGCTTGTTTACATACTGATTTGCCACTATTTCAGTATATAACAGCTGGGCAGCACCCATGCATCCAGGCTGGATTTGAGGCTGCCCAGAGGCAAGCTAGGGCAGTGAGGGTGTGGGTGGGCTCTCTCAGGCTCCCCTCCTAACAACCTGCCCCCAGATGCTGGTGCCGCTGCTGCTGCAGTACCTGGAGACCCTCTCAGGACTGGTGGACAGTAACCTCAACTGTGGGCCCGTGCTTACCTGGATGGAGGTGGGCCCCAGCAGGGGGGCTTGGCATTGGGAGGAATGAGAAGTGTCTGAGGGGCAAGAACCAGGCTGGGAGTGTGTGGGCAAGGAAAGAAACGAGCCCGAGTAGAGGAGGCATTGGTATTTTAGTGTCTGTGTGGGTGCATGACTGAGAGAGAGAGAGAGTGTGTGTGTGTATATGTGTGTTAGCAGGTATTGGGATATGGGGATGTGAAGATTTAAAGATAAATGAGGTAGAAATGGGATTGGCTATCACTCACAAAACAGCTGGCTAATAGTGGCTTAAACCAGAGAGTTTTTAGGTAAAAAACGTGCAGTGTATGCCATGAAGGATGAGGTTGCAGGGGTGGACAGGGAAGACTTAGGGGCAGAGCATATGTGAGGAAAGAAGGGGGTTTGTTTTGAACAGGGCAGGAATTTAGAGGTATGGCCAATAGCTCTGCATGCCAGAGGCTCTTAGGTAGAGGACAGGGGGTGGCTTCCATGGCCATGGAGGAACCTTCTGTGTCTTTATCATCACCTGCTCTGGCTTCTCCCTGCCATTCACCCTCCACTGCAGTTGGACAATCATGGCCGGCGGCTACTCCTCAGTGAGGAGGCCTCCCTCAACATCCCTGCAGTGGCTGCCGCCCACGTGGTCAAACGGTACACAGCCCAGGCGCCCGATGAGTTGTCCTTCGAGGTGAGGCTGTGGGGGAGCAGACGCCAGCTGGCATCTCCACTGCCCTACCCCTCTGACCATCCTTCTCCTCTACCTGTCACTCCCAGGTGGGAGATATTGTCTCAGTGATCGACATGCCACCAACAGAGGACCGGAGCTGGTGGCGGGGCAAGCGAGGCTTCCAGGTAAGCCCGGCTCAGGTGGATGGGTGAGGCTTGGGCACTGTGCCAGCTGGTGCGGCCCAGCCACTGACCCTTAACCTTCCTCAGGTCGGTTTCTTCCCCAGTGAGTGTGTGGAACTGTTCACAGAGCGACCAGGACCTGGACTAAAGGCAGGTGAGTGTCATGGATGGGGCGGGGGGAATCTTCCCGCATCCTTTGCCTTTGCCTACTCTCCATCCTGTCCATCCCCTGTTCACCTACAGATGCCGACGGCTCCCCATGTGGCATCCCAGCTCCCCAGGGTCTCTCCTCTTTGACCTCAGGTAATAGAAGCGAGGGGCCAGGCCCTGTTCCCATGTCCCACTGGGCCAGTGGCTGCACTGACCCTGACCCTGTGTGGCCTGCCTTTGCCCCCACAGCTGTGCCCCGGCCGCGTGGGAAGCTGGCTGGCCTCCTCCGCACCTTCATGCGCTCCCGCCCTTCTTGGCAGCGGCTGCGGCAGCGGGGAATTCTGCGGCAGAGGGTGTTTGGCTGTGACCTTGGCGAGCACCTCAGCAACTCAGGCCAGGATGGTGAGCCTGGGCCACCCTACCTCCCCTACTCCTCCCACCCCAGATGCAGCCTGCTAAGCCCTGACCTCATGGCTTTCCCCCAGTACCCCAGGTGCTGCGCTGCTGCTCTGAGTTTATCGAGGCCCATGGGGTGGTGGATGGAATCTACCGGCTCTCAGGCGTGTCCTCCAATATCCAGAGGCTGCGGTGAGACTACCAAACACTTTCTTTCACATATACTGAGCACCATCTCGATTCTAGGGACACAAAGTTATTGGGAGTTAGGGCATAGAGCAGAGGTGGAGTGAGACTGGGAAAAGAGAGAGAGCTGCCTTGAGGAGGCTCAGGCCTGAAGGGGGAGAGTAATGTTAGCCTTCTATGCAGAGGGATCACCCTTCACTGAGCACCTTCCAGGTGCTGAGTGCTCTTCCAGGCCTTGGACACGCAGTGGGGAATGAGACAGCCAGAGACCCCTGCCCTCCTGGGGCTCACGTTAGAGGGAGAGACAAACCAGGAAATGATCCTTACTAGAACAGGACAAGTGCTATGGGAGAAAAATAAATTGAGGAAAGAGAATAATAATAATAATAATGGATCAGGGAGGAGTACTGCAGTTTTGGATAGAGCGGGCAGAGAAGACCTTGAGGGGCAGAGCTCTGGAGGAGGTGAGAGAGCAAGCCATGTGGCTATCCTGGCAAAAGCATTCACAGCAGAGGGAATAGCCAATGCAAAGGGGAAAGTGGTAGGAGATGATGCCCAAGAAATCATAAGGGGCAGATTGAGCAGGGCCTTTTTGACAACTCCTAGGATTTTGGCTTTTACTCTGAGGGAGCAGGGAGCTACCAGAGGGTTCTGAGCCCAGGAGGTTCTGCACACATAACCATCTGGGAAGCAATGAGGCAGGAGCAAGGGGCTGCCAGGAGGCTATGAGGTTAGAGCATGGGGCCTGGGGGAAGCAGTGAAAGACGAGGCCAAGGGGTCCTGGTGGGTACCTGTGAGCCGTGATACTCCCGAGCTTTTACTCCGTAGTAGGAGCATGGTCATGCTCTGGAGTCAGACAGCCTTGGGTAGTTTCCCGCAGGTACATCTCCCACCTGAACCTCACTGTCCTCCTGTAAAATGGGGTGCAGCCGTCTTTGCCACACAGGCCTGTTGGGCAGTTCAGTCAGGTTCTGGGGAAGAGAATTAGATCCACCCATGGGCACTTGAGGGTTGGGGGAGAAACTGAGGCAGACTAGCTCTAACCCAAATCTTCCTTCTCCTTGGCCTGGTGGCCTCAGGCATGAGTTTGACAGCGAGAGGATCCCTGAACTGTCTGGCCCTGACTTCCTGCAGGACATCCACAGTGTGTCCTCCCTCTGTAAGCTCTACTTCCGAGAGCTGCCGAACCCCTTGCTCACCTACCAGCTCTATGGGAAGTTCAGTGTGAGTAGGTGGCTGGGCCAGGTGGGAGGGGTGCTGGCATGCTTCTGGCCCAGCCCCCACCATACCTGTCCCCCATCTCAGGAGGCCATGTCAGCGCCTGGGGAGGAGGAGCGCCTGGTGCGGGTCCATGATGTCATCCAGCAACTGCCCCCGCCTCACTACAGGTAAGCCAGGAGGGGTGGGGCAGGGCTGTGGCAGGATCCTGAGGGAGTTGAGGCTCAGGCGTTACCCTCTGCTCCCACCCCCAGGACCCTGGAGTACCTGCTGAGGCACTTGGCCCGTATGGCGAGACACAGCGCCAACACCAGCATGCATGCCCGCAACCTGGCCATTGTCTGGGCACCCAACCTGCTGCGGTAAGCTGGCAACGAGCCAGCCCATCTCCTCAGCTCCCTGTCATGGAGCAGGCCTCGGGTCTCCTCTCTACCCCAGGAGCCCCCTCCCCACTTCTCTTCTCTTGCTTATTCATCTAATACATATTTATCAAGTGCCTCCCATGTGCCAGGCCCTGATCTTAGCACTGGGGACATGGTGGTGAGCAAAGCCTTGTCATCCTGAGGTTCACATTTTCATGGGGGAGATGGACAATGAGCCAGCAACAAGAAAAATACAGGGTAATGTCTGACCATGAGAAGTATTGAGGAAAAAGCTACAGAGCAGGGTCAGGCAACTTGGCAGTTTTAGATAGAGTGGCAAGGAGGGCTGCAGTAAGGGAGCTCTCTCTGGCCAGCTGTAGGCAGGTTCTGTGACTGGGAAGAGTTCACAATCTTTTGGGGAAGCAGATAATAAGTAAATGAATAAGTAAAATAGATGGGACATCAAATAGTGAGTATAAGAACAATGAGGGAATATCAACAAAGAATAGACAGCAGGAGTGCAGAGAGGAGGTTTACAATTTTTTGTAAGACCCCACTGAGAAGGTAACCTTTAAGTCAAGACCTGAAGGAGGTGAGGAAAGGTCCCATGTGGACATCTGGGGAGGAGCAAACCAGGCAGAAGGCACAGCAAGCAGGGGGCGGGGGCGCTGAGACTGTGCCTGGGGTGTTGGGGGAACAGCAGGGAGGCCAGTGGCTGGAGCTGAATGAGAAAGTGAGGGGTGGAGGGGGAGGAGATGATGAAGACAGAGAAGTGACAGGGGACTGGATGAGGGCTTTGGCTTTCACCTGGAGTGAGGAGCAGCCAGGGGAGAGTTCACAGGCTCCTCTGGCTGCATGGGGAGAGCAGACTGGGGGGACAAAGACAGGAGCAGGGAGACCAGGGAGGAGGCTATGCGATGATCCAGGAGAGAGAGTACGAGGCTGGACCAGAGTAGGGCAGTGCAGGGGAGAGGAGTTTAGATTCCAGGTGGAGTTTGTAGGTGGAGCTGACAGGGTCTCCTGGATGACTGGATGTGGGTGTGAGGGACAGAGAGGGGTCAAGGTCGAGGTGTTGGGGCTGAGCCACTGGCAGGACTGCACTGACTGAGATGGGGAAGGTGGAGAAGCAGCAGGTTTGGGGGAAGGTTGAGAGCCCAGTTCTAGGTGTGATCAGTTTGAGAAGGTCACAGGTGCTGAGGAGACACCCCTGCTTCCATTGGCTCCCCACCTTGCCGAGCCAAAACCGGCCAGCAGGGCTTAAGGCACCTGGCCTCCCTCCTCCCCTCCAGGTCCATGGAGCTAGAGTCAGTGGGGCTGGGTGGGGCGGCGGCCTTCCGGGAGGTTCGGGTGCAGTCAGTGGTGGTGGAATTCCTGCTCACCCATGTGGACGTTCTGTTCAGCGACACCTTTGCCTCTGCTGGCCTCGACCCTGCAGGTACGCTCACCCCACCCCCTGATATCCTGTCCCCTCTGTGTCAGTGGGAGGGCAGGTGGGCTCCCAGCCCCCTATCCCTACCCGACTGAAGCTGGGCCTCCCTCTCAGTTCCTTGAGGACCCTGCCCCGGCCTCTTTCCCCCCACTCCACACCCCCCAGCCTCCTTCTCATTTCAGCTCCTCCGCTCAGGATCCCCACTTCTTGGCCCGGATGCTGCTCTTCCTTCACCCCTTGTAGTTCCTGGGGGCACTCAGGGCCATGGGTCCACCTGGGAGGAGGTGGGAAGTCCCCAGATTTGACCCCACCCCGGCCCCTCCCAGACTCCCTGCCCTGCCCCGGACCCCAGCCCAGTCAGGATTCAGCGCGACGGAGGGCCTTCTGGCCCGAGGTAACTGAAGCCAGAGCCGCTGCCCTCGCTGGCTGCTGGGAGCTGCCTCCTCATCAGCTCGTTCCGCCTCACTCCCGCTCACCTGCCTGCTGCCCACCCATTCCCGCCCGACCCGCCCTGGCCCCCTGCCTTGCCAGCCCGGGTGGGCACGCTGCGGGGCCGGGGCTTGGGCTGTAGCGCTTGGCTTTGCCTGTGGCCTTGGGTGGTCCCAGGGCTGACAGCTGCCCGCTTTCCGCATTCCCCAGGCCGCTGCCTCCTTCCCAGGCCCAAGTCCCTTGCGGGCAGCGGCCCCTCCACTCGCCTGCTGACACTGGAGGAAGCCCAGGCTCGTACCCAGGGCCGGCTGGGGACACCCACTGAGCCCACAACCCTCAAGACTCCAGTCTTACCTGTGGAAAGGTAGTGAGAGGCTGTGTGAGGGGTGGGGGCAGCCCTAAAGGCCTGGGTTGTCACACTGTCTTATGTGTCTCACCCAAACCCCAGGAGGAAGGGGGAGAGAGGGGAGAAACAGCGGAAGCCAGGGGGCAGCAGCTGGAAGACCTTCTTTGCACTGGGCCGTGGCCCCAGTGCCCCCCGAAAGAAGCCTCTGCCCTGGCTGGGGGGCACCCGGGCTCCACCCCAATCTTCAGGTTGGAGGCTGGGCGTTTGGCATGGGGTGGGGGTGGGGATGGTGCAGTGCCCCCATGACCCTCCTGCCTTTCACTGCAGGCAGCCGAACTGACACAGTCACATTGAGATCAGCCAAGAGCGAAGAGTCGCTGTCATCACAGGCCAGCGGGGCTGGTGAGCACAGGGTGGGCCATACCTGTGCCCAGGTGGAGCCGGGAGGGCCTGGGACCCTGGGCTTGGCCACCAAATGCTCCACTACAAATTTGGGGGTCTTGGGGTTTTTTTTAAATTTTGATCTGGACATTAGTTATAATGATTTGGATAAAGCATCACCTTTGCATCATGACACATGGTAATCATTGGTCCATGCAGGGCCCTTTAAAACAGTTTGTTTATTCCTTCCTTTAAATTTTTAAAAAATAACCTAATGAACACCCATAAACTCAAAGGCCAACCCCAGAATGAGAAGAGCGCCAAGACCTTAACTGTGAGCTCCCCCACTCCCCCCCACCCCCAACTTGGCCTCCTCACCAGGGGCATCTTCTAAATGTGGTGCTTATCACCCCTTGAGTTCCAGGTTTGATCACATACAGATGTAGAACTAACATTGCTCAGCAATTTCTATGCGTTTTTGGAACTTTATTTAAGGACGTCGTAAGAAAGGGGCTGTGGTGCTGTGTGTGTGGAGTTTGACTTTTTCACTCACCCACTTCTTACAAACTGCCTTCCATATGGCCTAGGCTGGTCGCTCTCCAGTGCTCCCTAATAGGATAGCCACTATCCTATCATGAGTGGCTGACCATCCTACTCTCCGCGGACTGGGGGCCCCCGTGAGCACTCCGCACTCCTCGGAGGTCTCTCCCCCATCCCAGGAGCGGCCATGCTGTCCTCTAGGGCACACACATGCCCAGATGAGCCAGAGAAGGAGGGACTGTTTTTCAAAGGGGGGTGTCCCACTCTGTGCTCCCAGCGGCTGCGCCTGAGAGCCTTTGGGTTTGTCAGACATATCTCTTGCCTTTGAGTCTGGAATGGTTCTCTTTGTGGTCATGCCATTCACTTCCCTCCTCACTCGTGAGTCTGAGCAGTTCTGCCTGGCTTTACAGCCTTTGCAGCCCTCTGTAGGGAAACGCCATTCCCCTACCTTCCTACTGGGCTGTGTGCCCTGTCCTCACTGACGCGTGGGTATATAAACTGACCCCAACCCTCCCCCCACGTCCAGGTCTCCAGAGGCT
The DNA here is from genome assembly GCA_026826555.1 of Tolypeutes matacus. Classification (NCBI taxonomy): domain Eukaryota; kingdom Metazoa; phylum Chordata; class Mammalia; order Cingulata; family Chlamyphoridae; genus Tolypeutes; species Tolypeutes matacus. The sequence continues at coordinate 3,032,917 of JAKSZT010054567.1, read as the reverse complement.
GCATAGGCTACGGCGACCCCACTCCAGCAGTGATGCTTTTCCTGTGGGCCCAGCACCTGCCGGCTCCTGTGAGAGCCTGTCCTCTTCCTCCTCCTCGTCCTCCTCCTCCTCATCAGCCTCCTCCTCCGAGTCCTCAGCAGCTGGGCTGGGTGCACCCTCCGGGTCCCCCTCACACCGTACCTCAGCCTGGCTAGATGATGGGGATGAGCTGGACTTTAGCCCACCCCGCTGCCTGGAGGGGCTCCGGGGGCTTGACTTTGATCCCCTTACCTTTTGCTGCAGCAGCCCCACCCCAGGGGACCCTGCACCTCCTGCCAGCCCAGCACCTCCGGCTCCTGCCTCTGCCTTCCCACCCAAGGCAATTCCCCAGGCCCCCTCGCCCCGTGGGCCTGCCAGCCCCACCTCATCCACTGCCCTGGACATCTCGGAGCCCCTGGCTGTATCAGTGCCACCTGCTGTGCTGGAGCTACTGGGAGCCGGGGGGACCCCTGCCTCGGTCAGCCCATCACCACCTCTGCCACCAGCTTTCAGCCCTGGCCCAGGCCTGCGCCCCCATCTTATCCCACTATTGCTGCGCGGAGCCGAGGCCCAGCTGAGTGACACCTGCCAGCAGGAGATCTCCAGCAAGCTGTCAGTGCCTGGTCCCAGGGGGCCTCAGGACCGGCATGGTAAGTCCTGCTTGGCCTACCCACACCCTCACGGACCCTAGGCTGTCCCCAGGATCCGGCTGAACCCCCTTTCCATTCCTCTCTGTATAGGTCCTGCTTTGGATTCACCACTGCTGCCCCCACCCCTGTCCCTCCTGCGTCCGGGGGGGGGCCCCACCCCCACCCCCCAAGAACCCAGCACGCCTCATGGCCCTGGCCCTGGCTGAGCGGGCTCAGCAGGTGGCCCAGCAACAGGGCCAGCAAGAGCATGGGGGCACTCCACCTGTTCCCCGCTCCCCTTTCCGCCGCTCACTGTCCCTGGAGGTAGGCGGGGAACCTGCAGGGACCTCCGGGGGTGGGCCACCCCCCCACTTCCTAGCCCACCCAGCTGTCTGGACCCCAGGACCCCCACCTTACCTACCGAGGCAACAGAGTGATGGGAGCCTGATGAGAAGCCAGCGGCCCATGGGGGCCTCAGGGAGGGGACTCAGAGGCCCTGCCCAGGTCAGCACCCAGCTTAGGGTGGGTGGAGGGTGCAGGGATGCTCCAGGGATGGCTGCTCAGTCCCCATGTGCTGTCCCCTTACAGGGTCCTACCCCAGGCATCTTCTCCCCAGCCCCCCGGGAGTGCCTGCCACCCTTCTTCAGGGTCCCCAAGCCAGGCTTGTACCCCTTGGGCCCCCCATCCTTCCAGCCTAGCTCCCCAGCTCCTGTGTGGAGGAGACCCCTGGGCCCCCCTGCTTCACTTGACAGGGGAGAGAACCTGTACTATGAAATTGGGGGTGGTGAGGGGTCCCCCTACTCTGGCCCTACACGGTCCTGGAGCCCTTTCCGCTCTGTGCCCCCTGATAGGCTCAATGCTTCATATGGCGTGCTTGGCCAATCACCGCCACTTCACAGGTCCCCCGACTCCCTGCTCAGTTACCCACCCCCTGCCTCCTGTTTACCCCCTGACCACCTTAGCTATTCAGCACCCCAGCACCCTGCACGGCGCCTCACCCGGCCCGAGCCCCTCTATGTCAACCTAGCCCTAGGGCCCAGGGGGCCCTCACCTGCATCCTCCTGCTCCTCCTCACCTCCTGCCCATCCCCGTAGCCGCTCGGATCCCGGGCCCCCAGCCCCCCGCCTTCCCCAGAAACAGCGGGCACCTTGGGGCCCCCACACCCCTCATAGGCTACCTGGGCCCTGGGGCCCACCTGAGCCTCTCCTGCTGTATGGGGCAGCCCCACCAGCCTATGGGAGGGGAGGTGAGCACCTCCGAGGGTCTTTATACAGGAATGGGGGGCAAGGAGGGGAGGGGGCTGGTCTCCCACCCCCATACCCCACTCCCAGCTGGTCCCTCCACTCTGAGAGCCAGACCCGAAGCTATTGCTGAGCCAGAGCTGGGAGGGACCTTCTTCCCTGGATCTTGCCCTACCCCATCCCTTGTTTTGTATTTTCTTGAGCTCCCAACCACCTCCCCAGGTTTCTAACTTTGTAACTTGCTTCTGATGTGAGTCCCTAACTTTTAATCATGGCTCCCTTACCCTGGGCTGAAAGACAAACTCATCCCCTCACCATCCTCCACCCTGGGGGCCTTTGCACAAATTGAGGGGCTAGGCCTACACCCTGACCTTCTCCCCAGGAGCCCCCAGCATGTCCTGAGCTGTGCACAGGGGTGGGGGTGGGGGTGGGGGTGAGGCAGCTCCTGCCCCCATCCCCCCACCCCACTAAACCATCTGACAAAATTAATGAATAAAAGTGGTGAAAATGTAGTCGCTGATGTCATGCTGGGGCCAGGCTCAGTGACTGAAGAGGCAGAGACACAGATGGGTTGCTTTATCACTTTATTTCCTTTGGGGCAGGTGCTGAGCTGTCAGGAGTGGGGCTGAGGCTGGGCCTCTCTCAGGGTTGGCATCCACCTTACAGCTCTGCTATGATTTCCTCCAGCAGATCCATCCTGAGAAATGGTGGGGTGGGGGCAGACCTAGGGTTACCTCAGGGAAGAAGGAGGGGCCAGGGTTCCCCCCACCCCCAGGGCCCCATACTTCTGCAGGCTGGAGAAGAGACCACTTCTGATCCGGTCACTGCTGGGCACCTGAAGGAGAAAAGGGCTGGAGCTGCCACCCTGTGGCCATGGGGCTTGTGGCGGGCCTGGGGAGGTGAGAGGGGGGCAGGAAATGGGCTCAGGGTCCCCTGTTTCACCTGCCTTCATGACCTTCCCTGACAGCAGCCTTCAAAGGGAAGGGGAGAGCCTCCCTGTCAGTCAGTGAGCAGGGGACAGGCTCCCAGGGCTGAGTTCCCAGCAGGGAAGCAGGGCTGGTTAGGGGTCACAGGTCAGTTGGGGGTCCTTGAGGGTCACCCATCAGAAGAGAGGCACCCAGCGACCCTGAGGTTGGTGAAGATTGAAGGGGGTCACACAGGGTCTGTGGGTATCCAGACCTTTGAGCTGGGCTCCAGGCGGCAGCGCAGGCTGATCCTGGCTGTGGTCTCCTGAGAGTGCAGCCGACAGCAGGGGCTGAGGTCGGGGCCAGGGCTGCTGCCTAGAGTCAAGCTGCTGCCCGAGTCCCAGGCCGTGCCTTTCTGGACATTGCTGTGACTTGTGACCTCAGGAGTCACTGGGGCCTGTGGAGCATGATGGCAGAGCACTGTCGTGGGTTTCCCAGATATGCTGCAGTCTGGTTGGTCCCACACACTGCTGCCCTGGCTCCTACCTGGGATGGGATGGGGTCTGGGGGCATCCCAGGGAGCCTGGCTCTGAGTGTAGTCTTGGCTCTGGAAGCCACCTCGTAGTACAGTGTCTCTGGGAGATCAGACCAGTTAGTTACAGTGGGGCAGGGGGCAGAGCTCAGCTGTGCCCAGCATCCACCATCACCCCCTCCTTGCCCTCCTACCTGGTGGAGGGCCCAGTGTGGCCCAATCCACCGAAGAGCTCGCCTCAGGAGCCGAGTCCTGTGGAGACGAGGCTGGGCGTGGAAACACGGGCCTGCGCTCCACATAGCTACCCCCCAGCCCCCACCCACCCGTCCTGTACCTGGGCCATGGCTTCTCGCAGCAGGTATCGAGTACTCTGCAAGCTGCCCCAGCGGTCAGCAGGCTCTAGGCCCAGCCCCGCCCGAACTAGGGCCTGGTAGGGAGCTGGTACCAGGGGGTCCAGGGCCGGGCTCTCACTTGCCTCCATCTTGGCCTTCACTTCAGGCCCCTCTCTTCCAGCCCAGGGCAGCTCTCCTGTGGGGGAAACATGATTGGGGACCCAAACGGTGGGGTGCCTCAGTGGGACTGGGTGTAGGGTCACTCACTGACCAGTGAAGACCTCCTGGGCCAAGATACAGAAGCTGTAGAGGTCTGAGGTAGTGGTGGGCACGTCACCGCAAATCAGCTCGAGTGGCAGCCATGGATACAGTTCAGGGGGCGGAGGCAGTCCTGGGCCTAGGCCTCCCCAGGGGCAACTCTGCTGTGGCCTGTGGAGCCCAGGGGCCTGGTGAGCTAGTAGCTGCTGAACAGAGCCATGGGGGCAGGCGGGCAGGGCAGGTACTCACCTGGGCCGCAGCCAGCGTTGGTGCAGTGGGCGCCCGTGCTCCAGGCTGCCCACCTTGGCCAGGCCTGGCCGCACCAGCTGCACGGCGTGGGAGCTGAGGCCGCCATGAACACGCCAGCGGGCCTGCAGGAACAGCAGGGCCTCCAGCACCTGCAGCAGCAGGCGGCCAGGTGGCAGGCCCGGCACAGCCCGGGGTGCCCCCTCACTCGGTCCCCGTGGATGCAGCACTGCGTGCAGGGAGCCCAGCCACACAGGCTCGAAGAGGAGGCACAGCCCCGACAGGTCCACCGAGGGGCTCAGGGCCATCAGCAGCAACAGATTGGGGTGGTGCAGTGTGCTGGGCAGGAGGGGAGCAGGCCACTCACGAGGAGGCCCCAACCCACACAGGGTGGGGGCTGCTCCTGGGCACAGACCACCATGCAGAGGGAGAGAGGGCAAACAGACCCACGGTCATAGTGCCTGGCAGTGGTTGAGCCAGGCCCCCAGCTTGTACCCCATCCACGGGGCCCCAACCCATACCTGCGCCTCCCTAAGGCCTAGAGGACCCAGCACTTCCCAGTGTGCAGGAGGGCTCCATGCTAGGTGCTGGCCACTCTAGCTCCCTGGTTGTCTGTTTCCAAAGCACTTGGGTCGGGTGGACAGGCAGGATTCTGGGGGCCCAGGCAGGGCTGGGGTGGGGGAGACGGGTGGGGAGACTGCGGGTGGGGTACCTGCAGTGATGAAGGTCAGCCAAGAGCACATCAGGCTGGGTCCCGGGGACCTTGAGCTGCCGCACGGTCACGGGGTGGCCCCTCCACAGCAGGCTGGGGAAGGGGAGGGTAGAGCGGGCCATGGAGCTCTGAGGCCTGGGGACTAGGTTTTCCCTGAGAGGTAAGCAGGCGAGCTCGAGTCTCCTGGAGCCCTCCCCAGAGCCGGACAGGGGCTGTCTCTCACTTGGCCATGAGGGTGTGGGAGCTGCTCTCATAGGTGCGGTCGGGCTCACCCTGGGCTGGCAGCAGCTCCCTGGGGTCTGCGAGGGGGATGCCCGTTACCTGCCCCAGTGGCCACAGGCTGCTCAGCTGGAGAGGGGAGCAGGGGACATGAGGCACAAAGAAAACGGGTAGTCCCCACTTCCCCTATCTCTCCCTCTTACCTGGCCAAACCCCAAGGCTGGGATTGGGGGGGGTCTCCTGATCTCCTCCGGCCTCAGTGCCCTGGGGGAAAGGACAGGCCAATGGGGTCGCAAGGTGGGTGGGCAGGCTTCAGGGTGTGGACAGTTACCTGTTGGTCTGTATCAGTCGCAGCGAGGACAGGGGGCCACGCAGGTTGTGCCCAGAGCCGGCCTGCAGCTCGCCCAGGGGGGCAGTGGGTGCCCACTCTCCGCCATGCACCAGTGCTGTTATGCGGGCACGGCAGAGCTGCAGCAGCTCTCGCACCTGGATGGGACACCTCGGGTGAGGCTGGGTGGGGGTGCTGGCCCTGATGCCCCCACCCCCGCCACTGCTCACCTCCCAGCTCTGCTTGCCACCGCGCTGTTCAGCCCAGTCCCGTGGTGTGCGGCCCTGCTGGTCATGCAGACGCAGGTCCCCCCCCGCCTGCAGCAGGTGTCGCATCACCAGGCTGCAGCCCGAGAAGGCACCCGCGTGCACCGGTGTGCTGCCATCCAGGCAGCGGCTGCATTGGAGGGCAAGAACGGATTAGGAAAGGGAAGGGACAGGGACGGAAGGTGGGAGGATGGGGCACTGGGGGAGGGGAGGAGTCACCGTGAATCTGGGAAGGGGTTTGGGAAGGGAGGGGTCAGGGGGACCACATATGGCCTTTGAGGGTTGAGCCACCAGGAGAATAGGAGGAGTCACTGGGAGATGAGAAGAGGTTAACTGAGGACAAGAAGGGTCGCTGGGGGACGGGATGGTCATCAGAGAACGAAAGTGGGGCTGAGGGAGAGCGACCTCTGGGGAAGAGTCCTGGCTCTTAGAGGCTGAGGCTCAGGGTGCTGGGAGCGTGAGGACCTTGCCACCTGCCCACTCACTGGTTGGGGTTGGCACCGAAGGCCAGCAGGAGCTGCACGGAGGAGCTGTGGCCCAGCAGCGCCGAGAGGAAGAGCCCCGTCTGCCCAGCAGAGTTTTCACCATCTACCTGCACAACTGAGGCACAGCAAGGCTGAACACTGTCCCCTCCCCATCCCCTCAGGGCAGAGATCCTGGGGGCTGGGGGCAGCGCCCTTGCCAATCCCCAGCCTCCATGGTCCCTTCTTGACTGTGTGACCCTTGACCTCAGGTTCCATCTCTGTCCTGGAATCCCCATCCTCCAGCTCTTTAGAATCTATCTCAGCACACTGCTCCCAGAATCGCCATTAAGTCCACAGAATTGGAACAAGGGTTGACAGCCACCTGCTGTGCTGACACCCACCGCCCAGCCTAGCGACATCAAAGTCGCCCTAAATGTCCCTAGGAGCCAGCAGGAGGTGAACAGTATGGGGATTTTGCTAACGGGAGCGTCCACCCAGCTCTAAATCAGTGGTGTAAACAGAGACCCCAAATGGCCCTGTGCAATTCTTCAAGCAAAGCAACACTCTGGATTTGATCAAGAAATCTCTCAAGTTTATTGTTGAATAACAATAAACTTGAGAGTTTAGTGTTGAACACTGCAACCTCCTCTGCATTCCCATTTCCACCCCTGTACCAACCCCCGCCCTCACCATCTTCCTGCTCAGAATCCCCCTGCCAACCCCTCACCCTCTGCCCCAAGCCCTGCATCGCCATTCTCTTCATCCCCAAGTTCCTCTTCCTCCAGGTGCTACCCCAGGGAGGGCAGATGCCTGGAGTGCCAGCTGCCCTCCACTCCCATGCACTGGACAGACATGGCTCATCCATCAAGCACCTGCTCCCAGCCTGCTCTCTGCCACAAAATTCCTTCTGGAGCCTCCAATTACCACATTACTTACCATCCTTATGTCCCCTTTTACTCAAGAGCCCACCATCTTTTGCAATGGCATCCTAACTGGTTTTCTGCATTCACTTAGCCCCTTAGAGGGATCTTCTTAAAACACAATCATTGGCTCTCTGCCCTTTGGGGAAGGAGGGTCCCCTGACCGGGTTATTTCTCATCTCTTCTCTGTCTCATTTTTTCTCATCCATGGCACCATTTTCATGGACCCAGTTCCTGAACATCAACATTTGGTGCCCAACTTGGGTCCCTGAAAATGCAATTTTTCTTTCAGTCAGTGCGCAGTGGGCCAAGGAGCTCCTGAGAGCGGTTTTAAAGAAAAAGAAACAGGAGAGCAGCAGTGGATCCCCTCCAGAAGAATCAAGCCTAGAGTTGAAGATGCTGCCGAAACTTAAACTATGGACATGGTGGTTTCAAATTGGATTAATTATAGGTAAAGAATAAGGTCAAGGAAAAATCAAACTCTTTTTATCGCAAGAAGAAGAAAAGGACTATGGTTACCAGTTTGGATGACCAGACATTGGCAGCAGTCTCCAGAATCCCACTTGCTGTGGCATTTCCTCAACCATTATTTAAAAAGAACTAAAACAGTGATTGGACTTTTAATGGCAGGAATTTTGGGACTGATTGGCATCATAGCCACTGCAGCCATCGCTGGCACAGCCCTGCATCAAGGAGTCCAGACTCAACAATATGTTAAGGATTGGCATAAAAATGCAAGTGAGATGTGGCATAGCTAGTCTCACATTGATATGGAACTGAATAATCATATGAATTATCTTGAAACAACTACATTTCGGTAATAAAATTCATAATTAAAAAAACAACAACCCACAATCATTTCAAGGACTAGATAATACAAGTTGTTCCCATAAAAATAAAAATAAAAATAAAGGATGGGGAGGAATGAACAGTTAAGATCTAATGGGTTATTTAGTGGACATGGGAAAGGTTTTTCATTACCTTACAGTAATGGACACAGGACATGGTAAATATCATCCAAACTTATTAAACTGTACCATACCATCTAAATTGTAAACTAAAAAAAAAAAAAAAAAAAAAAAAAAGAAAGAAAAATAGGCAAGGCTCATTTTATGAGGGTGGCATGACCTTCATTTCCAAAACCAGAAAACAAAATTATATTATAAACACATAGGCAGAAACCCTAAGTGAAGTAAGAGGGGAAACCCAATTGGTTTTTCCTTAAAAAGCCAGGATGATTCAACATAAGAAAATAAATTAACATAATAAACCACAAACTCAGTAAAAAAGCACTTGACAAAATTCAATACTTACGATTAGAAAGAAAAAACTCAGAAAACTAAGACTAGATGGGAACTTCCCTAAGTTGGTAAAAGTAATAAACCAAAAACCAGTGGCAAGCACGAACTTAAAGCTTAGTTCGTAAGTAAGACTCGGTTCCTTTACTATCAAGACAGAGGCTAGAGAGGGCCACTGACAACATGGTTTGGGAGGTCTGGCCAATCCCTCAGGAGTAGAAAAAGAATTCAGAGTTTAAGGATCGAAGGGCTGAGACCAAATTGTCATGGTCTGCAGATAACTGAAAAACTCAAAGAATCAACAACTATTAATAAGCAAGTTCAGAAAGTGGCCAGATACACAGTCAACTTACAAATATCAATGAGCTACGGAAATTGTAATTTGGATGATGGCCATTTCCTGCCTACAACTCGGGTGGTTTCCCATCACACACACACAAAAGCCAACCTAACTCACACTCCTTTCAAGGCCCTTTGCGGCCGGGCCTGCTGCCTCTCTAGCCTCAGTCCTGTCCCGGGAGTCCCCCAGCTCCCTGCTACTGCTCACACACGCCACCCCATCTTGGCTTCAGGGGCCCCTACCCTGGCTCGGCCCCCTTTCTGGAATGCTCCTCCCGCAACTTTCTCTATGATGGGCTCTTAGAGACTGTGGGAGTCCAGGAAAACCCCTTCCTACAGGCCATCCTGTTCAGGTGGCCGCCTCCTCCCAGCCACTCTTACAGCTCCTCTGCTGGATTTCACCCCATCACCAAGCACAGGGCCTGGCACCCTCCACATTGCCCTTTGCTCCCCGCTGCGCTCTCACCTCTGCGCAGCAGCCGGGCCAAGCCCCAGCCCGGGCCCCCGGCCACCGCCAGGCGATGCAGCTGGCCCACCAGGGCTTCCGAATCCCCAACGGAGCCCAGCTCCACGGGACAGCGAAAAGGCAGCGAGGGCATCTGCAGGCTGGAGGCTCAGGCAGCTCCTGGGCAGGGGTCAGCTCGGGATCGCATCAGGAGGGAGTGAAAGAGGGGACTTCTGGGGGCTGGCTCAGAAGCGGTGGGCACTGGGCGGGCGGGGTTCCGAGGCGGGAAGGGCATGCAGGCTGGGCCTGCGGCCCAGGGAGCTGGCTCCAGGAGTGGACTCCGCGGGCTGGAAGGGTCCACAGGAAGGCCGGGGGCCTAAGGGAGTCAGAGCTGAAAGGGGTGCAAGGAAATCTGGGGGCTGTAGGGAGGGCCTGCAGGGTAGGCGCAGGATCTGCAGAATGGGGGTCCGCGAGCAGCCAGGGGGTTTGCAGATTGGGGCTGGGGTCTGACGGCTGTGGGCGGGGTTGGAGGGCGAGGAGGGGTCTGCGGGCCGGGGGCGGGGTCTGGTGGAAGCCCAGTCAGCTCTAGGGGCGTCCTCGGGCCCAGACCGCACTCCTGATGGCTTCGCACCTACCGTTGGGCTCCGAGAATAACCACCACGTGACTGCCCCGTGACCCCGGGCGCACTAGTTGTGACAGTCTGAGCGGGAAGCCGGGGCGCATGCGCCCCAGAGCCCTCCTGGCCCGCGTGCGCAGTAGCCTCTCTCGCCTGAGAGAGGTCGCCCTGGTCCTCGGGTGACCTCAGAGAAGGGGCTGAGGTGTCACAACCCCCACCCCCAGGACTTCTTCCGAGACCTCATCACCAATCCAGCCAGTCAGCGCCATGGCCCTTCACTCAGCTTCCTGACCTGCCTTTCCCCCAGCCCTGCCTGCCCTCTCCACTGCCCTGCCCTAGCCCCCCAGATTCCCTGCCTGACTTCCCCTGGGCTCCTAGCCTCAGTCTCCCCACCTCTGGGCCTGTCGCTAGGGGGATCTTCCTAAAGCCAAGACTGACCCTGACCTTCCCCTTCTTGAAACCCTCCCTGACTCCCCAGTGCCCCTGGGAAAGAGCCTAAGCCCTGCAATCCGCCATCTAGGACTGCATCATCCGGCCTCCCCGCCCCTCCAGCCTTTCTCCCCACTCCTCAGTTGGTAACACACGTCTCTGTTTTTGCAGAAGCCCTTGCATGTGGATACTCTTCTCAGTCTTCCATCTGGTTACTCTTATGAAATCTCTGGATAGCCCTCTTGGTCATCCTCAGGCTGGGTCAGGCACCTCCTCTGGCCTCCTACCAACCCTGGACCTCCCTCACCATAGCCATGGTCACACTGGCTTGTGCCTTCCTGTTCCACTCCTGATCACTCTGGGCTCTCGCTGTCAGAAGACGGGTTTGTCAACCCCACTGGACCTCCCCTCTCCCCCCACACACACCATGAGGCAAGGCCTGGAGTCGTCTTCATCATTCTTGGGTCCCCAGCATTGTTCACCTCAGAGCTTCACCCAGAAGGGGCCTCAGAAAATGCCTATTAAATAGCGAGAGGCCTGACTCTTCCCTCTGTCCTTCCCTGTCTGTGTGACCTGGGTCTAGCCTCTTGACTTCAGTGCCTTAGTGTCCACCCTTCACCTATGAAATGGACACTCACTGGGGTGAAGAGAGTTCCCACATCAGCCACTGATGGCCTGAATAGACAGAGCCCAGGCCTATCCCAGGACGGGCTACCTCGGGCTTGGGGGGAGCTTTCATTAGTCTTTGTTCACTGCCCTTGCTGTGCTCTCAGTTCCTCTGAAGACCTCTAGCTGCAGAGACCCGTAGTTTGGGCTGACTGAAGTCACAAGGGGCCCTTCCCCGAGGAGGTGGCTTCAGTGCAGGGCAGCAGCCTGGGTGGTAGCTGGGGACCTTTATTGACCACATGGCTGATGGGGGCCCCTTAGCGTCCCCCTAGTAGCCTCCGCCGCAGTTCCTGGCCAAGCAGCTCCTGTTCTCTGCGGGCCCCATGCAGCACGCTCCGGTTCTCCTGGGCCCTCCTGATCAGGTACGGGATCACCTCCTCCAGGGTGCCGTAGGGGATGGACTTATACACCGCGTAGCCAGCCTGCCCTGGGGGAGAGGTTGGCAGGGTGTGGGCTCCGGCTTGGGGAGAGGCTTCCCCAGGCCTCCTTGGGAACGGGGCAGAATAGAGGAGTTTGACAAACTGTCCCACTTAAAAAAAAAAAAATTTAAATTCCTTACCACAAAACATTTTAGATCAATTTCATTACTCCAAAAAGAAAAAAAAAAAATTGTGGTGATGAATGCACACCACTGTGATTATACTACAAGCCATTGATTGTACACTTTGGATGGATTGTATGGTACGTGAATATATCTCAATAAAACTGCTTTTAAAAAAACGAAAATTCCTAGAGCAATCATTTAAAAGTATATTCTTAAAATTATTAAAATGCCTCAAGAGAGTAAGGAATTATTAATCCAAGAATTAAGAAAAAGCAAGAACCAGGAAGCCACTTCTGTTCTGAAGGCAAAATTGAGCTGCCTTGTGGTGACTTCACAGACTTAAGGGGTCCAGACATCAGGCCCAAAGTCTGACCAGTGTGAGAGTTGTAAAGGGGACCTTCCCCAAGCCCTCAGGTTAAAGAGTTAACAAGTCAACCCTCCAGCCTTCCCCCACTCCCAGGGAATGGCCTTGGCAACAATCAGAGCAGGGAAGAAAACAGAAACATCCATCCCTGAGAGACTGTAGCCATGGGTTAGCCTCTTCACAGACTGGCAGCCCAAATCCGCCTCAATGGGATGCCTCATGAAACCATAAAGCTTTAAATTTAGGGTAGAATGTTTTTGCACCCCTTGATACCTGGCAGGGGAAAATGTAAATCCTCTAGTCTCAGGCCCTGGAAGCAGCATGGTAATGATAATAAAGCGAATGGGAAACAAGACACCATGATGGAGAACCAGCAAAAACAGCCAGCAGCAGACAGAGACACGGGCCGGCAAGGCCTTCCGGTGTTGGAATAGCAGGTCTGTCTGGAAGGGCATGGAGGCTAGGCCGGCTGCAGGGATCTGGCTGCGCGGGAATGGGGCCTGGGGCTGGGAAGGGGAACGGTCATTCACATACCTAGTGCCAGGGAGACATGGTCACACATGCCCAGAAGTTGCCCAAAACAGACAGGTCCATCCAGAGGAATGCCCAGCTCCCACATGCTAGAGAAAAGGACAGAGCCTCGGTCCAGAGAGGGGCTGGATCCCCAGGAAAAGTCCACCATCGCACACCCACAAGCTTGTTCCACTTACTCACATATGGAAATAGTTGCAAATTCAACAATAAGTCACTACTGCTCTGAGACCCCTGAGAGCCCCCAGGGAGTCTCAGTCCCTTCCCTGGAGTTCTCAGACCTCCCATGCCCAGTAAATAAGGGGTGATGCCTTGTCTCACCGGGAGCCTGCAGGACCCTCCTGCAATGCTCCAGCCACCCGGTGCCTGGGAGCAGCAGGGGTTAAACATTTTGAATATCCTCTCTGTCCATCTCCTGTGAACCTGCTGATGCCACACTGTCCCTCCCCTTGTCCTCCTCCCACCCCCTCTGCCCATGCCCAGTGTGAGGGTGAGAGAGAGAATGGAAAGGGGCCTTCCTGTGGGCATCGCCTCCCCAGCTCCACTTGTACCTCTTGGTTGCCTGGCGAACAGATTCCTCATTGTGGGAAGCCACCATGAGCTGGCACAGGGGGCCCCGGCGGGACACGTGGGTCAGCATCAGTTCCAGGCAGCGGCTGTAACTGCAGAGATAGGCTTGGTTCAGCGGTGGCACCTGGCGAGGACCAGGCCCCAGGGATTGGGGACTCCTGTCCTCCCCTGGGGAGGTGGGGTGCTGTTAGGGCAGGGTGGCTGGAGTCAGAAAGTATCCTCATGCCACCTGCACCAGCCGCAAGCGGCATCCCTTCTCTGAGCCATGTTCCTTTTCTGTAACAACGTGACTTCACTAACAGCGCAGTGCTGAAGATGGAGTGAGAGGAGGGTGTGGGAAGCCCTTGGCCCCATGGCGATCTCACAGTAAAGGGCCACATCATGTGCACAAGATGGCACTTTCCCAGGGTTAGTCACTGTGGCATTGTTTACAGAAGCAACCTACATGTCCATAAGCGGGGCAAAGGAACTGGGGCCCATGAGAACAGTGTAAAAAAGAAGGAGGACACGGCCTGGGCACCAAGATGGAGAGGTCCCCAGACTGGCAAATGCTTTGAGCATGCTGCGGGCCAGGCAACATGATGTCCTTCTCCACTGCCCCCCCAGATCTGGTCTCTGCCCTGCTCAGCCCCTCGGGAAGCTGACTTAAGTCCTGCACACCCAAAGAGTCAGGGGCAGGGCCTGCCCGGGGCCCCTCTGCCTCAGCTTCAGCCCTCCCCCTCTTATGAGTTCTCGGGTGCCCCGACATCCCCTGAGAGTTCCCCTAACCTTGCCCACCGCCTATAAATTGTCCCTTCATTCAATTCTCTTTAGTTATACCCCCTGGCGTGGAATTCTCTTTCCTCTGGACCCTGCCCGACACGCATACAATCTCTCCTCAAGTCCTCAAATCAACCCTGTGAGGTGGTGGCTGTTTTTACTACCCTCATTTCACAGAGGGGAAGACTGAAGCTGAGGGAGGTTAAGGAAGTCTCTTGTCTAGAAGTGGATGAGCTAGGATTTGATCCCAAGCTGTCCAGTGGTGTTCCAGAGTCTGGATTCATTACCATCCTAACTTTGCTGCCTTTGAGATGTGCAGTGTAGTGGGAAAGCTAGGCTCAGAGCAGTGTGTAGGCATGATGCTTTTTGTGCCAAAAAATATCTTTGTGTTTGCTTGCATGAGCATAAAGAAATTCAGGAAACACATGAGAACCGAGCACAGGTGTGGGAAGGGGGCAGGGAGCTTCTGTGACCAGATGGGGATGGAGTGGGGAGTGAAATATGTCAGTGTATTCGTTTTCATATTATTTTTATTTTTGAATCATGTGAATTTACTGTTTATTCAAAATTTATATGAAAAAACTAATAGTACCATGATGGAGAGGATGTGAAGAAATTGGGACCCTCATGCATTGCTGCTGGGAATGTAAATGGTACAGCTGCTGCCTGGCAGTTCCTCAGAAGGTTAAACATAAACTTACCATGTGACCCAGCAATTCCACTCTTAGGTATACATACCCAGCAGACTCGAAAGTGTATGTTCACACAAAAACTTGTACATGACTGTTATAGCAGTATTATTCACAATAGCCAAAAAAGTGGATATAACTCAAATCAGCTGATGAGTGGAGAAGCAAAATGTGGCATATACATGCAATCGAATATTATTCAGCCATGAAAAGGAACGAAGTCCTGATCCATGCTACAGCAGGGAAGAACCTTGAAAACCTTGTGCTAAGTGAAAGAAGCCAGACACAAAAGACTACATATTGTATGATTCCATGCATATGAAATGTCCAGAATAGGCAAATCCCTAGAGACAGAAAGTGGCTGAGTGGCTGCCAGGGGGGTGAGGAAATGGGAATGACTGATAAAGGATATGGGGTTTCTTTTTGGGGTGATGAAAATGTTCTGGAATTAGATAGTGGTGATGGTTGCACAACTTTATTGTTATGCTAAAAAAGCACTGATATATACACTTTATTTATTTTTCATATACACTTTAAAGTCATGAATTTTATGGTATGCAAATTATAGCTCAATTTAAAAATGTAATGGTACCAATTATTAAGTCAATGGGACATGGACTTGCCTAGGCACTCTCACAGACCTCAGAGGCAAGCCTGGGTTCCAGTCATGGCTTGGTCATGCGCCCTGAAAACTTATGTAAGTATGGGAGGCGGGCAGGGTAGGCCCAGCTACCAGTATGTAACCACCTACAAAGGTGAGGGATTGAGCCTGCAGCTGTCTGGAGAGAAGAGGAAGTGCAAAGGCCCTTGGGAGCATCGAGAAGGCCAGTGTGGCTGGAGAAGCGAGTGAGGGGAAGAGTGGGAGGAGGAGAGGTTGGAGAGGTGACAGGAACCAGATCACGTGGGACCTAGAGGGCCACTTGACAGTCTTGGGATTATTGAGAATGAGATGGGAGGCCAGGAAGGGTTTTGAGCCAAGGAGGGCTGTGATTTGACTGAGGTCTTAACAGACAGCCTCTGGCTGATGTGGAGGCACGAGGCAAAGAAGTGGACAGGCGGCCAAGGAGGCAGCTGCCGCGATGGTTCAGGTGAGAAGTAACGGCGTTTGTGGCCAGGGAGAGGGACGCTCAGCACCAGCCTGACGGGTTTGGGCCCTTTGTTAAATGTTAGAGGCTGTGACTGTTCCCACAGAGCCCGGCCTGGCCGCCCAGAACTACCTCCGACTGGTGGCCTCATAGTCAGGCTGAGTGGGGTCCTCGGTGCCCTGGAGCTGGGCCACCTTTCTCTCCTTGTCCATATACGCTCCTCGTACCAACTTGACCCCGAAGGCCAGGCCAGCCCGGTCGGCAGCCTCAGCGTCCCGCTTCAGGCGCTCGTGTGTGTCCTGCAGGGCAGGCAGGCAGGTTGGGGTGGGGGCACCGGGTCCCCAGCCCGCAGTCCCCTAGAGCCCACCGCGCACCTTCAGGTAGGCCTGGTAAGTGTTCCACACCCAGGGCGCGCCCTCGCTGGGGCCGTTCCAGCGCAGGGCCAGAGCAGCCACCAGCAGAGAGAGAGCAGGGTTCAGCGAGGTGTACTCGGCGTCCACCAGGAGCCTCACGTGCCGGGCCCGGGCATGCTGGGGGATGGGGGGAGGCCATGGTCAGTGTCCCAGGGCCCAGCAGGGGCGGCAGCCAGGCCACGGCAGCGGGCGTTACCTGTACCACGCGGTGCAAGCGGCACAGGGAGGCCCGGAGATGCCTGTTCTGCTCGGTGCTGAGGCAGGAGACCTGGAGGTCCTGGGAAATGGCAAGGGAGGTGAGAGGGGCTCAGGGCTACTCGATCTCCCCACCGTCAGGCAGAGGAAAAAAGTACAGTAATTATCAGAAAGATGAAAAGTAGCAAGAACAGGGAGATAACCATATATTGAGGTATGGTGCAGTGGTCAAGAACCCAGAATCTGGGGTCATAAGTTCAAATGCAGACTCTGCCGCTTGCTGTGTGACCTTGAACAAGTCATATGACCTCTCTGGACCTCGAGCTTTCTCCTCTGTAAAGTGGAGATGATCGTTGCACCCGTCTCATGGATCAAATGGGTTAATATATGTGAGGTGCCTGGACATGGGAGGCTGGGACAGTGCAGCACATAATGAGCACTCAGTACATGTTCTCATTATTTTAATTAACAGATGACTTCATATATCCTCTCATTCGATCTTCATGATGATCCTAGCAGACAGGTGTTATTCCAAGTCCCATTTTCCAGTGAGGAGACTGAAGCTTGGAAAGCTGAAGTGACTTGGAATGAACGCATGTCAAGTGCTTAGAGGAGTGGCTGGCTCAGAGTCAGGGCCATCGAACGTGACCTTCTTCTTTTAGGATCTCAGCTTCCTCAGGGAATGCCAAAGTCTTCGTGGTGGCCCACAAGGCCCTGCCTGCTCTGGCCTCTGGATTTCTCTGGCCAACTCCTCCCGCTTTACCCCTGGCTCCTTTGCTGCAGCCACACTGGCCTCTCTGCTATTTCTTGACCATCCCAGGTGCCTTGCACCTCAGGGCCTTTGCTCTGGCTGTTCCTTCTGCCTGGAACGCTTTTCCCCCAGGCATCCACTTGCTACGTTCCCACCCCTCCTTAAAGTCTTTGTTCCAAGGTCACCTTCTCAATGAGGTTTTCCCCTGTATAAATTTGCAACCCCCTATTAAGAGCCTGTTTCCCTACATTTCCCTTTTCCATACTTAATGTGTTAGGCTAGCAAGGAAGTGCCTTGGGGCACAGGTTTTCTTCGTCTTGGTCGTCATTGTCTCCTCTTGACCCAGCACAGTTCCTGGCACAGGACAGATGTTCAATAAACATTTGAGGAATTGATAACTTTTTGATGTGGGATAATAATCATCCCTAACTCGCAGTCTTGCTCTGAGGACTCAAAAGGGCTAATGTGAGCTGCTGATGACTCACAGGATTCCAGCTGGGTCTGAAGAAATTGGGATGTTAAAGAAAGAGGAACAGGTGGGGCTTCAAGCTTTATTATATTCAGTAGGGTCCATGTGGATGACATTGGCCTAGGCCTGCTAATGGAACCCCATCCTGGGCAGCTTGGCCTGGATGTGGCAAACGTCCCCATCTTGGGGATGGGGGGAGGGGGATTTCTCTCCAGGAGGAGGGAAGAGCTGGGGGCAACTGCTCAGTCACCTTTTCTCCAATCAGAGAATTCTGCCTCCCTGGCTCCCACCTACTCCTAGGGAGCTCTGGGGTGTTAGCAGCTGGTGGAGCTCCCTACATAAAACACCCACCCTCACCTGAGGGCCTACTTGGAGCCAGTTGCTATTTCAGGTACTCACCAAATATTAACTCCATTCATCTCTGAGGTAGGAACTGTTATCACCTCCATTTTACAGGTGGGAAACTGGGACACAGAGAGGTGAATTCACTTGTGCAAAATTACACAGCCAATCAGGGGCAGACCTGGGATTGAACTTCAGCCTTTTGGCTCCAAAGCCTGGGTTTTTAACCATCACTCGACCTACTCAAGGGCAGGGAGTAAATGTTTCCCTCTAACAGATGTAAGACACTTGTGGTAGTGCCTGGCATGTTATGAGTGATTAATATATTCTCCACTATTAATCTACTTTTTTTTTTTTTTTTTTTTTTTTTTACCAGGAGGTCCCAGGGATCGAACCCAGGTCCCTCCATAAGGGAGACAGACACCCAACCATTTGAGCCACATCCATCCCCCTTAATCTACTTTTAAAAATATCACTTCATTCATTCATTCATTCATTCACTCAACATATATTCATCATTCCCTTGACCAAGTGCCAAGGGCTGGGGATATAGCAGTGAACAGGACAGTCATGAATCGTGCTGTGGAATCAGGGAATGTACATGGGGGGTGTGGGGGTGTGTCTGACCTGGGGATGGAGATGGTAGGGATGCCTCTGAGGTGGGGATAGGAAAGAGGGACAGGTTTGTGGAGACATTAAGGCCAGTGTGAAACTCAGTAGGTATGAGGGATCTGGGGGGATTGTCTAAGGGGAGGTGCCCAGGAGGCTGTGGGTCTAGGGCCCAGAGGAAAGGCTGGGGCTGGGGACGGAAAGATGAGCAATATTAGGGCACATTTGGGAAACTGAGGCCATGGGGGTGGGTGAGAAAACCCTTGAGGCCAGGAGTGAGAGGAGAGGGAGCCAGGTCCTAGCCTTGGGAAACCTCCATATTTAAGAGACAAGCAGAGAAAAAACTAACAAGGATGAGAAGGAGCTGGCAGAGATGGAAGAGGGAAATCAGGTGTGATGGCATTGGGGAGGCCAAGGGAAACAAGTGACGCAGGCAAGGGGGAGGTCCCCTCTTCATCGGGAAGTCAGATGCCAGCCTCTGCCAGAGGCTCTACATACACATCCGCCTTAATCCTCAAAACCATGCTGCGAATAAGTTACTGTCAGTGTCCTCACATAAGTAAACTAAAGCTCATAAAGAGGTGAAACTTTATACTCCAAAGCCAAGCCTCAGAAACACTAACTCCTGCTTTTCCTCA
Organism: Tolypeutes matacus; assembly: GCA_026826555.1. Taxonomy (NCBI): domain Eukaryota; kingdom Metazoa; phylum Chordata; class Mammalia; order Cingulata; family Chlamyphoridae; genus Tolypeutes; species Tolypeutes matacus. Next base: position 3,014,094 of record JAKSZT010054567.1, on the reverse strand, counting down.
TTCTGTGACACATTTAAAAATTTTAAAATTAGCTTCCGGTAGACCAAGATGGTAGCAAAAGACACTCCAGGATGCATTCCCCCACAGAGTCTTTGAACAAATAGCAAAAACTGGCAGAGCCATGTTTGTCAAAACTCCAGAAAACATTTAAAATGTTGCAGTAACTGGGCAAGAAAACACAGCTTAAAAAATGGTAGGAGAGGCTCATGGTCCCTTGCTGGTCCCTCCTCCACCCGCTCCCCAGCATTGTGGATCCCTGGTCCTATTCCAGAAGGAGCAGAGTAACCCCTATGCCCATACAGGGTGCTGGTATACCAGTGCCAATCCATCTGATGGAAGACTGAAAGATTGATCCAGGAAACTCCTCTAGGATTCACCTTCCCAAAAACTTGCCATGAAGACAGAAGCAGTTTGCAGGCAGCTAAAGCAGTGTAAGAAACAATTAAGTCAAAGCATTACTTGCTTTAAATCAGACAACAGAGCACCTAGAAGAGGGAGAACGTCTATTTCCTGGGGAGTAGAGGGGGTATTTTTTTTTTTTTAAAGATTTTATTTATTTATTCATTTATCCCCCCCTTGCTGCTTGTGCTCACTGGGTCAGCTAACCACGCCGTGCAGGCGGGCTTGCCTTCACCAGGAGGCCCTGGGAACCGAACCCGGGGCCTCCCATATGGTAAACGGGAGCCCTACTGATTGAGCCACAGCCGCTTCCCTAGAGGGGGTATTTGAATTCCTGTTAATGGGGGACTTCCTGAGGCCATGAGTAAGCATAAGCTTAGGACAAGAGGCAGGCTCAGAAAAGACAGAGAGGTCCCTGCACTCTGCATTCTGCTCAGGCTGGTCTTCTTTCTAGGAGGTCTAAACTTTGAAAGACAGCACCAGCCAAACTGACAGTCAATTTGCGAAAATCATGGTTTGTTTTGTTAGCTTTTGGTACTTAAGGAAATCTCTGTCATATCACTATTTGTATACAAAATTAAGGAACAGACAGCTCAGGCACTAATCCCAGAGTTAACACTTTAAAATATTAAAATGTAGAGTATGCAACAAAAGATTATGAGACAAAGAAACAGGAAATGATGGCCCACTCATAGGAACAAGATAAAAATCCAGAAACCATCAGTGAAGAAGACCCAGTTTGGACAAACCAAACAAAGAATTTTTAAAAATGATCCTCAATATGCTTAAGGAGATAAAATAAAACATGGAGAGAGAACTAAAAGATATTGGGAAAACATGGAATGAACAATGTGAGAATCTAAATAAAGACAGAGAAATTTAAAAAAGTAACCAAACAGAAATAGTGGCATTGAAGACTACAATAAGTGAAATGAAAAATTCCCTGGAGGGTTTCAACTTCAGATTGGAGGTGGCAGAAGAAAGAATCAGTGAGCTCAAAGACAAGACAATTGAAATTATTCAGGTTGAGGAACAGAAAGAAAAAAGTATGAGAAAAAAAAGCAAACAAAGCATAAGAGAACTGTGGGACACCAAGTGTACCAATACATTCATTATGGAAGTTCCAGAAGGGGATTGAAAGAAAGAGGCAAAGAAATAATAGCAGAAAACTTCCTGAATTAAACTAAAGACATGAATACATACATTCAACAAGCCAAATAAACTCAAAACTGGACTAACCCAAAAAGAACTATGCCCAGGCTCATGGTAGTCAAATGGTTGAATGCTAAGGACAAGGAGAGAGTTCTGAAAGCTGTTAGGAGAAAAGCAACATGTTATTCAAGGGAGTCTCAATAAGATTACATGCTGATTTCTCATCAGAAGCCATGGAAGGAAGAAGGCAGTGGGATGAAATATTTAAAGTGCTGAAAGAAAACAATTGCCAATGAAGAATTTTGTATCCAACGAGAATGTCTTTCAAAACTGAGGGAGAGATTAAGACATTCCCATATAAACATAGGATGCAAATAACTAAAATCAGAAATGAAAGGGGAGGACATTACTATTGACCTCTTGGAAATAAAAAGAATTATAAAAGGATACAATGAACATCTGTATGCCAACAAATTAGAAAACCTAGATGAAATGGACAAATTCCTAGAAACACACAAACTACCTACATCAACTCAAGAAAAAATAGATAATCTCAACAGACCAATAACAACTAAAGACATTGAATTAGTGAGGCAGTTTGAGATTATTTATGAATTAAAAAAAAAAAAAAAAGATTATGCTTGTAAACTGATCTGTTCCTCTGGGTATGATACCCTTTTATTGTATTAAATTCAAGGGTTTTAAGTTTACTTGATAAAATCAATTTAGGGTTTTTGATTCAACAATATCCATAAGGCGTGACTCAGGTTAAATCCCCACCCTCTTGGTGGGCCTATATAAATGGACACTTGCTCAAGAAGACACATGGGAGAGAATTTGGTCATTTCAGTCCTGCCATGGTGACAGAAAGGAGAAGGCTCAAACAGCTAAAGCCCCGGGAAGAGGAGAGAACTGATAGTTTGCAGCTGAGCAGCTAAGCGCCTTAGAAAGCCTGGAAAGAAACAAGCCCTATGCCAGACTGATATAGGAAGCCCTGAGAGACAAGCCCTATGCCAGTCTACACAGTGAGATTGGAAGAAGCTGGGCCCATGGAGCTTTAAGAAGAAGAAGGAAGGAGAGACCAGGTAGAGATCACCCACCATCTTGCTTCAACATGTAGCAGCTGACTTTGGTGAGAAAGTACCTCTTATGGTACCTTGAGTTCGACTCTTTAGGGCCTTGTAACTGTAAGCTTTTACCCCAAATAAATATCCTTTATAAAAGGCAACAGATTTCTGGTAATTGCATCAGCACCCTTTTGACTGACTAATACAATTAGTAATCAAAAACCTTCCAACAAAGAAAATTCCAGGACCAGAAGGCTTCACTGGTGAATTTTACCAAAAATTCCAAGAAGAACTAACAGCAATCCTGCTCAAACTCTTCCAAAAAATTAAAGGGGAGGGAATACTCCCTAACTCATTCTATGAGGCCAACATCACCTTATTACCAAAACCAGATAAAGATACCAAAAGAAAAGAACATTCCAGATGAATATTCCTTGTGAATATAGATGCAAAAATTCTCAACAAAATACTAGCAGACCAAGTCCAACAGTATATTAAAAGAATTATATACCATGGTCAAGTGGGATTTAGCCCAGTTATGTAAGGGTGGTTCATCATAAGGAAATCACGTTAATGAATGAAGGACAAAAACCACATGGGCATCTCAATTGATGCAGAAAAGGCATTTGACAAAATTCAGCACCTTTCTTGCTAAAAAAAACCCAAAAAACTTAGAAAACTAGAAACAGAAGGAAATGTCCTCAATATGGTAAAAAGTAACTACATAACCCACAGCTAACATCATACTCAATAGGGAAAGACTAAAAGCTTTCTCTCTAAGATCAAAAACAAGATAAAGATATCCACTGTCACCACTGTTATTCAACCTTATACTGGAAGTTCTACCCTGAGCAATTAGGCAAGAAAAAGAAAAAGAAATAAAAAACATCCAAATTGGAAAGGAAGAAATAAAACTTTTCCTATTTGCAGATGACATGATCCTATATATAGAAAACCCTGAAAAATCCACAACAAAGCTATAAGAACTAAAAAATTCATCAGAATGTTGGGGTACAAGATCAACATGCAAAAATCAGTAGTGTTTTTATTTATTTTATTTATTTATTTATTTAAAAAAAATTTTTTTTAAGATTTTATTTATTTATTCATTTATCCCCCCCTTGCTGCTTGTGCTCACTGGGTCAGCTAACCACGCCATGCGGGCGGGCTTGCCTTCACCAGGAGGCCCCGGGAACCGAACCCGGGGCCTCCCATATGGTAAACGGGAGCCCTACTGATTGAGCCACAGCCACTTCCCTCAGTAGTGTTTTTATACACTAGTAATGAACAATCTGAATGGGAAATCAAGAAAAAGAATTCCATTTACAATAGCAACTAAAAGAGTAAAATATCTAGGAATAAATTTAGGACTTATACATGGAATACTACAAATCATTACTAAAATAAATCAAAGAAGACCTAAATAAATGGAAGGACATTCCATGTTCATGAATTGGAAGACTAAATATTGTTAAGATGTCAATTCTACCCAAAGTAATTTGCAGATTCAACACAATCCCAGTCATAATACTAACAGCCTTCTTTGGAGAAATGGAAAAGCCAATCATCAAATTTATATGGAGGGTTAAGGGGCCACAAATAGCCAAAAACATATTGAAAAAGAAGAATGAAGTTAGAGCTTATTACAAAGCTACAGCAATCAAAGCAGCATGATACTGGCACAAGGAAAGACATATAAGCCAATGGAATCAAATAGAGAGTTCAGAAATAAGCCCTCACATCTAAGGCCAATTGATTTTTGACAAGGATGACAAGTCCACTGATGTGAGAAGGAATAGTCTCTTCAACAAATTGTGTTAGGAAAACTGGATAACCATATGTAAAAAATAAAGATGGACCCCTAACTCACACCATATACAAAATTGACTCAAAATGGACCTAAATATAAGAACCAAACTATAAAATGCCTAGACAGAAATATCAGGAAGCATCTCAGGACCTTGTATTAAGCAATGGTTTTTTAGACTTTACACCAAAAGCATGAGCAACATAAGAAAAAAAAAATAGATAAATGGGACCTCATCAAAATTAAAAACTTTTGTGCATCAAAGGGCTTCATCATGAAAGTAAAAAGACAACCTATAGAATGGGAGAAAATATTTGGAAATCACATATCCTATAAGGGTTTAATGTCTAGAATATATAAATAAATCTTACAACTCAACAAAAAAAGACAACCCAATTTAAAAAATGGGCAAAATACTTGAATAGACATTTCTCCAAAGAAGATATAAAAATGGCCAAAAGCATTTGAAAAGCTGCTCAATATCATTCGTTATTAGGGAAATGCAAATCAAAATCACAAGATACTATTTCACATCCACTAGCTTGGCTACTCTTTTTAAAAATGGAAGATAAGTGTTGGAGAGGATGTTGGAGACCTAGGAACATTCATTCATTCTTGGGAATGTAAAATAGTGCAGCCACTGTGGAAAAGAGTTTGGCAGCTCCTCAGGAAGTTAAGTATGGAACTACTATATAACCCAGCAACCCACATCTAGGATTGTTACCCTAATCTACACCCAAAGAATTGAAAACAGGGCCTCAAACAGATATTTGTACACTGATGTTCATAGTGATATTATTTACAATTGCTAAAAGGTGGAAGCAGCCCAAGTGCCCATCAATAGATGAATTTTTTAAACAAAATGTGGTACATTCATACAGTGGAATATTATTCAGTTGCAAAAAGGAATGAAGTCCTGATACATGTGATAACATGGATGACCCATGAAGACATCATATTGAGCAAAATAAGCCACACAGAGAGGTTCATAGAGTCAGAACCTGGAATACAGGTTTGTGGGAGCTGGGGAGAAGGTAGGTAATGGGGAGTTAAGGCTTGAATGGTGAGGGCTTCTGTGTGGGGTGATGGAAGGGCTTTGGTAATGCTTGGTGGTGAGGGTAGCACAGCGTTATGAATGTGATCGATGCCACTGAACTGTATATTTGAATGTGGTTAAAAGGGGAAATATTTGGCTTTATACATGTTACCAGAATAAAAAATCAAATTAAAAAAAGCATAGGATTGTGCAATATAATGCAAACTATGGGCTATAAAGTACAATTATAATAATATTCTTTCATCAGTTGTAACAAAGGTACCACATCAATGCAAAATGTTAATAACAAGGGGGGGTATATGGGAACTCTGTATTTTCTGCATGATTTTACTACATACCTGCAACTTTTTAAAAAAAGAAATTATTTTAAAAATTAAAAATTATCAAGCTTAGAAAAGGAAACATCAGCATGTCTGCCACAGCTTTGTTTGGAGTCTCCAGATTCATAGGCCACCCCACTAACTCCCGGGGAAATAGTTGAGAAGCAGCAATTAGAAGCAATGTGTTAGTTGTACACAGAGAAACATGAGCGGATCTTAAAATCAGAGTAGCCAGTGGAAAATGTAAGAAACAGAATGAGATAGGTAAGTGAGGGAGGTTGATGTATGTACCCGGGGCTGGGGGAGTGTTCTTAATCGTAATCCCTTTCCTGTGAGTGTGGATCCATTGAAACAGGACTTTTGAGGGTGTAAGTTTGAGTTTAAGTGGCCACCTGGTCAGGATGGGTCTTAATTCTGCTATTGGAGGGCCTTATAAAGAGAAAGCCATGGGGAAGAACTGGGAGCAGGAAGCCAGCAGTCACGTGAACCAGAAGAGAAAAGAAAGGACCTCATTGTGGTAGTTTGAGGTTTTGTGGACCCCAAAAAATTATCCTGAGTTGGTCCATACCTATGGGTGTGAACCTGTTTAGATGGGAACTTTGGGCTGAATGACTTCAGTGGAGGGCCCCTGACTGGATTACTACAGTCAGGTGTGACCCAGGATGGGTCTTGGTCCTCTTGCTGGAGTCCTTTATAAATGGGATCAATGTGGAGAGAAAAAGCCGTAGAGACCAAGAGAAAGTCCTGGAAGCCAGAAGCTGAAATCAACGGAACACAGGAGCTGGGAGAGAAAACTAGAGGGAGCCAAATGATGCTTTGATTTGGCCATTTTGCCTCCCTGTGCCTGCCCACCTAAGAAAGGAGTCCAGGATCACCCACAGATTTTTGGGGAGAAAAGCATCATCTGCTGAAGCCTTGATTTGGACATTTTCATGGCCTCAGAACTGTAAGCTTATAAATTAATGAATTCCCATTGTAAAAGCCAGCCCATTTCTGATCTATTGCCTTGATAGCCTTTAGCAAACTAAAACAAGAGCCGTGTGACTTGCGGCAGGAATACAAGCCTAGGAAGCCGAAGGGTCACCAGCAGCCAGGGCGAGAGTATTATAGACTTTGGGGAGAAAGCATCCCCTTGCTGAGGCCTCGATTTTGGACTTCTCCTAGCTTTAAAACTGTGAGCCAATAGATAGCCCTTGTCTAAGCCAAACCATTGTGTGGTGTTTGTCATAGCAGCCTGGAAGCCAAGCAATAACATGCTGTGTACATTTTTAAAAAGACATGCCCCCCACCCAGGCTGACAGAAAAGGGACACGAGGGATATTGCAGTGATGGAAATATTCAATATCGAGAGAGATTTGGATTGTTCGGGTGTGTGCACTTACCAAAACTCATCAAAGGGCACATCTATGAGTTGCACATTTTTATATGTAAATTTTACCTTTAAAGAAAAAAATGAACCATAAAGAATTCTTGAACTCTAATTGATAATTTGCATTCTGAAGCGTCCCCATGTCTGCAACTTACTTTGAAATGCATCAAAAAATAAAATTGATGGATGGCTAGAGGAATGGATAGATGGATAGATATGCTTTAAAGCAAGTAGAGTAAAATGTTAATGAGAGAATCCAAGTGGCTGGTATAGTGGGGTGCACTACACAATTCTCTCAACTTTTTTTGAGTTTGAAATTTTTCATAATAAAATGTTGGAAAAGTATGTCCCCCAAACAGTATACACTTGGTAAAAAAAAAACCACTACAACAAAATGACACACATTACACGGGATGGAGTGGTTATGGAGTGGTTATGGAGTGGTTGCCAGTGTCAGGTTGGGGGAGGCAGGGGCAGGAATAGAAATCGGGTGTGGAATGAATGAATGAATGAATGAATGAACTAAAATCTCATTGGTCTAACCAGAACTCATGTCTAGCCAGCACCACCAGGATGGCTGTGTTGATTGATAAAATATTGGTGTACTTTCTTCTGGGTGGTAAAGAACTGCTGCCCAATCCCTCCCCTGAGTGCTCCCATCACTCCAGCCCCTCCCTTTGAAGTCTCAGATGACTCATATTCCATCAGGGCCTTCTAAGATCATGCCCCAGAGCTACAGCTGCATTTATTCTGGTTGTTCTGAGCCTGTAGGCACCTGCCATGTCCAAGTTCAAGTTCAAGGGATTTTGCTTCCCCCCTCCTCTCACCACCCAATCTCACTCTGGCTGAGGTCCTTACCTGCCCAGAGTCCAGGGCTTCTGCCAGCCTCTCAGGACTCAGCTCCGAGGAGGCTCCGGGCTCTCTGACCCACGAGGTTAGTGCCTTCTGAAATGGGGTAGGGGGGGGTGAGGGAGCCTGGTGGGCAGCCACAGCCTCCCCAGCCCTCATCTTGCTCATCACTTACACAGAGCCGAGTGCTGGTCAGCGCCGTCACTTTCAGCTGCATGAGGATGTGCCCAGCTGGGCCAGGGGTCTCCAGGAGGCCTCGTGACAGGTCCACGCACCGCAGCATGGCGTGGAGGTTCCCCTCGTACCAGGCCTCACTACCCAGCCAGCAGACATCAGGGCCTGGAGCTGCAGACCCCCTCCTGCCATCCTCCCTGGGCCCCAGCCCCCTACTCACCTAGTCTTGGCAGCTGAATCCGGTTCCTCCTCAGTGGGCACTGCCAGTAAGGGCCGGAGACTCAGAGTCTGCAGCTGCTCCACGCAGCCCCTCACCTCCTCTGTCGTCTCCCCTGCTACAAACTGCCCGTAGATGGATGCTCGGAGAAGCGCGCCCGAGATTCGGGAGCCCAGCAGTCGCTGAGACCAGGCCTGGAGCTGGGGTGACAGGGAGCAAGGGCTCAGAGCCGGACCCCGGAGAGCGCCTAGACCAGTCTTCACGGCTGCTGCTCACCGCTAGCCCGTGGGTGACCAGAGGGGGCCAGGCACACAGGCGCAGCACCAGCCAAGCCCGCGCCAGCTCTCCCGTGCCCTTGCGGTGGAAGGCCCCGCCATCAAAGCGCAGCGGCTGCCAGCCCCCACTGGAGGGCCCAGCCTGGGAACAAAGCACTCGACAGGCTCGGAGCATCAGGAATCCCTCGTGGTTTCTGCCCGGGTGAAGGGGCTCTGGAGGCAGCAGGTCCACTGACTGCCCCTTGCCCAGGCAGGGGGCAGTGACTGATTAACTGGGCTGTGGACAGGGAAAGGCATGTCCTTAGGGTTGCTGCTCATTATCCTTGGGGAGCAGTTAATTATTAACTAATGGGGGCAGAGTTCAGAATAACGGGGACAGGAAAGGAATCCCCCAGTAACAACTCTCATTAACCCTCAGCATAACAGCTGAGGTGGCCCCCATGAGCCTGCAGCTGCTAAGAGAGAGCATGGGCTCTGGACCAAGGATCTCTGGGTTCACATGCACTCTGGCTTTGGGATCTGGGCAAACTCTTTAACCTCCATGTGCTGCAATTGCTACATTGGTAAGTGGGAAACGGTTGGTGTTCCTGAATAAACTTGAAAATGCACATAAGCTGCTCCATGCTAAGGTAGGGACTCTAAAGAACTTGCACACAGACATCAGGAAACATGTCCAAGATAGAATGGTCACAGCAGCACTCTGTCATTGCCCCAAAGGGAAATTGCCCAAATATCCATCAACAGGGCACTGTTGAGGACTGTTCATACAACGGAATACTATACAGCAATGAAAAAGAATGAACTACTGCAGCCCGCAACTATATGGATGAACCTCATACACATAATCATGAGTGAAAGAAGCCAGACATCAAAGAGGACATACTGTATGATGCCATTTCATACATTTGAAAGCAGGGAAAATGAAACTCTGACAAAGTGTTGTGGATACATACATGGGTGGGGTGGTCAAGCTATAAAGAAAAGGAAAGCAAAGAAACGATTATCACAAAAGTCAGAGAGGGTTAAAGTCCTCCTCTGAGGGAGCTGGGAAAGGGCATGTAGGGGCTTCTACGCCCTTTTGCTTAATCTGGCTTATGATTCAGTTGTTCATGTTATAAGTATTTTTTTAAACCATACATCTATGTTGTTTTCAATCCTGGATATACAATACATTGCACAACAAAAGAAGAGTAAAAACAAAAACAAAACACAAAAACATAGTATCAGTCTCATCCAGTAAGTAAGTGGACACAATAAGTACTGACCGTGGTCATTAAGTGCTGTGGATGTACAAGCTCATTGACGCCCGGCCCCATTAATAAGTCCCATTCACAGATGTTAAAAACAAATGCTCATAACACAGTGAACATGTGGCTGATGAGGGACACGGTTAACAGCACAAATATGAGAGTGTTCTCTCATGAGCTATAGCAAATGTACAATGCTAACACATGGTGATAATAATAGGGGGTGTATGGAAAACATATACCAAATGTAAGCTATGAACCATTAGCTAGTAGTAATATATATATATATATATATATATTTTTTTAAGATTTTTATTTATTTATTCATTTATCCCCCCCTTGCTGCTTGTGCTCGCTGGGTCAGCTAACCACGCCGTGCGGGCGGGCTTGCCTTCACCAGGAGGCCCCGGGAACCGAACCCGTGGCCTCCCATATGGTAAACGGGAGCCCTACTGATTGAGCCACAGCCGCTTCCCTAGTAGTAATATTTTGATGATGTTCTTTCATAATCTGTAACAAAAGTTCCACAAAAATGCAAGGTGTTGGTGGAGGGGTGATGTATGAGAATTATGCATGCTATGCATGATTGTTTTACAAGCTCACAACTTCTTTAATAAAATATATATACAGAAAACGAATGCTCAGAGAAGTGGAGGTACCTGCTCCAAGTCACACAGCCAGTTGGTGGCCAAGTGGGGATTTAGCCCCCTGCCTCCCAGAACCTAGGATTTGAGATTTTAACCACCTCTTTCTGTGGGCTTTTCTTTAGTAACCCAATTCCCAGAACAGAGTGGCAGAACCAGATTAGAAATGCAGCAAAGCCTGGGACCTCTAACAGGATTTTAAAAAATTTATTACATGCACATGTTCATATTTAAAAAGTAATACGAAAGGGGGCAGAGTGAAAAATTAGTCTTTCCCCCACTCTTGATATCAGACGCCCAAATCCCTTCTTTCTTAGGCAACTGTAGATCATTGCAGGGATCTTTATGAATAGAAATGTACCTATATGTCTCCTTTACTTTTTACATAATTGAGAAAATACTACTTGTACTGTTTTGTTGTTTTGCACATTGCTTTTTTTTTTTTTCTAAAGATTTTTAAATTTATTTATTCATTTATCCGCCCCCTTGCTGCTTGTGCTCGCTGGGTCAGCTAACCACGCCGTGCGGGCGGGCTTGCCTTCACCAGGAGGCCCCGGGAACCGAACCCGGTGCCTCCCATATGGTAAACGGGAGCCCTACTGATTGAGCCACAGCCGCTTCTCTGTACATTGTATTGTTTTCAACCTAAAATGTATTTTGCAGGATCATTTCCATCTTAGTACATATAACTGTCTCAACTTTGAAAGATTTTCTTATTTTCTTCCTTGAATGTTTAATAGAACCATCTTGGCCTAGAGAAGGTTTTTGACAGAGAATTCCGTTTCTTTAAAAAAATATTGGGCTTTTTGTATTTTCTGATTCATTGCATGAGCTTTCATAAATTGTGTTTTTCAAAGGACTGTCATTTCATCTAAATTTTCAAATCTGCTGGCACAAAGTTATTCATAATCTCTTTTTTATTTTTTTAACTTTATTTTGTACATTTAATAATTGAAAATATAAACAATTAAAAATAAAAAGAAAACACACTTGAATAAAAACATACATTTCTCAATTAAATGTACTGGATACATATAAATTTTTCTGAATCATACAATATGTTACACAATATATTTGGTTTATAATAATGCAATCATACAGTATTTGTCCTTTTGTGTCTGGCTTGCTTCACTCAACATAATGTCCTCCAGGTTCATCCATGTTGTCATATGCTTTATGACTTCATTTCTTCTTCTTTTTTAAAAAGATTTATTTATTTATTTATCTCTCCCTCCCACCTCGTTGTCTGCTTTCTATGTCCATTCACTGTGTGTTCATCTGTGTCTGCTTGTCTTCTCTTTAGGCAGCACCGGGAACCTATCCTGGGACTTTCCGGAGTGGGAGAGAGGCACTCAATCTCTTGCGCCAACTCAGCCCCCTGGTCTGCTGCGTCTCTCATTGTCTCTCCTCTGTGTCTCTTTTTTTGTTGCATCACCTTGCTGTGCTAGCTCTCTGCACAGACCAGCATTCCATGTGGGTCAGCACTCTTGCACGAGCCAGCTTCCCTTCACCAGGAGGCCCTGGGAACCAAACCCTGGACCTCCCATATGGTAGACGGGAGCCCAATTGCTCGAGCCACATCCGTTTTCCCATTTCTTCTTACAGCTGCATAATATTCCATCGCATGAATAGACCACAGTTTGTTTATCCATTCATCTGTTGATGGACACCTGGGTTGTTTCCAACTTTTGGCAATGGTGAATAATGCCACTATGAACAACGGTGTGCAGATGTCTGTTTGTGTCACTGCTCTCAGTTCTTCTGGGTATATACCCAGTAGTGGTATTGCCAGGTCACATGGCAAGTCTATACTCAACTTCTTTAGGAACTGCCAAACAGTCCTCCATAGTGGCTGTACCATTCTGCATTCCCACCAACAGTGAACAAGTGTTCCTATCTCTCCACATCCTCTCCAACACTTGTAGTTTTCTGTCTTTTTAATAGTGGCCATTCTGATAGGTGTGAAATGATATCTCATTGTAGTTTTGATTTGCATTTCCCTAATCATTAGTGATATTGAGCATTTTTTCATGTGTTCTTTTGCCATTTGTATTTCTTCTTTGGACAAATGTCTATTCAAGTCTTTTGCTCATTTTTTAAATTGGGTCGTTTGTCTTTTTATTGTTGAGTTGTAACATCTCTTTATATATCCCGAATATTAAACACTTATCAGACATGCGATTTCCAAATATTTTCTCCCATTGAGCCGGATGCTTTTTCATCCTTTTGACAAAGTCCTGTGAGGTGCAAAAGTGTTTAATTTTGAAGAGATCCCATTTATCTATTTTTCTTTTGTTGCTTGTGCTTTGGGTGTAAGGTCCAAGAAACCACCACCTTCTACAAGGTCTTGAAGATGTTTCCCTACATTTTCTTCTAGTAGTTTTAGGGTCCTGGCTTTTATATTTAAGTCTTTTATCCATTTTGAGTTGATTTTTGCATAGGGAGTGAGATAGGGGTCCTCTTCCATTTTTTTGGTTATAGATATCCAGTTCTCCCAACACCATTTGTTGAAGAGACTGCTTTGTCCCATTAACATGGGCTTGGTAGGTTTGTCAAAAACCAGCTGATCATATAGGTGAGGGTTTATTTCTGGATTCTCAATTCTATTCCACTGATCAATGTGTCTATCTTTATACCAGTATTATGCTGTTTTGATCACTGTAGCTCTATAATATGTTTCAAGTTCAGGCAGTGAAATTCCTCCCACGTCACTCTTCTTTTTTAGAATGGTTTTGGCTATTTGGGTGCACTTTCCCTTCCAAATGAATTTGATAATTGCCTTCTCTATTTCTGTTAAGTAAGCTGTTGGAATTTTGATTGGTATTGCATTGAATCTATAAATCAGTTTGGGTAGGATTGACATATTCAAAATATTTATTCTTCCAATCCATGAACATGGAATGTCTTTCCATTTGTTTAGGTCTTCATTGATCTCTTTTAGCATTGTTTTGTCATTTTCTGCATATAGGTCCTGTACTTCTTTGGTTAAATTAATTCCTAGGTATTTAAGTCTTTTTGTTGCTATTGTAAATGGAATTTCCCCCTGATTTCCTCTTGAGATTGCTCAGCACTAGTGTACAAAAACATTATTGATTTTTGCGTGTTGATCTTGTATCCTGCTACTTTGCTGAACTCATTTATTAGCTCAAGTAACTTTGTTGTGGATGTTTCAGAAGTTTCTAAGTACAGGATCATGTCATCCGCAAAGAGTGAGAGTTCTACTTCCTCTTTTCCTATTTGGAGGCCTTTAATTTTTTTCTTCTTGTCTAATTGCCCTTGCTAGAACTTCTAGTGCAATATTGAATAACAATGGCAACTGTAGACATCCTTGTCTTGTTCTGGATCTTAGAAGGAAAGCTTTCAACCTTTCCCCATTGAGTATGATGTTGGCTGTGGGCTTTTCATATATGCCTTTTATCATATTGAGGAATTTTCCTTCTACTTCTATCTTTTGAAGTGTTTTTATCAAAAAAGGATGCTGGATTTTGTTGAATGCCTTTTCTGTGTCAATTGAGATGATCATGTGGTTTTTTCCTTCAATTTGTTAATGTGGTGTATTACATTGATTGATTTTCTTTTGTTGAACCAGCCTTGCATACCAGGAATAAATCCCACTTGGTCGTGATGTATAAGTCTTTCGATATGCTGCTGGATTCGATTTGCAAGTATTTTGTTGAGGATTTTTGCATCTATGTTCATTAGAGAGATTGGTCTGTTATTTTCTTTTCTTGTAGTGTCTTTATCTGGCTTTGGTGTTAGGGTGATATTGGCTTCACAAAATGTGTTAGGGAATTTTCTCTTCTCTTCAATTCTTTGGACGAGTTTAAACAGGATTGGTGTTAATTCTTTTTGAAATGTTTGGTAGAATTCACCTGTGAAGCCATCTGGTTCTGGACTTCTCTTTGCTGGGAGATTTTTGATGACGGATTCAATCTCTCTAAATGTGATTGGTTTGTTAAATTATTGTATTTCTTGTCGTGTCAGTGTAAGTTTGTTGTGTATTTCTAGGAATCTGTCCATTTCATCTAGGTTGTCTAGTTCGTTGGCATATAGTTTCTCATAATATTCTCTTATGATCTTTTTATATCTGTGGAGACAGTTGTAACTTCCCCTCTTTCATTTCTGATTGTATTTATTTGTATCTTCTCTCTTTTTTTTCTTTGTTAGTCTAGCCAGGGGTTTGTCAATTTTATTGATCTTCTCAAAGAACCAGCTTTTGGTTTTGTTGTTTTTCTCTACTGGTTTTCTGTTCTCATTTTCATTTATTTCTGCTCTAATCTTTATTATTTCTTTCCTTCTGTTTGCTTTGGGATTGGTTTGCTGTTCTTTTTCTAGTTTTTCTAGTTGTTCAGTTAAATCTTTGAGTTTAGCTCTTTCTTCTTTTTTAATATAGGCGTTTAGGGCTATAAACTTTCCTCTCAAGGCTGCCTTTGTTGTATCCCATAAGTTTTGATAAATTGTGTTCTTGTTTTCATTTGTTTCAATATATTTACTGATTTTTCTTGCAGTTTCTTCTTTGACCCACTGATTATTTAGGATGGTGTTGTTCAGCCTCCACAGATTTGTGAATTTACTCTTTTCTGTCTATTATTGATTTCCGGTTTCATTCCATTACGATCTGAGAAGGTGCTTTGTATAATTTCAATCTTTTTATATTTATTGAGAGCTGTGTTGTGACCTAATATGTGGTCTATCCTGGAGAAAGATCCATGGGCACTTGAGAAGAATGTATAACCCGCTGAGTTTGGATGCAGTGTTGTGTATATGTCTGTTAGGTCTAACTCATTTATCATATTTTTCAAGTTCTCTGTTTCCTTGTTAATCTTCTGTCTAGTTGTTCTGTCTAATGATGTGAGTGCGGTGTTGAAATCTCCAACTATTCTTGTAGAGATGTCTGTTTCTCCCTTCAGTTTTCCCAGAGCTGTCTCATATATTTTGGAACATCTTGGTTAGGTGCATAGATATTTATGACTGTTATATCTTCCTGGTGGATTGCCTCTTCTATTAATATATAATGGCCTTTTGTATCTCTTATAACTTTTTTGCATTTAAAGTCTATTTTGTCCAAACTCTATGATTGCATTACTATGAACCAAATATGTGTGACATATTGTATGATTCAAAAAAAATTTTTATAGGTATCCAGCATATTTAATTGAGAAATATATGTTTTTTATTCAATTGTGTTTTCTTTTTAGTTTTTAATTGTTTATATTTTCAATTATTAAATGTACAAAATAAAGTTTTTAAAAAAGAAGAATGATGCGAATATTCTCGCTGTCCTGATTTTGTGATAATCAGGATAAGCTAAACATTCGCTATATTAGAAACCATGCATGTGTCCCCAGACCTAGTTTTTCTCCCTAGGTCTGGTTTTTAGAATGCTGGTGATAAACTAAGCCTGATTTATTATATGACCATCCTGTATGGGAAAAGACTGTAACTCTAGGTGTCTTTGGTCAACCTTAAGAGATATAGCAGGGGGATGGATGTGACTCAAGTGGTTGGGCGCCAGTTTCCTATATGGACCTGGGCTCGATCCCCAGGACCTCCTGGGAAAATTTTGGAAAAAAAAAAAATATATATATATATATATATATATAGAAGGCACACGGGCCGCCAGGCCCTGTGTGCCGGTGAGCCCCCCAGGTCCCGTGTGCGAGTGAGCCATCAGACCCTGTGAGCCACGCAGCA
Source organism: Tolypeutes matacus (assembly GCA_026826555.1). Lineage (NCBI taxonomy): Eukaryota > Metazoa > Chordata > Mammalia > Cingulata > Chlamyphoridae > Tolypeutes > Tolypeutes matacus. The sequence continues at coordinate 2,997,823 of JAKSZT010054567.1, read as the reverse complement.
AGATGATGACATAACAGTAGAGTGACAAGGGAGAGCCAAGATGAGACACACTGAAAAACCAGGAACTAAGGTGGCACAGGCGATAGGATGCCTCTCTCCCACATCGGAGGTTCCCAGGATCGAATCCCAGTGAAGACAGGAGGAGAAGGATGAAAAGAGAGGGCAGGAAATGGACATAGAGAGTTGCCCAGCAAATGGACACAAAAACAGCAAAAACGGTGTGGGGGGGGGCGGGGATAAAAATGGATAGAACTAAATAAACAAATCCTTTTAAAGAAGGTATAGGGAGTAAGATACAGACTATAGTTAGTAGTAATACTTTGACGATGCTCTTTCATAATTTATTAACAAAAGTTTCATAACAATGCAAAGTATTTGTGGTGGGGTGATATGTGGGAGCCCTGTATGATGTTATGCATGTTTGTTTTGTAATTCACAATGTTTACTGTACACTTATAGTTTATGTATGTTCATGTATGAATGATATACATCGATAAGTTTATATTTCGTTAAAAGCTGGAAAAAAAAAAGATGAAAAAAAAAGTCTATTTTTTCCAATATTAGTATAGCGACCCCTGCTCTTTTTTGGTTGCTATTTGCATGCAGTATCTTTTTCCAACCTTTCATTTTCAGCCAGTTTGTATCCCTGGGTCTAAGATGAGTTTCTTGTAAGCAGCATATGAATGGCTCATGCTTTTTTACCCATTTTGTCAGCCTGTATCTTTGATTGGGCAGTTTAATCCATTCACATTCAATGATATTACTGTAAATGCATTATTTACTTCCACCATTTTGTTCTTTGGTTTTCATATATCATATCATATTTTTGTCTGTCTTTTAGTCTTTTGGTTATCCTTTCTGTTATTCTTTCGTCTATACCCTCCTCCAGGTCTCTCTCTCCTGTCTTTTTATTTCAGATTCTAAGGCTTCCTTTAATATTTTCTGCAAAGGTGATTCTTTTTTTGCAAACTCTCTTAGTTTCTGTTTGTTTGTGAATATTTTATACTCACCTTCATATCTAAATGACAATTTTGCTGGTAAAGAATTCTTGGCTGGAAGTTTTTCTCTTTCAGTCTCCTAATTGTATCCTACCACTGTCTTCTTGCCTCCATGGTTTCTGCAGAGAAATCCACACTAAGTCTTACTAGGCATCCCTTCTATGTGGTGATTTGCTTCTCCCTTGCTGCTCTGAGAATTTTCTCTTTATCTTTAACATTTGACATTCTGAATAGTATGTGTCTTGGAGTAGGTCTATTTGGATTTATTCTGATTGGGGTATGGTGCGCTTCTTGGACATGTAAGTTCATTTCTTTCATGAGAGTTGGGACATTTTCTGCCATTATTTACTCAAATACTCTTTCTGCCCCTTTTCCTTCTCTTCTCTTTCTGGAACTCCCATGACAAGTATGTTGTTGTGTTTCATGTTGTCATTCAACTCTCTGGATTTTTTCCATTCTTTTCTTTCTTTGTTCTTTTCTCTCTTCAATTTTAGCTGTTCTGTCTTCTGTATCACTTATTTTTTCTTCTATCATTTTGAGTCTGCTGTGGCATACCTCTAATGTTTTTTTTTTTTTTAAAGATTTTATTTATTTATTCATTTATCACCCCCTTGCTGCTTGTGCTCGCTGGGTCAGCCAACCACACCGTGCGGGCGGGCCTGCCCTCACCAGGAGGCCCCTGGAACCGAACCCGGGGCCTCCCATATGGTAAACAGGAGCCCTACTGATTGAGCCACAGCCGCTTCCCTCTAATGTGTTTTTTTTTTTCCAAAGATTTTATTTATCCATTCATTTATCCCCCCCTTGCTGCCCACGCTCACTGGGTCAGCCAACCACGCTGTGCGGGCGGGCTTGCCCTCACCAGGAGGCCCCGGAAACCGAACCCGGGGCCTCCCACATAGCAAACGGGAGCCCTACTGATTGAGCCACAGCCGCTTCCCTCTAATGTGTTTTTTATCTCACCATTGTGTCTTTCATTCCCAGGAGCTCTGTTCATTTTCTGTTTAGGGTTTCAAATTCTTCTTTGCCCTTGCTCAATGTCTTCTTTTTTTTTTTTTTTTTAAAGATCTTATTTATTTATTCATTTATCCCCCCCTTGCTGCTTGTGCTCGCTGGGTCAGCTAACCACGCCGTGCGGGCGGGCTTGCCTTCACCAGGAGGCCCCTGGAACCAAACCCGGGGCCTCCCATATGGTAAACGGGAGCCCTACTGATTGAGCCACAGCCGCTTCCCCTCAATGTCTTCTTGATGCCATTTATCTCTTTAGTCATATTGTCTTTCAACTCATTAATTTGATTTTGGAAATCTGTGCACATCTTGCTAATTAGTTCTCTCAAATTCTGCATCTCTTCTGGGGCTTTGATATATTCCTTTTCTTGGGTCATGTCTTCCATTTTCTTAGTATGGCTCATAATTTTTCGCTGATGTCTAGGCATCTGATTAGGATGGTAGTTTACTCAAATGTTCAATTTCTTTCTTTTTTGTAGGGATTTAGTGGCAGGAGGCTGTGTTTTACCACTGCTCTTTGATTCTTGGCTTGACCAGGATAGTTTGGATTGTCCCTGCTTTTCAAAACTGGGCTCTAGACCCAGTAATTGGTTGCAGGCCCACTTCCTAGGGCCCTGGGGGTGGAGGCTATAAAGGCTGGAAAAAGCCTTTCTTGCTCATTTTTAATTTTCTCATGTGTACTTCCTTGGTCTGCCAGCAAATGGTGCTCTTTGGCAGCTCTCTGTTCAAAGCCTGGTCAAAGTGTGTTTGTTGGGACACAGACCAGATCAATGTGCTAAAGCTTCTTGCCTGGAGGCTAAGAGCCTTGTAGTTCAAACTTTCTCAGAGACAGTTCTCCAGGCTTCTCTGGCAGTCCCCTCCCTTTTCCCATGTAGGAAATATTTCCATTCCCCTCTGAGTCCTCAAAAACCAGTCCTGGTCAGCAGAGAAGGAGATTGGAAGGGTTGTATATCTTTAGCCCCTTGCTGGCTCCCAACAATGGTCGGCCCCACCCAGCCTGGAAGGGCTCATGGGACACAGCGGACCAAATTTGTGGGTCAGAAGCTGAGTCAGCTTTAGGCTGTGTCCCACTCTCTCCCCTTTCCTGGGGTGGTGGATCCCTGGAGACCCCTTTATTTGTAGCTGCAGGCCTAGAGGCCTGAGAATTCTAAGTGTCTTTAGTGTGGGGGAAGGTGCTGGCAGCAGCAGCTGCTGGTTTCAACTCACAGTTCTGTCTTGTGATCCCCTCCTTTGTCCCTCTCTCCTCTGGGCAGTGTCCAGACTTCACCTGTTGTATTAAACCTTAGAAGATCTTTTTCCATGCTGTTTCAGCCTGTCCTCTAGCTGTTTTTCTGGAGAAGAGAGTCCCATGTCTTTCCAGTCTACCATCTTCCTGGAAGTTCCATAATATTCTCTTAATATCCTTTTATTTATTTATTTATTTTTTAAAGATTTTATTTATTTATTCATTTATCCCCCCCTTGCTGCCTGTGCTCGCCGGGTCAGCCAACCACACCGTGCGGGCGGGCCCGCCTTCACCAGGAGGCCCCGGGAACCGAACCCGGGGCCCCCCATATGGTAAACGGGAGCCCTACTGATTGAGCCACAGCCACCTCCCTCTTAATATCCTTTTAATTACTGCAGAATCTGTAGTGATATCCTCTCTTTCATTCTTTTTTTTTTTTTCCTCTTTCATTCTTGATATTGGTAATTTCTGTTCTCTCTTTTTTCCTTGATTAATATGGCTAGGATTTGATCATTTATTGATATTTTCAAATAATCAACATTTGGCTTTGTTAATTTTCTGATCTGACTTGCTTTTTTTTTTTTTCCTGCAAAAAAACTTTGTTGTTTACATTTGGTTCACAGGCTATTCAGAGGGCTGCAGTAGCTGGTTTAAAAAGATGCCTCCTGGGAAGAGGATGTGGCTCAAGCGATTGAGCTCCCACCTATGACATGGAAGGTCCCAAGTTCAGTTTCCAGTGCCTCCTGGAGAAGATGAGTAAGACTAGGCTGGCATGGTGAGCTGATGCAACAAGATGATGCAACAAGAGACACAAAGAGGAAACACAGTAAGAGGGACAATAAAGCAGGGAGCAGAGGTGGCTCAAGTGATTGAGTGCCTCTCTCCCACATGAGAGGTCCCAGGTTTGGTTCCTGGTGCCTCCTAAAGAGATGTCAAGCAGATACAGAGAGCACACAGCGAATAGATACAAAGAGCAGACAGCAAGCACAAAACAGAGAAGGGAAGGGATAAGTAAATAAAATAAATCTCAAAAAAAAAAAAAAAAAAAAGATGCCTCCTGGGGAGTGGGCCAGGGTGTAGCTCAGTGGTTGAGTGCATGCTTCCCATGTACGAGGTCCCAGGTTCAATCTCCAGTACCTCCTTTACAAAAAAATGTCTCCTGGTTGGAGAGAGGGGCTCAGGCAGAAGACTGAATGCAAGGGGGAATGCAGAGGGGCACCCCAAAGGTCTGTGGGCTCTTGAGGCTCCTGGTGTACTTGAGGGTGAGCCTTTCAAAGAGATACTTGCCCACCCTGGCAGCCCTTGCCAGCCAGCCTGGAGGTTGCTCAGGTAGTCGCCCATCTTTTTGATGAGTATCAGCTGCTTCTCTAGGCAATGGCTAACTAGGAAGTCAGAGAGATGAGGGTGTGTGTTGGCAGAATCCAGGACATGCAGATCCAAAAGGTCCTGGTTCAGGTTCTTCTCCAGGGCCATGGCAGCTTCCATGGTGTCCAGGGCTTGGCTCCACTTGTCTTGGAATGGTTTCTGCATATCCTGGAAGAGGGTAGCAATGCTGGTTTTGCTTCTTCAAGAGACGCTCTCTGCGGTTGTACTTCTCCTTCACCAACTTGCAGAAGAAGTAGTCCACACCCTCTAGGGCCACATCTTCATGGCCAAAATAAAAGCCCACAGAGAGGTAGGTAGAGGAGGCCCACAGATGCAGGTGGATCAGGCGATTGATGGAGGCCTTCACTTCAGCAGAATAATTCTGACTGACCTGGGAGCTCATGATTGGCCAAGGAGATGCTAACCACAGAAAACAGTGTTAGCTGGTTCTGGAAGCAGGGGATGGCAGAGAAGATGGTCCCAGAGGCTGTGACTAGAAAGGAAGTTGGAGGGCTGTGGGAGGCTGAAGGAGGAAGTGTGCTGGCCTGTAGAAAAACATGTTCTTAATATTAATCCATTCCTTGAGTGATTATAATGGTGAGTGTATTATCTCTGCATCCTCCAGAATGGAGCATGGACTAGTTAACTGCTCCACAGATTCTTATGGAATGAAGATGGGCATCCACGGGAGATCACTGACACATTAAAGCCAGGAGATACAAACAAATATGGCTGGTGGAGGAGAAAGTATTCTCTGACCTACCCAAGGCCACAGAACTTGGACTGGGAGAGAGTGACATAGAATATGAGGGGAGGGGAGGGGGAAAGACCAGGTGGGGAGTCTACAGTGCCTGGCAGAACAGGCAGAAAACAGTGGGCTGCTCAGCAGTAGCTATGGAAGGCTCTTCTTCTTCTTCTTCTTAGGTTTTAACTCTATGTATTTATTCTTCATATTTAGTTCATATTAATGAGACAATTGTATTGTCCTTTTGTGTCTGGCTTATTTCACTCAGCATAACATCCTCAAGGTTTATCCTTGTTGTTGTATGCTTCATGACTTCATTTCTTCTTACAGCAGCATAGTATTCCATCATATGTATATACCACATTTTGTTTATCCACTCATTGATTGATGGACACTTGGGTTGTTTCCATATTTTGGCAGTTGTGAATAATGCTGCTATGAATATTGGTGTGTAAATGTGTGTTTGTGTCCCTGTTTTCAGTTCTTCTGGGTATATTCCTAGTAAAGGGCTTGCCAGATTATACGGCAGTTCTATATTTAGCTTCCTGAGGAACCACCAAACTGTCTTCCAGAGACTGCACCATTTTACATTTCCACCAAAAGTGATCAAGTGTTCCTATTTCTCCCCATCCTCTCCAGCACTTGTAGTTTTCTGTTTTGTTAATAGTGGTCATTCTAGTAGGTGTGAAATGATATCTCACTGTAGTTTTGATGTTGAACTGTTTTTCTTGGGGTTTTTGCCATCTGTATTTCTTTAGAAAAATGTCTATTCAGGTCTTTTGCCTATTTTTTAATCGGGTCATTTCTCTTTATTGTTGAGTTGTAGTTTCTCTTTATATATCATGGATATTAGACCCTTGTCAGATGGGTGATTTCCAAATATTTTCTCCCATTCAGTAGGTTGCCCTTTTACCCTCTTAACAAAGTCCTTTGAGGTGCCGAAATGTTTCATTTTGAAGAGGTCCCATTTATCTATTTTTCTTTTGGTGCTCGTGCTTTGGGTGTAAGGTTTAAGAGACCCCCACCTACTACAAGTTCTTATACATGTTTCCCTACATTATCTTCTGGGAGTTTTTTGGTCCTGGCTTTTATTTTTAGATCTTTGATACATTTTGAGTTGATTCTTGATTAGGGATCCTCTTTCATTCTTTTGGTTATGGATATCCAGTTCTCCCAGCACCATTTGTTGAAGAGAATTTTCTGTCCCAGAAAAGTGGACTTGGTAAGCTTATCGAAAGTCAGTTGAGTATTTCCGTCCTTTTGGCTCTCTGAGCAGCACCATGGCGGTTGGCAAGAACAAGCGCCTTATGAAAGGTGGCAAAAAGGGAGCAAAGAAGAAAGTGGTCGATCCTTTTCTAAGAAAGATTGGTATGATGTGAAAGCACCAGCAATGTTCAATATAAGAAATATTGGGAAAACACTAGTTACAAGGACTCAAGGAACCAAAATTACATCTGATGGCCTTAAGGGTCATGTTTTTGAAGTGAGCCTTGCTGATCTACAGAATGATGAAGTTGCATTTAGAAAATTCAAACTAGTTACTGAGAATGTGCAGGGCAAAAACTGCCTAAGCAACTTCCATGGCATGGATCTTACCCGTGACAAAATGTGCTCCATGGTCAAAAAATGGCAGACCATGATTGAAGCACATGTTGATGTCAAAACTACCGATGGTTATTTGCTTTGTCTGTTCTGTGTTGGTTTTACTAAAAAATGCAACAATCAGATTCGGAAGACCTCATATGCCCAGCATCAACAGGTCTGCCAATCCGGAAGAAGATGATGGAAATCATGACCTGTGAGGTGCAGACAAATGACTTGAAAGAAGTGGTCAATAAACTGATCCCAGACAGAATTGGTAAAGACATAGAAAAGACTTGCCAATCTATCTATCCTCTCCATGATGTGTTTGTTAGAAAAGTGAAAATGCGGAAGAAGCCCAAGTTTGAATTGGGAAAACTCATGGAGCTTCACGGTGAAGGCAGTAGTTTTGGAAAAGCAACTGGAGATGAGACAGGTGCTAGCTAAAGTCGAACGAGCTGATGGATATGAACCACCAGTCCAAGAATCTGTTTAAAATTCAGCCTTTTAAAAGTGACAAATAAAATGTCTTATTTGTGAAAAAAAAAAAAAAAAAAAAATCAATTGACCATAGAGGTGAGGGTCTATTTCTGAACTCTCAGTTTGATTCCATTGATCAATGTGTCTATCTTTATGCCAATATCATACTGTTTTGACCATTGTTACTTTATAATACATTTCAAGATCAAGAAGTGTGAGTCCTCTGACTTCATTCTTCTTTTTTAGGGTGTTTTAGGCTATTTGGGACCCTTTTCTCTTCCAAATAAATTTGGTAATTGACTTTCCTATTTCTATAAAGTAGGCTGTTGGAATTTTGGTTGGTACTGCATTGAATCTATAAATAAATTTGGTTAGAATTGACCTCTTCATGATGTTTAGTCTTCCAATCCATGAACATGGAATGTCCTTCCATTTGTTTAGGTCTTCTTTGATTTCTTTTAGCAGTGTTTTGTAGTTTTCTGAATACAGATCCTTTACATTCTTGGTTAAATTAATTCCTAGATACTTGAGTCTTTTTGTTGGTCGTGTAAATGGAATTTTTTTCTTGATTTCCTCCTCATCTTGCTCATTACTAGTGTACCGCAACCCTGCTGAGTTTTGCATGTTGATCTTGTATCCTTCCACTTTGCTGAACTCATTTATTAGCTCAAGTAGCTTTGTTGAAGATATTTCAGGATTTTCTAAATATAGAATCATGTCATCTGCGAATAGGGAGAGTTTTACTTCTTTTCCGATTTGGATGCCTTTTATTTCTTTTTCTTGCCTAAGTGCTCTAGCTAGAACTTCTAGCACAATATTGAATAACAATGCTGACAGTAGGCATCCTTATCTTGTTCCTGTCCTTAGAGGGAAACTTATCAACCTCTTCCAAATTGAATATGATGTTGGCTGTGGGATTTTCATATCTGCCTTTTTTTTATGTTGAGGAACTTTCCTTTTACACCTATCTTTTGAAGAGTTTTTATCAAGAAAAGATGCTGGTTTTTGTTAAATGCCTTTTCTGCATCGATCAAGATGATCATGTGCTTTTTCTCTTAGATTTGTTAATGTGGTGTATTAGGTTAATTGATTTCCTTATGTTGAGCCAGCCTTGCATATCAGGAATAAAACCCACTTGATCATGATGTATGATTGTTTTTTATATGCTGTTGGATTCTATTTGCAAATATTTTGTTGAGAATTTTTGCACCTATGTTCATTAGAGAACTTGGTCTCTAATTTTCTTTTCTTGCAATATCTTTATCTGACTTTGGTATTAGGGTGATGCTGGCTTTATAAATGTGTTGGGTAATTTTCCCTCCTTTTCAATTTTTTGGAAGAATTTAAACAGGATTGGTATTAATTTTTCTTGAAATGTTTGGTACAATTCACCTGTGATGCCATCTGGTCCTGGACTTTTCTTTGTTGGAAGATTTTTTTTTTTTTTTAAAGATTTTATTTATTTATTCATTTATCCCCCCCTTGCTGCTTGTGCTCGCTGGGTCAGCTAACCACGCCGTGCGGGCGGGCTTGCCTTCACCAAGAGGCCCCTGGAACCGAACCCGGGGCCTCCCATATGGTAAACGGGAGCCCTACTGATTGAGCCACAGCCGCTTCCCTGTTGGAAGATTTTTGATGACTGATTCAATTGCTTTGTTTGTGATTGGTTTGTTAAGTTCCTATATTTCTTGTAGAGTCAATGTAAGTTGTTTGTGCATTTCTAGGAATTTGTCCATTTCATCTAGGTTGTTTAATTTGTTGGCATACAGTTTTTCATAATAGTCTCTTATGATCTTTTTAATTTCTGTGGGGTCAGTAATAATGTTTTTATTTTATTTATTTGCATCTGCTCTCTTTTTTTCTTTGTTAGTCTTGCTAAGGGTTTGTAGATTTTATTGATTTTCTCAAAGAACTAGCTTTTTTTTTAAAAAAAAACATAATTTTTTATTTATTTTTAAAGAAGTTTTAAATTACATAAATCTTACATCAAAATATAGGGGAAAGAACTAGTTTTTGAATTTGCAGATTTTCTCTATTGTTTTCTTGTTCTCAACTCCATTTATTTCTGCTCTGACCTTTATTTCATTCCTTCTGCTTGCTTTGAGAATAGTTTGCTGTTCTTTTTCTAATTCCTCCAGCTGTGTATTCAGGTCTTTGGTTTTAGCTCTTTCTTCCTTTTTTGCTTTTTTTGTTTGTTTTTCTTCTTTAACTTTCTTTTCTTCCCTTCTTTTTTTCTTTTTCTTCTCCTTTTTTTTTTTTTTTTTTTTTTTCTTTTTTTTTTTTTTTTGATGTAAGCATTGAGGTCTATAAATTTCCCACTCAGCACTGCCTTTGCTGCATCCCATACATTTTGATATGTTGTGTTCTCATTTTCATTCATCTCAAGATATTTACTGGTTTCCCTTGAAATTTCTTCCTTGACCCACTTTAATCTCCATATACTTGCAAATTTTCCCTTTTTCTGCCTGTTGTTTATTTCCAGCTTCAATCCATTATGATCAAAGTGCTTTGTATAATTTTGATCCTTTTAAACTTATTGAGATATGTTTTGTGACCCAACATATGGTCTACCTTGGAGAAAGGTCCATGAGCACTTGAGAAGAATGCATATCTTGCTGTTTTGGGGTTCAATATTCCGTATATGTCTATTAGGTTTAGTTCCTTTATCATATTACTCAAGCTCTTTATTTCTTTATTGATCCTCTGCCCAGATGTCTTATCCAAAAATGAAATTTGCATTTTGAAGTCTCCAATTATTATTATAGAGACATCTATTTCTCCCTGCAGTTTTGCCAGTGTTTGCCTCATGTAATTTGGGGCACCTTAGTTAGGTGCATATACATTTGTGATTGTTATTTCTTCCTGGTGAACTGCCCCTTTTATTACTATATAATGCCCTTCCTTGTCTGTAATAACAGCTTTGCTTTTAAAGTCTATTTCATCTGATATAAGTACAGCTTTTTGTTGTTGTTGTTGTTGTTGTTGTTGTTGTTGTTGTTGTTACTATATGCATGGAATATCTTTTTCTAGACTTTCACTTTCAATTTATTTGTATCCTTGGGTCTAAAGGTGAATCTCTTGTAGATACCTGTAGCATGTAGATGGCTCTTATTTTCTTATCCATTCCACCAGTCTGTGTCTTTTGCTTGGAGAGTTACATTCATTAACATTCAATGTTATTACTATAAAGGCAGATCTTATTCACCCATTTTGACCTTTGGGTTTTATCTGTCATACCTTATTTTCACCACTATTTTTATACTTTTAGTTACTTTTAGTAATATACTCTTCATTTCTAGACTCTCTTCCAAGCCTATCTCTCTTGTCTTTTTAGGCTATAGCATTCCCTTTAGTATTTCCTGCAAAGCCTCTATCTTGGTTACAAACTCTCTCAGTTTCTGTTTATCTGTGAACATTCTAAACTTGCCCTCATTTTTGAAAGACAAACTTGCCAGACATAAGATTCTTGGCTGGCAGTTTTTCTCTCACAGTATCTTAAATATATCATACCACTGCCTTCTGGTTTCCATGGTTTCTGATGAGAAATCAGCACTCATTGGGCATCGCTTATATGTGATGAATCACTTTTCTCTTGCTGCTCTCGGAATTCTCTCTTTATCTTTGGCATTTGACATTTTGATTAGTATGTGTCTTGGAGTAGGTCTATTCAGATTTATTTGGATGGGAGTACATTGTGTTACTTGGACATGGATATCTATGTCCTTCAATTGAGTTGGGAAATTTTCTACCATTATTTCCTCAAATATCCCTTCTTTCCCTTTCCCTTCTCTTCTCCTTCTGGGATACCCAGGACATGAATGTTTGCATATCTCTTGTCATCATTTACTTCCCTGAGACCCTGCACAATTTTTTCCATTCTTTTCTTTAGCTGTTCTTTTGTATGTTCATTTTCAGAGGCCTGGTCTTCAAGCTCACTGATCCTTTCTTCTGCCTCTTCAATATGCTCCAGTGTGTTTTTCAACTTCATGTATTGTGACTTTCATGCCCATAAGATCTGCTGTTTTTCTATGTATGCTTTCAAATTCTTCTTTGTGCTCAGCCAGTGAAATCTTAATATCCTTAATCTCTTTAGCCATCTCATTGAATTTATTAAGGAGATTTGTTTGAACATCTGTGATTAGTTGTCTCAACTCCTTAATGTCATCTGAGGGTTTAGTTTGTTCCTTTGACCAGGCCATATCTTCCTGTTTCTTGGTATGGCTTGTAATTTTTTGTTGGTGTCTCAGCATCTGATTTACTTGATGCATTTATTCTGGGCTTGGTTTCTTTCTTTAGTCTAGGGCTTTCTATTTGATTGACTTTGTGCTACAACCCTTCTTTGATACTTGGTTCAACTTATTTTGGAACTTTATAGTGGCTTGTGTTTAGCCAATTTGAATTTTTTTTTTTAATAGCTCTTTTCATTCCTTGCTGTTGGCAGAGTAGGAATTGAAGATGTGGTTGGTACTGTAAGCCACAGAGGCTGAAACTGCCTGTGTTGTCCCAGGAACTGATGAAGCTACTCCACCTTTCTCCCCTGCCAAGGATAGGGACAGAGCCATAGCCATATGCAGTAATGCAAGCCATGAAGGCCAAGATTGTCTGTAATTGCCCAGAGAGACTGATGAAGCTCCACACACCTTCCTCCTCTGCCTGGGGCAGGGGTGGAGCTGCAGGTGTGGGTGGTAAACTAAGTCATGTGGGCCAAAACTGACCCCAGTTGCCCAAATAGACTGACGAAGCACTGGCTCCCCTCATCCCCGGCCAGGGTTGGGGATGGAGCCCCAGATGGGTATGCACAACAATCTTGTCTGTGTGGGCTGAAAGTACCTGCAGGTGCCCAGAGAGGCTGAGGAAACACCTCCCCCTCCTGTCCTATTGGGGGCAGGGGTGTAGCCACATGGGTGCCCAATAATCTAGTGGGGGGGCCCAAAAGTGATTACAATTGCCTGGAGACGCTAGTGCAGGTCCCCACAGCTTCCTCCCTGCTGGAAGCGGGGCTGGAGCTCAGGCTAGAGCAGCAATCTGTCCTGGGTGGAAAGAAGCCCATCCCTACCATCACTGTGATTTTCAATCAGCCCCACTTCCCCTCACGCTGGGGGCGGAGTTAAAATGGAGGATACCAGCCACTTTCCGACTTGGACAGGTTCAAACTTTAGCTGTACTTAGGACTGGATTTTAGCCAGCTGAATTTACTAATCAATAGATGAAGTCAGTGCTCGACCATCTCTTCCTCCCCCAGTTTTGGGAAGTGGAGCTTCCAATTCCAGCCAGGGAATACCATCCAAGGTGTCTTGCCCCACCGGTGGGCATCCTAGAGTGGCGTGGAGTACTCCTCTCACAAATCTTCACTGCAGATGGACAGTCTCCTCCTTCTGTTCTTGCAAGGATGTTGCAGGATGCTCTTCTGGTCTCCTGGAGTCCCCCAGAGGTGATTTAGATAGCTCTGGTGATTACTAACTGCATTGTAGGACAAGCTGACTCCTGGAGCTCCCTACTCTGCTGCCATCTCCTCCCCCCACCCCCATGGAAGGTTCTTGAATAAAGTCTCCACATGTTCCTTCTCTGGGTGAGGGAATTACCCACTTTGTGGTGAGAGGAAATGGGGCTTTAACAACAGCACAAAGGCAGAGGCCTAAGGGAAAGAACTGTGGAGTCAGAGTCCTCCTCTCCTTGGTTCCGACTGGGTCACCTGACTATCCCTAAGCCAATCACTGAGGTTGGAAAATGAAATACTCTGATTGGCAGGCCAGAGGGCTATCCCCAACCTGGGAGTCCCAGATAAAATGGGCTACACCTAACCGTCAAAGCTCACCTGGAGGAGGACGGGGCTCTGCTGGTTCCCCAGAGGAGACTGCACTGTCCCCAGGAGAAAGGTGCACAGACACTGTACAACAAAAACAACTGGACTCATGGGTGATTCTGATGGTTCCAGGAGATACCTAGAAAGTACTTAGAATAGGGACCGGCATGTGGAAACAGTTCACAAAAGTTGCCTGTTGGGGGGTGCAGGTGGCTTAAGCCATTGCATGCCTCACTCCCACATGGGAGGTCCCGGGTTCGGTTTTTGGTGCCTCCTAAAAATAAGAGCACACAGAGAACAGACAGAGAGAGCAGACAGGGAGCACAAAACAACAAAGGGGGGAGAGAAATAAATAAAAATAAACCTTTTTTAAAAAGTTGTCTGTTGTTAAAGTTTTGACTATTCAGTGACTTCCCATTACCCACAGGATAAAGTACAAACACTGTAAACTGACCCTCGTGATTTATCCCTGCCCACCTCAATCCCTACCATTCCCTGCCTTGCTGTTCTTCAGCAACAATTTTAGGAAGACCCCCGCACACACACTGTGCTCCTGGAGGCCCTGCACAGCTACTTAGAGAACCCTCCCTACCCCAACTCCTCCCGTTTTTATCTCCTTTGGGGACCTCTCCCCTGAGCTCTAGACTTCAATACACAAAAGGGCATATTCGAAATCACCTGCTCAATCGGTTCTCCTCAAATAGGGCAGTACCGCCCCCTGGTGGGATCTTTGGTGATTTGCGCGAAAGTTTCTGTTGGCACATTGATCGGCGGTCAGAGCGCAGAATGCTGGCCACAGGGCAATCCGTCCCGCATGCGGGACAGCTTGAAGATGTCCCAAAAGGCATTCGTGTGGGTAAAAGAAAAGCATATAATTATCTGAAATCTTTAATATAATACGTGTACATGTACATTAACATTTTAATGTGGTTTAAAATATACCGACGTTTTCAATATCAAGTGTGTGAGATTCATCCGTGTTATGTGTATCAGAGAATATTCATTGCCATAGTATTCTGTTGGAGGACAATAACACAATTTAATTATTTGTTGTCCTTTAAATGACACTTGGATTGTTTCCTGTTTGGGGCAGCTGTGAACTTTCGAGTTCATGTCTTTTTGTTCACATATATAAACATTTCTATTGGAATACATGTACAGGGTCACGGGTATGCATATGTTCAGATTTAGCAGATATACAGCCAAGCAGTTCTGCAAAATGGTCGTATCAGCTTACACCCTCCCCCACCCCACCCCTGCATGTGTCTGTGTCTGAGCATTTTTGCTTTGGTTTGGTTTACTTTTTTCTTCTGGACCTCATGACACAGAATGGATTAACCATTATCCTTTATTCATGATGCACTCTCATATACGCAGGGCCTACTTTTATGTGTTTTGTTAGTTTTTTATAATGTGATATGCACGTGCAAAATTGCCACCCAAAACTAAAGCTGGAACCCTGACAGTGACCTGCATCTAACCATATAGTCTCCTCATCCCACCCACCAGAAGGAAACATCATCCTGATTCATGTGTTTGTTGCTGGATTGCATTCATTTTTATATATTCTTTTTTTTTTTTTTTTAAGTTTTATTTATTTACTTTTTATCCATTTTTACCCCCTCTCCCCCGTTTTTGCGTCCATTCGCTGGGCAATTCTCTGTGTCTGTTTCCTGCCCTCTCCTCTCATTCTTCTCCTGTTTCACCAGGATTTGATCCTGGGAAACTCCAATGTGGGAGAGAGGCGTCCTACCACATGCGCCACCACTTCCTGATGGCGCACCTGCTCATGCGACCTGGTGGCGCACCCACCTGGAGGCCCGCGTGCCTTCTATATTTTTTTCTTTACTTTTACCAGGAGGTCCCGGGGATCGAATCCAGGTACCTCCATATGGGAGACAGATGCCCAACCATTTGAGCCACATCCACCCCCTATATATTCTTGAGTATGTATTTTATTTTAGCTGATTTAACTTGATGAAAGCAGTTTCATGGTGTATGTAACTTTCAGGGATTTGCTTACTCAATATTATGTGGCTAAGATTCATTTGGTTTATTCATTTCGACTGCTGTATAATATTCCACGGTGTGACTATAGCAAAACATATGCATCCACTCTCCTGCAAATGAGCAAACGGGTTTTCAAAGTTTTTCCTACTATGAGCAGGGCTGCTATGAGCATGTGCAGGAGTTTCTCTTAGGCATAAATTTAGGAATGGAATCACTGGATCACAGAATATATCAACTTTAGGAGACAGTGTCAAATTGGCATTCGAAGTGTTTACACCAATTTACACTCTCACCAGCAAAATATAAGACCCTGTAGGGAAGCGGCTGTGGCTCAATCAGTAGGGCTCCCGTTTACCATATGGGAGGCCCCGGGTTCGGTTCCCGGGGCCTCCTGGTGAAGGCAAGCCCGCCCGCACGGCGTGGTTAGCTGACCCAGCGAGCGCAAGCAGCAAGTGGGGGATAAATGGATAAATAAATTTTAAAAATCTTTAAAAAAAAAAAAAAAAAAAAAAGACCCTGTATATCCACAGCCCCTTTAACAGTATTTTCACACTTTTTCAATGTTGCTATTCAAACAAGTGTAAAATGGTACCTTATCATGGTCTTGATTTTCATTTCCCTGATTGCTAATGATGTTGAACATCTTATGTTTATTGTCTATATGTGTTTCCTCTAGTCTTTTACCCATTCTTCTACTGGTTTGCTAGGTATTTTCTTATTGATTTGTAGGAGTTTTGAATATATACTTGATTCTAATCCTTCTTTCTGTTGTGTATTTTATGAATATCTTCTTCCAGTTTGTAACTTGTTTTCTCTTTCTTTATGATATTTTTTTGATGATCAAATTTCTTAATGGGGGAGAGGATGTGGCTCAAGCAGTTGAATGCCCACCTCCCACATAGGAGGTCCCCGGTTCGGTTCCCAGTGCCTCCTAAAGAAGACAAACAGACAATGAGCAGACATCGAGCAAAAACAATGAGCAAACAAATGAGCAGACACTGAGCAAAATCAACAAGCAAGACAATGAGCAGACAATGAGCAACAAACAGACAATGAGCAGACAACGAGCAAAGAAACAACGAGCACAAACAAGCAAAAACAGACAAGGGAGCCATGGGGGGTGATCTTGATGTTAATATAGTCCATTTCATCTTTTTTTTTTTTTAAGATTTATTTATTTACTTTATCCATTTTAAAGCCCCCCTTCCCCATTTGCTGTTTTGTGTCCATTCGCTGGGTAATTCTCTGTGTCTGTTTCCTACCATCTCTTCTCATCCTCCTCCTCCAGTCTTCACCAGGATTCGATCCTGGAGACCTCCGATGTAGGAGAGAGGTGTTCTGCCACCTGTACCACCTCGGAGCTTTCGGAGCATCTCTTCTTGTGTCTCCCCTGCGTCTCTCTCCTGTTACGTCATCATCTTGCTGCATGGCTCCCAGGGCCTGGTGGCTCACTGGCACACAGAGCCTGGCAGCCCATACACCTTTAATATATATATTTTTTGTTTTTTATTTTACCGGGAGGTCCCGGGGATCAAAACCCAGGTCCCTCCATATGGCAGACGGATACCCAACCATTTGAGCCACATCCACCTCCCTCATCTTTTTTGAATAATCAAAAATGTCTCATTTTAAGAATCTTTCCCTCCCAAAAGGTCCAAAAAATATCCACCTAAAATTTCAACTAAAAACTTTAAAGTTTTGCTTTATATATTTAAATCCTTAATTCATCTGGAGATTATTTTTATATGATATAGTATAAGGACACAATTTCATCTTTTTTAAAGGATAACTATTTTTCAAGCTCCAATTACAGTCTCTCCTTTCCCACAGATCTCATACCTCGCCTTTGCTATATACCAAAGTTCCATAAATGCATAATCTGAATCTGGGCTTTCGATGTTATTCCATTAGACAATTTGTCTATCCCTGGGCCAATATCATACCATCTTAACAATTTACCTTCAGTTATTCACAATAGCCAAAAAGGTGGAAACAACCCAAGTAAGTGTCCATCAACAGATAAATATATACACAAAATGTGTTATATCCCTACAATGAAATGTTTTTTAGCTGTAAAAAGGAATGAAATTCTGATACATGCTACAACATGGATGAACCTTGAAACATTATGCTAAGTGACATAAGCCAGACTCAAGAGGACAAATATTATATGATTCCACTTAAGTGAGATATCTAAAATAGGCAAATTTATAAAGACAAAAAGTAGAATACTAGTTACTAGGGGAAGGGAGAATGGGGAGTTATTGCTTAATGGGTACAGAGTTTGGGCTGATAAAAATGTTCTAGAAATAGATAGTGGCGATGATTACACAACTTTGGAATGTATTTAATGCCACTGAATCATAAATTTTAAAATGAGTAGAATGGTAAATTTTATATTATATGTATTTTTTTTTAGATTTATTTTATTTATTTATTGCCCCCGCCCCCATTGTTTGCACTTATTGTCTGCTCTCTGTGTTCATTTTTTGTGTGCTCTCTGTGTTTGCTTGTCTTCTTTTTAGGTGGCACCGGGAACCGAACCTGGGACCTCCCTTGTGGAAGAGAGGCATTCATTCGCTCGGGACACCTCTTGCTCCCTGCTTTGTTGTGTCTCTCATTGTCTTTCCTCTTTGTGTCATCTTGTTGCATCAGTTCGCTGTGCCAGCCCATCTTGCCAGCTCTCTGTCTTGCTTGTCTTCTGTGGGAGGCACTGGGAACTGAACCTGGGACACCGCATGTGGTAGGCAGAAGCTCAATTGCTTTAGCTACACCTGCTTCCTTTTTATGTATTTTACCACAATAGAAATATTTTTTTAAAATTCTCATTATATCTTTATTCGAAGTCCTGAAGTCTGGTTGGGCAAGTCCCCCAACTCTGCTCTTCCATTTCAAAAGCACCCCGGTTATGCTTGACCTCTATTCTTACAATTAATTTTTAGAATCATCTTAACAAGTACCATGAAAAATCTTATTGGAATTGCATTGAATCAATAGATCAATTTAGGAAAGAACTGATATCCTCATTATATTAAACTTTCTTATCCACAAACATGGACTACCTCTCAACTTACGTAGATATTTAATATCCTTTAATAAAGTGCTATCATTTATATTGCTCATCTTTTGTTTGGTTTATTCCCAGATATTTGTATCTAGGATACTGTTGTAAATGGCGTATTATCTTTAACTGTGTTTTCTAGTTGTTTGTTGTACACAAATGCAGCCGACTATCTTCCAATCACCTTTCTAACTCTCCAATTATTTTTAATAATTAATTTAAAAGTCTTTTGGAATTTTTTCTGAAAATGATCATATAATCTGGAAATAGTAAGTCTTATTTCCTCATTTCTCAACTTTTGTCTTTAATTTTTTCTTTTCCTATTTTCTGGCTACTATCTCTAATACAATATTTAATAGAAGTGATGTATTCTTGGCGTGTTTCTAATTTTAAAGTGAATGTTTCTAATATTTCTCCATTTAGGATGAGGTTTGCTGTCATTTTTTCAGTTGATCCTTTATTGGTTAAGGAAGTTGCCTTTATTGTTAATATACTAAGAAATTTCTTTTAAAAAATCATGAATGTTGAATTTCATCTAATATTTTAATGCATTTTTGAGGTGATCATAACTTTTATTCTACATATGTGTTATATTTATAGATTTTTAGATATTAAGCCATATTATTCCATATATTTGGAATAAATCCAACTTGGTCATGGTTTATTATCTTTTTTATACACCATTTTGGATTCAGTCACTAGTATTTTATTTATGGATTGTTGCATCTATATTTATTGGTGAATCAGATCTAAATTTTAACTTTATAATTTAGTCTTTGTACTATTTGAACTTTTTCTTCTTTAGTCAGTTTTAGTAAGTTTTTTTCCCCAAGAATATGTCAATTTCACCTGTTTTTTAAAAAATTGTTGACATATAATTGTTATGGTGTTCTTTTTCATACAAAATTTTATTTTTATACATTCTCAAGTTTCCTGAAAAGTTGTAAGTACAGTACCCTTTTTCCCTGAGCCCTTTGAGAGTGAGTTGCTGCCTGGATGCTGACCATCCTGTATACTTTCCTACAAACAAGGACATTCTCCTACGTATCCACAATATACGACCCGGGAAATCGGGACTTGAATGCTGGTACATTACCATCACCTTATTCTCAGCCCCACTCACATTTTTCCACCTGGCCCCATAACATGCTTTTCAGGCCCTCAGTCATTTATTGACTTTCATAATCTTGACAGGTGTAGATTCTAGGTCAGCTGTTTTGTAGAATGTCCCTCAATTTGGGTTTGTCTAATTTTTCTTCATGATTAGATTCAGGTTATCTTTCTTTGGCAAGGATGTCACAGAAGCGATGTTGTGTGCTTCTCATTGCCCCCATGAGGTGGCGCATGATTGAACTCCATCCCGTTACTGATGTTTAATTTGATCACTTGATTAAGGTGCTGTCTGCCAGCCTCCTTTACTGTAAAATTGCTTTTCCCCCTTTTATTTGTTAAGTATTTTGTGTATCTCTCTACCTACCTATCTATCATGTATCTATTTACTTATTTACACACAGTGTGGTCTCAGTTTCCCAGGTTAACTAAAGGAGTTAAAGTCCATTACTATAACTATTTATTTTGAGACTGAAATTTCCCCTGCTTTGGCCCGTGGAAGCCTTTCAAGGGGGGCTCTCAGTCCTTTTGATTTGCCTTCATCATTCTTTGGAGCACTCTTTGCTTTCTGGTACAAAAGATATTCCAGGTTCAGCTTTCCCTGCCCAAGACCTGGAATCAGTCATTACTCCAAGGGGACCTAGTTTCTTATAGATGAGGATAGTAGGTAATAGCCAAGACCTTTGTGCTAAGGCTGCTCATTGTTATTAGGGCATCACTGCTCCCTAGCCCTCTAGATGGAAAAAAACGAAGGACTATATGGATGTAAATGTATGTACGTGCACAGACACACACACATATTTACACATACATATATTTTAAAACTACATTTATTTCTGTACCTACTTAACTTGAAATCTCTGACTTTGCACTTGATATTGCCAATCCAAATCCATCCCCACGGGTTCATTATATTTTCTCCCTTGCAGATTTGTAACTCCCTTCTCTGATAGTGAGAAAGCTGGATCACTAATATATTTATGTCTTTGATCATTCTCTCTGTACATAACCAATCTACCATTGTGGCTGGTACCCCTCTCCCTAGCACCCATCTTCTCACCACGCTAGGGCTTGGACAGCCGGCGCTCGGCAGCCCTGCTGTGCACACCTTCCCGCTCTGCTCACACTCTCACTCCTTGTATGAAGGTGGCTCCTCCTCACCCTTCTGGCTCCAACACCCCACCCAGGCCTCCATAGCCCCTCACTATACGCTTATACATGCTGTAGCTGAGCTGAGCTAGCTTCGCAAAATACCTCCAGAACTGATAGCCCTTACATGTTTTTTTTTCCCATTTTTATTGTGATAACATATGTACAAACATAAAATTATCCATTTTAGCCACTTCCAAGTACACAATTCAGTGGTATTGATTACATTCAAAATGTGCTAACATCACCACCATCCATTACCCAAACTTTTCCATCCCCCCAAACAGAAACTCTGTATCCATTAAGCATTTAACTTCCTATTCCCCCTTTCCCATCCCATCCCTGGAAACCTGAAATCTACTTTCTGTCTCTGCGAGTTTGCATGTTCTAATTATTTCATATAAGCAAAATCATATAATATCTGTCCTTTTGCACCTGGCTTATTTCACTCAGCATGTTTTCAAGACTCATCCATGCTGTTCCATGTATCAGATCTTCATCCCATGTTATGGCTGAATAATATTCTATTGTATGGATAGACCACATTTTGTTTATCTGTTCATCAGTTGATGAACACTTGGGCTGTTTCCACTTTTTGGCTACTGTGAATAACGCTGCTTTGAACATTGGTGTACAAATCTGTTCAAGTCCCTGTTTTCAGTTCTATTGGGTGTATATCTATGTAGCTTAGAGTTGAGTACCCCCAAAAAATATGTTCTTAACCTTAATCTACTCCTTTGGGTGTGATCCCATTGTAAATAGGACTTTTTGATGAAGTTAGTTCAGTTAAGGTGTGACTCATCTGAATCCAGATGGGTCTTAATCCTATTGTTGGAGGCCTTATGGAGAAGGCCACAGAGAGGCCATGGGGGTCATCCAGAAGCTGGAAGTCAAAGGAACCAGGAAGAGAAAGGAGAAGATGAAGCCATATGCATTGCCTTATGGCAGAAAAGTCAAAGACCAGGAATTGCTTGCAGCCAGCTCCAGAATGCCAGTCTTCTGGGAAAAACCATCACCTTGCTGGTGCCTCAATTTTGGATTTCTCCTACCCTCAAAATTGTGAAACAGTGAATTCCCATTGTTTAAGCTAACCCATTGTATGGTATTTGTTTTAGCAACTGGGCCACTAAAACAATTTTTGGTACCCAAGAATGGGGTTCTGCTATGACTACTACCTAAAAATGTGGAAATAAATTTGGAATTGGGTAGCAGGTAGAGGCTGGAAGAATTGTGAGGTGCTTGCTAGAAAAAGCCTAGATTGCTTTGGAGAGACTGTCAGTAGAAATATGGACATTAAAGTATTGCCAATGAAGCCTTAGAAGGAAATGATGAATGTGTTACTGGAAGTTGAAAGAAAGGCAAAACTTGTTATGAAGTGGCAGATAACTAGGCAAATTGTGTTCTGATGTTGGATTAAAAGAAGAACCTATAAGCTATGAACTTGGATATTTATGGAGGAGATTTCCAAGCTAAATGTGGAAAATGCAGGTTGGCTTCTCCCCCTAGTTTACAATAAAATGCAAGAGAAAAGAGATAAGCTGAGAATCAAACTCTTAAGCACAAAGGGACCAGAAAATGATGATTTTGAAAATTCTCACCCTATCCCATTGTGGGTCCCTGGCCCTGTTCCAAGGGAACAGTGCATACTGGAGTGTCTATATGTTGGTGCCAATCTGTTGGGTGGCAGCATAAAAGCCTGAATCAGGACACTCCTCCCTGGTTTGCCCTCCTAGAACTTGCCCTGCAGGCGAAAGCAGCTTGCACACAAATGAAACAGTGTAAGAAAACGATTAAATCACAGTTTTAAGAAATACAATAGAGTACCTGGAGGAGGAGTCTATTTCATAGGAAGTAAAGGAGACATTCAGAGTCCTGTAAACGCGGTAATTCCTAAGGCACAACTCAAAACAAGGCACAGGCTCAGAAAATACCAGAGTAGGGAAGCAGATGCGGCCCAAGTGATTGTCTACCATATAGGAGGTCCAGGGTTCGATTCCCGGGGCCTCCTGGTGAAAAGTGAGCTGGCCTGAGCAGAGTGCTGGCCTGCATGGAGAGTTGGCTCAGCAGGATGATGCAATAGGAAGGGACACAGAAGAAAGGCAATGAGAGATGCAGCAGACCAGGGAGCAGAGGTGGCACAAGAGATTGAGCATCTTTCTCTACTCTGGAAGGTCCCAGGATCGGTTCCCAGTGTCACCTAAAGAGAAGACAAGCAGACACAGAAGAACACGTGGAGAGAGACAGTGAGCACAAAATGAGGGAGGAGGGTTGGAGAAATAAATAAATAAATCTTTAAAAAAGAAAATAAAATACCAGAGTATTTTTGCATTGTTTTGTTTATTTCTGTTAGTTCCTGGAACCCAAGGAGGTAACTGTATTTTTACTAGTTAGAACAGAGAGCTTGGGGACTAAATCCCAGAGTTAACACACTAAAACATTAAAATGTACAGTGTGCAACAAAAGATTACAAGACATAGAAACAGAAAATGATGGCCCATCCAAAGGAACAAGATAAAAATTCAGAAACCATCAACAAAAAACACCAGACTTTGGACATACCTGATAAAGACTTTTAAAAAAATGGTCTTCATTATGCTCAAAGAGATAAAGGAAAACACAAAGAACTAAAGATTCTCAGGAAAACGGTTTATGAACAATGTGAGAATCTCAATAAAGTGATGGAAAATTTTTAAAAGAGACCAAACAGAAATACTAGAGTTGATGACCACAATAACAGAAATTTAAAATTCCCTAGAGGGTGTCAACAGCAGATTAGAGCTGGCAGAAGAAAGATTCAATGCACTTGAAGATAAGACAATTGAAATGATTCACAATAAAGAGCAGAAAAAAAAAATGAATGGAAAAAAGTGAACAAAGCCTAAAAGACCTGTGGGGCACCATCAAGCATACCAATATATGCATTATGAGAGTCCTAGATGGAGAAGAAAGAAAGAGGCAGAAGAAATATTCAAAGAAATAATGGCAGAAAGCTCCCCAAATTTAATGAATATGCACAGCCAAGAAGTCCAAAGAACCCCAAAGATTGCTGGTCAACAAAAAGGTGCTAACTCATGCAAATATTCTCATTGTCCTGATTTTGTGATAATCAGGGTAGGCTAAACATTCGCTATATTAGAAACCATGCATGTGTCCCCAGAACTAGCTTTTCTCCCTAGGTCTGGTTTTTAGAATGCTGGTGATAAACTAAGCCTGATTTATTTATTATATGACCATCCCATATGGGAAAAGACTAGGTATCTTTGGTCAACCTTAAGAGATATAGCAGGGGGACGGATGTGGCTTGGGTGGTTGGGAGTCCATCTCCTATATGGAGGGACCTGGGTTCAATCCCTGGGACCTCCTGGTAAAAATGAAAAAAGAGAAAAATATAGAAGGCGCATGGGCCACCAGGCCCTGTGAGCGGGTGAGCCATCAGGCCCCACAAGCCATGCAGCAAGATAATGTAACAGGAGAGTGACACAAGGGAGAACCAAGGCGAGACACACCGAAAAACCAGGAACTAAGGTGGTACAGGCGGTAGGACATCTCTCTCCCACATTGGAGGTTCTGAGGATAGAATCCCAGTGAAGACAGGAGGAGAAGGATGAGAGAGAGGGCAGGAAACGGACACAGAGAGTTGCCCAGCGAATGGGCACAGAAACAGCAAAAACAGGGGTGGGGGGAAGGGGTAAAAATGGATAAAAGTAAATAAATAAATAAATAAATCCTTTAAAAATGTGTAGGGGAGGAAGATACGGACTATAGTTAGTAGTAATATTTTGACGATGCTCTTTCATAATTTGTTAACAAATGTTTCACAACAATGCAAAGTATTTGTGGGTGGGTGATGTGTGGGAGCCCTGTATGATGTTATGCATGTTTGTTTTGTAAGTTCACGATGTTTACTGAACACTTACAGTTTGTGTATGTTCATGTATAAATGATATACTTCAATAAATTGTTTTTTTTTTTTTTTTAAGTGTACCAACCCGGGGAAGAAGCAAGCTTTCTAGCCCCCAGAATCATGAGCTAATAAATTTCTATTGTTAAGACAACCCACTGTATGGGGTATTTGTTCTAACAGCTAGGAAATTAACCTAGAAGTGGCTTTGCCAAATCATAATCTAATGCTATACTTAACTTTCTGAGGAACCACCAAGATCCTATTTCTCTGCATCCTTGCCAACATTTCTCATTTTCCATTATTTTAGTAATAGCCATTCTAGTGGGTATTAAGTGTCTTACTCTATTTTTAATTCTTACTTTTTGTAGTTATCTCATCATTTTCATTCATAATCTTGATGGCTTATAGCTCCTTTTTGTCAGTCAATTTGTCATTTTGTTAGTTTTTCCAAAGAACATAGTGACTTAAGAAAATCTCTATTGTACATTTTTTCATTTTTTATTAATTTATTCTTGTTTTCATTTTCTCTTTCCTTCTACTTTCCTCAGGTTTATTCTATAGCTATTTTCTAATGAGTTTGGAGGTTTTCCTCTTTTCTAATATAAGCATTTAAGGTTACAAATTTCCCTTGAAATACATTCCACAAGTTTTTACAGTTACTATTTTCATTTTCATGCAGTTTTAGGCATTCTTAAGTTTCGCTGTTATTTATTTTTCTTATCCCATGAGATTTTTAGCCCTGCCTGGGCTGCCCTTATTTTCTCTCTGAAATTTGGAATAGGGGCACTAAAGTTCAGTGTCAGGCAGCTGTAAGTGCTGGGCATCAAGGTACTAAAGAACTGGGACAGCCAATCCCTGAACAGGTAATAATTATGGGCAAGGAAGGAAGCTAAGTGTCTACAAAGAATGAATGGGGGAAATCTGCTGAGGGATGTAGACAAAAGACCACATGGCCAATGAAAGATAAAAGGAACTGGATAGATTCCACGGCCCATGAGACCCAGCTGCACTTCCTATTCTTAGCTTCTATGGCATTTCCACACACCTTTACAACAAATGCCTGTTCTTTAATTTTTTTTTTTTTTTACATACTTTCAGACTCACACAAAAAATTTTAAGACTGATACAAAGAATTCCAATATACATATCTTCACCCACATTCTCCAAATATCAACATTTTACCTCATTTGCTCATCCTTTGCTCTCTGTGTATACATACATATTTATTTTTTTCTGTTTGAGAGTAAATTGAAGACATAATACCCTTTTACCCTAAATATGTAAGTGTATGCTTCCTAGAACAATATCAGTTAACACTGATATAATATAATATCTAATCTACAAGCCTTATTCAAATTTAGCCAATTGTCCCCATAATGCCCTTTATAGAAATTACATGTATGGCACTCAGTTGTCATGTCTTTAATCTCCTTTAATCTGAGACTCTTCCTCTGCCGTCTTTTGTATTGAATCGCCTTGATATATGAAGATTACAGGCCAGTTATTTTTTAGAATATCCCTCAATTTGTATATGTCTTCCTCATTTTAGTCAGGAATAACTCTGACATGCTGTTGCATTCTTCTTGGTACTTCACAGTTTGTCCCATGACTGGTGATGTTCACTGATTATTTGGTTAAGGTGTGTCTGCTGGGTTCTCTCCACTGTGAAATTACTATTTTCTCCTTAGTAATTAATTTTTTTTTCCTCTACTAGTTTGAGTGAATTTCTGCCCCTTGCAAATGATTCATTTCTGTATCAGTTTAACTGAAGACCCCAGGGCTTGGTATAATCAGGAACATATCTGTAATATAGAATTTATCTATATCGATATAGATAAGGGAGACTAGCCACTAGGCAGGCAGAAATAATAGATGTCTGCTAAACTGATTCAGACAATGGTGAAAGAAGTTCAGGTGACAAGAGGCTCAACCACAGCCTGGGGTTCCTTTGGAGAGCCTTGCCCAAGTGATTCCAGTAGTGCGAAGCATCACAGGTGTTGGCAAATTTTAGATGGTTATTTTGTGTGCCAGCTTGGCTAGACTAAGGTATCCAATTGTTTGGTCAAACACTGGCCCAGTTGTCATATGAAGGTATATCATAGATGGGATTAGCATTTACAATCAGTGGACTTTAAGTAAAAGTATTACACCTCAATACTGTAAATGGGCTTCACCCAATCACAAGGAATTCTGCACCCTCCACTCCTCCATGAGTTTCCAGCCAAAGGAATTTGGACTCAAGACTTCAACATCATTCTTACCAGGATTCCTAGTAGACTGCCCAATGGAATTTGGACTTGTTGATATTTGGAGAGTGTGGGTGAAGATATGTATATCAATCATGTGAGCCCACTCCTTATAATGTATATCCTGTTGGTTCTGTTTCTCTGGAGAACTCTGATATAGGATGCCACAGTGATTGGTTCAATGATGGGTGCAAGACTCAAGCTGGCTATAATCCATGCTTAGTGGCAATGCTCCAAAATTGTGTTCATCAATTGCAATGAATGTACCACACTAATGAAAGAAGTTGTTAATGTGGGGAAAAGTGGGAGGTGTGGGGAATGGGGTATATGGGAATCATTTATATTTTTTTATGTAACATTTTATGTGATCTAAGTATCTTTCAAAAATAAATAAAAAATATATTTTAAAAAAAATGATTCAAACTGGGCTGATTAGAAACAGCCCCAGGACTTTCAGAACTATTGGCAAAAGAGGCACTCTGAATGCTGAGTTTGTGGGAATCAGCCTGGAACTGTATATAGTCATCTCTGTCTTCCAAATGAAGAGTCTGCTTGAGAATGAAGCCAAAACAGAGAAAAGTAGAGTCAAGGGATACAGAGAGATAGACCCCTGTGGGCTTAGTTTTAATACCTGGATCCAGCAGTGCTTGAAGTCAACACTACCCCCCTGAAACTGTCAGCTACAAAAGCCAATGATTTCATCTTTTCTGTTTAAGCCAGTGTGAAAACAGAATGTTGGAGATTTCCTCTTGGAAAAGGGCAAATACACAATGAGGAAAAATTCTACCTTTAGGAATAGAACAAGCTTTTAATTAAAGGGAATCATTTGGACCCTAATATACTTCTGTATTCACGTGCTGTGGTGCAAAAATTGTTTTAGTCTGTGCTGATTTGAAAAAAATACATTGACACACATTTGAACAAAAAATTTTGATACTATGATTAACTAAGCAGGAGTGGAGGTCTAAAGATCACTATGAGGAGCTGAGGTGGCGCAGACGGCAGAATACCTCTCTCCTACATCGGAGGTCTCCAGGATCGAATCCTGGTGAAGACTGGAGGAGGAGGATGAGAAGAGATGGCAGGAAACAGACATGGAGAATTGCCCAGCAAATGGACATAAAAACAGCAAATGGGGAAGGGGGTGTTTAAAATGGATAAAGTAAATAAATAAATCTTTAAAAAAAATAAAAATAAAATAAAGATCATTATGTTTAACTATACTCTGTACTCCATGAGAATAGGCAGCTTTCTCAGTTGTCTTTTCCTGCATTCAATATAAAAAATAATGATTCTCTTGCTGGAATGTTTTATTATAGAGCCTAATTTTTAATCACTTTTATTGAGGACTAATTTATATACGAAAAAAATGCACCTATTCCATGAGTTTTGACAAATCTATGTATCCATGCAGCCACCACCCCTATGGTGATATGGAATATTTCCATCACCCCAGAAAGTTCCCCATGCTGCTTTGCAGTTATCCTCTGATTCCCATGGCCCCAGATAACCACTGATCTGCTCTCTGTCACCAGAAATTCGCTTTGTCTATTCTATAATCTCATATAAATGAAATCATACCATACGTATTCTTCTGTGTTTGGCTTCTTATTTTATTTTTGACAGTCTATTTATGTTTATATGTGTGTCATAGTTTATACATCATGTTTTAGATAACTGTGAAAAGTAATAAAAGAAGGATGGATAAGAAATAGTAATAGTACACAAATTTCACTTATTGGTAGCTATTTCAGATGTAGCTGAACTCAAAATAAATGGAGTTTTAATGTCTTTTCTCACATTTGAATATTTTACTCTATAAAGCATAAAAACCTCCAGAAGAGCTTTTCACTTTTGAGATGTCTAGTACAATTGAATGTGCCACTTTGCAGAAGTTTGTGATAAGTCTGAAAAACCATAAAGGTATCTCTGAGTTTCTAAAGCCAACCCCAAGAGGAGCCATATTTATATTTTGATGGCAGCTTGAATCATCTTCCATATCGTCTCTTGAAAAAGTCAAGTCCTTCTGTTTCTTTTGGAGCTCACTTTTTTCTTTCTTTTTTTCTTATGGAGCTTGCTTTATTTGACAAGTTCAGCCCAGGCTGGAATGAAAAGGACCATAGGAATTCTCTGTCCTGGGGGTGTGGAAAATGGGTGTTGAGAAGAGCCTCACACCAGATGGCCCCTCAGCTCAAAGGGTAGAGGATCAGGTTCTCCTGTGTCCAAGTCTCCTGCCACCTGGTCATAGATTCCTCTTGGATCCTCACACTTCTCCTCAGGCCAGTGGAAGCCATAGGGTCTCTGGCAGGCAAGAGGTAGAGTTAGAACCATGAAGAGATATCGTGTGGGTCATTGTCATATCTCTGAGGGATACACATCTATACTCAACTTCTCAGATAAAAAAAGTTTTAATTTTTCATCAGGGAAAATTTATAACATCTACAAAGAAGAGAGAGATTATAGCAAACTCCCACTATGAATGCCTGTGTACCTATGACCTAGCTTCAACAATATCTACCACTGGCTAATTTCGATTTATCTATACCTCTATCTTCTGCCCCCGCCCCAGCCAACTGGATTATTTTAAAGCAAGTTCAAGATATCCTATTATTTCATTCATAAATACCTCAGTCTGTCCCTCTGAAAAAAAATTTAATGTCAGAAATATGTTGAAACCTTCAAAAGCCCAAGATATGGGAATTGTATAATATGAGTATGATTCTGTTGGTCCTAGGAATTTCCAAAAAATTTCCCCATCAAAATAGAGAAGAAACAAAGACCGTGTAGGCTGGTCTTTACTGGGGATGTGTCTTGTCCTAGGGTTAGGAGAAAATGGTTGTTTTAACTTGGTGAACTTCAGAGCAGATTGATCCAAGGGTCAAATCTGGCTTGCACCTGTTTTCGTGCTGCCTGAGAGCTAATGATGGTTTAGACTTTTAAGTTGTTGGGAAAAATCAAAAGAATAGTATTTTGTGGCACGTGAAAATTACGTGAAATTCAAATTTCAATGTCCAAAGGCAAAGTTTTATTGGAACATAGCCACACTCATTAGTTTATGTATTGTATTTGGCTGCCCTCGCATCACAATGGCAGAGTTGAGAAGTTTTTAGAGAGATTGGATGTTCCACAAAGCCCAAAATATTTACTATCTGGCCCTTTACAGAAAAAGCTGGCCAATTCCATCATTAGAGAGCATACATGGTCCAGCACCATGGACAGCGTTTCATGAGCATAATTTCCATGCTGGTCAGGATCTTAGATCTGAGGATGGTGTCCCACCTGGGACAATGTTACAGAGAGGAATCCTTAGTCCAGAGGTGTCAGAGCATTAGCCAAGGCCAAACAGAAAGTCAAAGGTTCTGCCCCATCTCGCTTTCTGTGGGGTAGTGGGTGGGGGTTAGTTGGTGGTTGAAGGGCCTCTCTCTTGCTTTTGCCTGCCCAGCCACCATCTTCACTTCCCTTTGGGATCTCTGTCCCTCACCCACTCTCAGTCCACTGAGAGTCCAGTCCCTTCTCCCTGATGCCACGGGTTGGCAATGATCCAGGCCTGTCCAATTAGCATATTCCATCCCCTACCTCAGTGGTGGTTTCATTGGTGAATATAACCCAAGCTAGGCCAATAAGTGTCAGTCCTGGAACTTTGGAGCTACTGGAAAAGATGCATTCTATTTCTTTTGGGGTTTATAAGCTAGTAGGATACATGCCTGGATTTTATTGGGGCATCTTCACAGGGAGGGAAATCCTGGGCCTAAAGACAATTCGACTCCTTCCTTGACCTTTTTTTTTTTTTTTTTTTTTTTAGTATGTACTGGGGATTGAACCCAGGACCTTGTACCTTGTACCTGGGAATGGGAAGCAGGCACTCAACCACTGAGCTACACCTGCTACTCTGACTTTTTTTTTTTTGAGAGCCAAGTTTTTTATTTGTTTATTTCCATTTGGAATAGTCATCGATGACATCCTTGGCCTGAGATTCTTTGCCATAATTTTTAACAATCACATGACTTCAACCAACCACTTTACAGGGAGTTTCCTCTCTGTTGATTTTACTACCCATTCTCCTGGTTTCTTGTTGTCATCAACCTTAATTGGGTTGAGTTGGTGTTTGACACAAAGGTCCTCCATCAATTCGATATACGTAAGCTCATGTCAGTTGGATGCATGCACACAAAGATGGGCATGGTCCTTGTCTAAGGTTTCGGCAGCTTGGTGGGTTCCATGTGCTGGGCCATCGTGGATAAAGGAGATCTTCAGCACCTCTCGTAAAGCAGTTTAGTGTCCATTACACCTTCAGCAGCAATGCCTTCCTCGGCCACAGCGGTGGGTTACAGGTGGAGTCAAATCTCGAAGGCACCTGAGCCTCTGCCTCTGCTACCCCCTGACTTTTCAAACCATTCTTTCTATCTCTCTGCTTAACCATTGTAGTGGAGATGGCTAATTACCCAACAAAATACATTTCCACCATCACCCCTTCCTCCACAATAATAGTAGCCAGGCATACAGCTGCTAAGCCAGATTCCATTTCTCAGCCTCCTTTGCAGTTAGGTGTGACCATATGACCATGTGAAATGTGAGCAAAAGTGATGTTCACCATTTCTGGGCCTGAGCTATAAGGCAGGGTTGTGCTGAAGCCCCAGTGATCTGGCCCGTCCACGCAGACTTAGACAACGTGCTAGGAGACAGCAGAGGAACACAATGGAAAGAATTTGGGTTCCAGAACAAACACGTGCAGCAAGCCCACTTCACCTCTGATTGCTCTGTGAGAAAGAAATAGACTGTCCTCGTTAGGCCACTGGTTTGTGGCTGGGCCTCTGTTACAGTAACTAGCTTACCCACACTCATACAAGCAGTAGGCTATGGGTTTCTGGCACAGACTGATACAAGTCTCCTCACCATCTCCACTTCATCATAGAGGGTTCCCCAGGCTCTAGACGGGTCATACAGTCTTTCCACCTCATCGTACAGGTGCTCTGGAAAGGTCACATCCTTATCCTCAAGACCTGGGAAACCTGGAGTTGGAGAGGACAGAAGGCATGAGCAGGTCACCCGATCCAGATCTCAGAGGTCTCTATGGGTGGGGGGAGTCCAGATGCAGTCACGACTCACCTTGGGGATAGGGCACCTCCTCCAGCATGGGGGGTAGCTGGGGGTGGAAGTCCCTCATGGAGTGATAATATGGCTCTACATCTGATGTGCTGACCTGTCACACAAACGCACCCCAAAAACAAACAAACAGATAAAGCTCTTTCCATCAAAGGACTCCATAGTTCCTGGAAAGGGCAACATTTAACCTGAAGCTAAAGGTGCAGTTTTAGTGACTGTCAGTTCCCCATAGGTGGGGCTGTAGGGACCACCCCACCGACCGTGGAGCTTCGAGTGTCCCGGTCTCCAGTCCACTGGCTCTCCTCATATTCATTCCTGACCCGGTCCTCCTCCGACCTGCAAGGGGAGAGTTGTGGAGGGCAGTTGGGAATTGACCCTTTGTTTCTTGCAACTGCCAAACCTCCACCCTCACTATCTTCCTAACAGAGCAATCTCCCCACTTACCCTGCCTCTGTCTTCTCTGAAATGCCTGAGAGGGAGAGGAGAGAAGGGGTCAGAGATGCCCCTCCAGCCCAATCTGGCACCGGGGAGACCTTCGACATGCAGCACCCCTAGGGCTCCCCACCACCCCTAAAACTCCCATCCTGGCAGGGGAAGGGACTCTCCTCACCCTCAGCAAGACGCCTCCTTCTCCGCTGCCAGAGGAATCCCCCAAGACAGGAGGCGTTGGAAAGCAGCAGGAGAGCCCCAACCGCAAGCCACACAGGCAGCAGGGGCAGCCCCAGCGCTCCTGGGCAGGAAGGTATCCCTCAGTAAGCACAAAGCAGCTGGCCCCAGGCTCCAAGGCGGGCTCTCTGCGAAAGTCTGGCCCTGACCCAGCAAAGCCCTTGTGCCCATCTGAAGCTCTTTCATGAATCCCCAAAAGAGAAAGGTTATGTTTTCCAACTAATTCATTCCTGTGGGTATGAGGTCCTCTTTTTTTTTATTTTATTTTAATAATCTTTTATTCAACCTAGTATATTCAAAACAAAATTTCAACATATAGTTAATATAAACAAATTATTCATGAGCTATTTTACATTTTTGTTCTAAGTCTTTGAAATCTGGTGTGTATTTTACACTTGCAATACATCTCAAATCGGACACTACATTTTCATAATGCTCGATCTGCATTGCTATTTCATAAAATTTAGGGTTTAAAAAATAGGTTCAGATATTTGTATATCATTTTACAAATATTGGTATGTATTGTGAAAAATTTGATTTTTACCCACAATAAAAAATAAATAAATTAAAAAAAAAAATAGGTTTACATACTCAAGTTGTTCCAAACATACTTCAAAGTTTTCCAATAACTGAATCAAATATCAGTTTTTAAATTAATTAAAATTAAATTAAGAATTTAGTTGCTCAGTCACACTAGTCACTTTTCAAGTGCTCAATAGCCACATGTGACTAGTGTATTGGATCTCACAGCTGTACATACTTCTATTGCTGGTTGTTCAGACATTAAACTAAAAAAAAGAAAAACAAGATACTACCGATAAGCAGTCAAAGTGGCAACAGGCTGTCTTAAACATAGCCACCACCGTGGAAAACTGGGATTGGTAATTTATAGCAAACCCCATTATCTATGACAATCTCTCTAGAGTTAACTAAGAGCACAGAAGAAACTAGCCGAGCCTTAGAAGTCCTAAGACGCCAAACAGACTCTTGCTGCTGTGGAGCTGCAAAATCACAGAGCCCTTAACATGCTAACAGCAGCATGGGCGGTGGGGGTGGGGTATGCCTATTTCTCAAGGAAAAATGATGTTTTTATATCAATTACTCTGGAATAGTCCTAACCAACATTTGAAACCTGCAAGATGAAGCCCACCAACTCCAGGGGTTGCAGCCTCTGAGGCACCTGGCCTTTCTCACTCTCGTGGTCCAGTATGGCATAGCTGGCCTCCTTTTTGAGCCCACTCACCACCACCTTTATCCTTTTAGTGGGGCCATGTATCTTCAAAATTCTCACTAAGTCTATTTCTTCCAGAGTCAACACCTTCCAAAACAAAATATTAATCATACAGGGATTTCAGCCAGTTCCAACCAGGGTCAGACTCGTCTTTCCTCAACCTCAATAGAGCAGCCAGAAAGGCTTACGCCCTGTCAGGCAGGGACTACTGCCCTAACCAGCAGGAAGTAACTACAGAAGAATGATCATCGCCCCTCAGCACCCCCTTAAGAATAAGGGCGTAAACTCTCTGAGGGGGAGTTGAGGCAGGTTAGTGCAGGGTAACGAGAAGACAAGCCACAACGTGGCCGACAGACAACATGGCTTGCAGACCACATGGCTGCAAGACTTTGCTGAGACCTTGAGTTTAACCTTGAGGTCCCAGTTTCTCTTTCCGGGACCTCCCCTTGGCCCTGGTTATTCCAAAAAGGCCTCACCATTGGCCGCCACCATAGGTGGGGTAACCAATAACCGCTGGGGCCCCTCCCCTTATCATTAGCAAGGGGGTGGAATAATTAACAGTTTAAAAGGTAATCACATGAGGCAGAGCTCGATCTCTGCCTAGGGGAGCCTGCACCAAATTTTGGTGTGTATTTCCATCTTTCTTTCCCAATTATCAGCAAGTTCTGTTCTTTCCCCCATTTCCCAAATAAATTCTTTTTACCAGCCTAACAACAACAAAAAAGTGGCTAAAGGAAAATCCAAATAGTAAAGCATTCCAGAAGCTAAAAGTTGAGCTTTAAGGAAAGAATAATCAACAGCATTAAATGCTAGAAAAAGATCAGGAGAGATCCTTTTGATTGGGCTACATCAGTGAGGTGTGACTCAGATTGCATCCCCACCCTCTTCCTGGAGCTGATATAAAAGGAGACACAGCAAGAGACACACACAGAGGGAAAAGGGAGCTCTGTGATCCTGCTCCTGCCACGTGAGAAAGAGGACTGCAGGAAAACAGAGAAGCCCTGAGGGTTAAGAGAGGTCCAGGAGTCTGGAACCAGCAGAGCACAGAGACACGGAAAGAGGCCCATGAGAGGCTGGGCCCATGGAGTAGCTCAAGGCTGAAGAGATGAGCCATATGTCTGATAGTTCACAGCTGAACTAAGGAGGAAAATGGAGCAACTGAGACTGAGAAAAGAGGCCCGGTAATAGACAGACCCTATGCCTGGTTGCCCACAGCTGAGCTCTGGGTCATGGTAGATTCTGGAGGAGAAGGCAGAGACCTCGGCAGAGATAGGTGACCATCTTGCCTTGCAACATGGCAGGATCCTGAGAAAGCATCCCTGATGGTGCCTTGATTTGGACATTTCACGGCCTCGGAACTGTACGCTTTTACCTCAAATAAATCCCCTTTATAAAAGCCAGTCTATTTCTGGTACTTTGCATCAGCAGCCCTTTGGCAAACTAAGACACCCCTCTTCCAAGTTCAGGAAAGCAGATTGGCAGGGGGTGCCATCCCCACCTCTTCCTGCCACCCCCAGCACAGGTAGCTCCTTTCACAAGACAAGCCATTAGCAGTAGGCCCCGCCTTGGCCTGAGCCCTGTTGAAAGACTCAGGAGGGATCTTCAGCTCCTTATCTGTATACTCAAGACCTTCTGTGATCTGGCCACTGCCCACATCTCCAGCCTTACCCACCAACTGTAGAGTCTGGTTTTGGACCCTCCAGCCACACAAATGAACTATTGGCTTTTCCTGGAATCACTAAGTCAAATCTACACCTCCAAGCCATGGCCTGGTCAAGTGAAATGTCCTTTCTTTTCAAGAAAACTTCTATTTACCCTTCAAACTCCTTTTCAAATGACTTCCTCTTTGCACAAAAGCCATCCCAAACAACATCAGTCTGACTCGTCTATATTTCTGAGGACAAGACCGAGTCCCTCTGAGTAGATGTTTGCTCAGCACCCCTTCCATCTTCTGCACTCGTTTTCCTTTGGGGAAACAGCCACTGCCCACTCTCAGCCTGTAAGGCTCACACAAGACTCCAGTGTGAGCCCATGGCCCAGCCTGCCCAATAAGAGCTCTGCTTTCCACAGTGGTTGGTGCAGTGACAGGCACGTGACCCAGAACGTTTAGGGCTTCTCTGCTGGCTCCTAGGAGAGGAATGAAAGCTGGAGGTGCTGGAGGCTTCCTTCGCTCTCTTGATGGAAGAACCTTCCTGAGCAGGAAGCCACCCGAGATGAAAGCCAGGCCAGGAGAGGGCAAGAAACAGATGCTCAGTGAAGACTTTGGGCACCCGAGACCAGCCACACCTGGTATCTTCTATTTCAGGAGCCAAGCTACTCTTTTTATTGCCAATAACAGCTGAGTTTCTGACACTTGCAACCTTCTTCTCAGATTCCAAAGGCTATTGCTTGCAAAAGCAGTCATAATTCCCCTCCCTGCATCCACACCGGGGAGTAGTGCCCTCCCGCCCCAGTCAGGGGGATGACAGCAAACGAGACCGGAGCAGAAACTGAAAAGTGCTTGTAAATTGGACCTTGACCTCTCTTGTTGCTCTTGGGATCCCTGTGACTGCCTCAATGTGAACAAGTTGAGGAGTGGTGCTGGTTGATGAGAGACCTGTGGCCCAATTACCTCCATCATGCCAACCACGAGCCAGACGACTGGCAGACATGTGAGGAGGAGGCCGTCTTAGACCAGCCATTCCCCAGTCGAGCCATCAGCTGACAGCAGATGTCATTCAAGCCCGCCCAGACCAGAAGTGTTCAGCCAGGCTCGTAGAATCAGGGGAGACAACAAATGTTTGTTGCTACAGCTCCCAGGTTTGCAGGTGGTTTATTATGCAGCAAAAACTGACTGATTCCTCACAGGGTATGGAATCAGTTAATTCTTTGAGAGTTAAAGTTAATTAGGAGGGGAGAAAATATATCAAATTCAGGCAAGAGGAAGAGCTAAGGATATGGGTGGGGCCTGCAATGGCAGAGCTGTCTTAAAAAGATGTGGCCAAGGCAGAGGAGATGGGGCCAGAGACCAGAAGGTTCTATTCTCATGCTGGGGCGGGGGGTGGGGTGGATTGGGGATTGAAGACTCACCTGCTGGCTGCTCTGTGGGCTGGTAGTCAGGTTCTCCAGAAGGCTGGTCAAGGCCTGGTGGGGAGGATAGATAGGTTTTGGATTAATACCAAGAATCTGGGATAAGTCTTAAATATTTCTCAGACTGCTTTTAAGCTTTTCAGCCCACTTAGAGACTCACGGGAACTGGTTTATGGCTTCCTAGAGATATTTCAAAAGAGAGCTTAAGACTTGATGATATTAATGGCAATAAGAACAGTGGTAATTCTAATGGTAATAATAATAATAATTTATGATTAATAATGCTTTGTGGTCTACAAGGCCCTTTTAACTTGAATTATCAATTTTCTGGTAAGCCAAAAAGATGCTGGGCTCTTAGGATCCCTTAATAAAGATCTAGAGTTCTAGAACAAGGGAGGTGAGTGTAGGACTTTATGCTTTAGTGCTGAAAAGGAAGATTGGAATGGGAAAAAAATTAAAAAGAGGAAGGAAGATTGTAGGGATGGGGAAAAGTCCTTACTTTCATGGGAGAAAACAGCTGCTCTGACAGGAAGGGGAAGACAGAAAGGGGGTTTCACGGGGCAGAGTAAACAGGCTGAGCATTCCCTGCCCAAAGGCATATATATATATTTTTTTCTTTTAAAGATTTATTTATTTACTTTATCCATTTTAACCCCCCCCTTCCCCATTTGCTGTTTTGTGTCCATTCGCTGGGCAATTCTCTGTGTCTGCTTCCTGCCATCTCTTCTCATCCTTCTCCTCCAGTCTTCACCAGGATTTGATTCTGGAGACCTCCGATGTAGGAGAGAGGTGTTCTGCCACCTGCGCCACCTCAGCTCCTGGCTGCCGGAGCTTTTGGAGCATCTCGTCTTGTCTCTCCCCTGCGTCTCTCTCCTGTTATGTCATCATCTTGCTGCATGGCTCCTGTGGCCTGGTGGCTCACCAGCACACAGAGCCTGGCAGCCCATGCACCTTATATATATATATTTTTATTTTTTTTTTACCAGGAGGTCCTGGGGATCGAACCCAGGTCCCTCCATATGGCAGACGGACGTCCAACCATTTGAGCCACATCCACCCCCCCAAAGGCATATTTTTAAGCTAACATATACAGAGCATTTACTTTGTACTGGGCCATGCCCTAAGGGCTTTAAACATATTAACTAATTTAGTCTCACAACAGTTGAGATAGACCTTATTTTTAGAAACTGAGGCACAGAGATGCTAAGTAACTTCCCTAAGGTCATACAGCTAGGAAGTGGCAGAGCTGGGACTTGAACCAGGCTTGTTTAAACCAGGATCTGTGTGATTGGCTACTACATGATGCTCCCCATCAAAAGCACAATGAAGGGAGCCTATGTGGCTCAGTGGTTGAGCACCGGCTTCCCATGTATGAGGTCCCAGGTTCAATCCCTGGTCCGTTACCTCAAAAAAAAAATGTCCATTGGAAAGCAGATATGGCTCAGGGGTTGAGCTTCCACATACAACATGAGAGGTCCTGGGTTCAGTTCCCGGTGCCAGACAAGCAAGATAGCGAGCCGACGCAATGGGCAGGCACAGCAAGATGACACAACAAGATGACACAAGGAGGAAAACATAACCAGAGACACAACAAAGCAGGCAGTGGAGGTGGCTCAAGTGATTAGGCGCCTCCCTCCCATGTGGGAGGTCCCAGGTTTGGTTCTCGGTGCCTCCTAAAAAAAAGAAGACCAGCACACAACAAAACAGACACAGCAAAATGCAAAACAACTAGGGGATGGGGAGAAATAAATAAATAAAATAAATCTGTTTTTTAAAAAAGCACAAACTGGGAAGTAGATGTGGCTCAATTGGTTGGGCTCCCGTTTACCATATAGGAGGCTCTGAGTTCGATTCCTGGAGCCTCCTGGTGAAGGCAAGCAGGCCTATGCGGTGCAGTGAGCTGATGGCCTGCGCAGCATGGTGAGCTGATGGCCCATGTGGTGCAGTGAGCTGGCAAAGCAAGATGATGCAACAAAAGGGAGACAAGCAGACACAGAAAAACGCAAAGTAAATAGACACAGTGAGCACAAGCAGCAAGGGGGGGATAAATGAATAAATAAATAAAATCTTTAAAAAAAAAAAAAAAAAAGCACAATGTACTCATTAGTCATAGTCAAGGAATTTGTCCATTTCATCTATTTGTTGCTGATAATATATCCTAATTATTTTCTTAATGTCTGTAGAATCAGTAGCCATTGTCCCCTCTTTTATTCCTGATATTGGTAATTCATATTTTCTCTTTCTTTTTTCTTGATCAGCTTTATCAATATTACTGATTTTTTTTTTAAAGAACCAGCTTTTGGTTTCATTGATTTTTCTCCACTATTTTCCAGTTCAATAATTTCTGCTCTTACTTCATTATTTCTTTACTTCTGTTTACTTTGGGTTTAATTTACTCTCCTTTTCTGGTTTCTTAAGATGGAAATTTTGAACGTTGGCTTGAGACTTTTCTCTTTTTCTATCTAATCTAAGCACTTAATGCTATAAATTTCCCTTGTTAATTCATTAATTGCAGTCAGACTGTACAGTTTAGTGTCTAAAGCTGGTCTCTGGAGATCATCTGTCTGAGTTACCACCTCCTCTCTGTCTCTTTCTAGCTGTGTGACCTTGGGCGGACCTCTGTTTCTTCATCTGTAAAAGCGGAATCATGACAGTTCTGACTTCACTATGCCACCCCGTAAGTCTTCTGAGGACCTCTCCAACCTGCCCCAGACTGTCCTTTCTCACCTGGGGTGGTGATGGGGAGCTGGGTCCCTCTCACAGCCAGTCCGCTGTCCCCCAGGGCATTGCTGGCCAGCAACCAAACTCTGTATCGCGTAGAAGGCTGCAGGCCGGTCAGCGTGAAGGCGGTGGCTTGGGGCGGTAGGACATCCATGTAGAGGAACCCTGGAGTTCCCAGGGCCTCATACCTGCAGGACAGGGAGGGCGGTCAGTTCAGGGAGCTGCCCCCATCCTGTTGGCTGCCACCCCTTCCTGCCTTGACCGAGACCCACCTGATGTGGAACCTCTGTGGCAAGCCCCCGTCAAAGCCAGGCTTCCACTCCAGCCCCACCGAGTAGGGTGTCAGGCTCACCACCTTTAATCCCGATGGGGGGTCAGGGCGGCCTTTGAAAAGGAAAGGGGAAGAGGTCAGAGGATACAAATGGATTCTGGAAGATTCCTCCCAGATTTTCCCTAATTGCAATTTAAAATATATTTATTCCTTGTGACAGGTTCTTTGTGCTTCCCCCACATCCATTCCCCTCATTTCTTCTGGTTACAGTGCCCTGAATCTCCTCTGGAGAAGCACCCTCCCACATTCTCAGGCCACATGCTTCTGAGAGAGGTGACTCGATTCCTACTAGGATGGATACGTGGCAATTGGAGTGTCGCCTTCCCCCACCACATGACTGGCTCAGGGATGAGCTGGGACCCAGGTAGAGCCATGAAACTTAATTACAGGACTTTCATACCACTGTTAGGAAGAGAGAAAAATTCTTATTTTCCTTGAAAATTCTAACTGACCACTATGAGAAGCTTGAGAATAAAACCAACATTCATAGAGAAAAGCAGAGCTGAGAGGGGGAGAGAAGTTCTTGGTGACATCTGATCCTAGATCTGGAGACTAGATCTGGAGACTCCTGAAAGTCCTTTTTTTTTTTTTTTTTTTTTTACCTAAGACATTTTGATTTGGATGTTTGGCCCTTGGGACCAAAAGCATCCTAACCAATTCACTCTTAAGATGTTTGTTCGTTTGTTTCTTTGCTTTGTTCTAGTCTCTTGCCATTTTGGTTTGTCATGGGTTTCCCTGAAGATCCAGTCTCCCTGAAGACTCTCAGAGCGAGCAAAACTCCATCCTTGCTCAAAAACCCTACCAGTCTGGGGCCAACCAGGGACTTGGGGGTTGTCCCAGGGAGCACCCCCCCAACACTCTCACAGTCCCCTCCCACCATACTGATGCTGACGAGTTGAATGTTGGTGTGGTCCGAGCCAAGGGGGTTGGTGGCTGTGCACGTGAAGAGGGCATAATCCTGGGATGCAGACACATTGGCAATGGTCAGGAGGCTGCTGTGGACCCCACCCTGGTGGTACGTGTGCTCCGTGTACCTGGACAGCAGGTGGGGCAGGGTCTCAGGGAGGGGAACTGGGGCTGGGGCACCAAGGTTGGGGGTGGAGTGCTGCCTGGCTGGGCCTGGGCTCACCTGGGATCCTGGAGGTCCAGAGGAACCCCATTTTTGTTCCAAGTGAAGATAATATTGGGGACACCTCGAGCACGGCAGTGGAGGGTGGCAGAACTGGTGCTATCTCCAGCTGCAGCCACCTTGGTTAGAGGAGTGGGGTGCTCCACCTGGGGTGCGACTGGGAGGGATTGGAAGGTCAACATGAGATATGTAGGAGGATATGAGTGCTCCAGGTTCTGTGGTGGGCTTTGAAGTCTGAGGTTTGGGGGTTACTCACATCTGACAACAAGACGGACCAGCCCTCGGGCTGCAGGTGCCACCCCATTGTCAACAATGCACTGGTAAGGGCCAGCCTGGTCCAGCTTGGCAGAAGGAATCTGTAGACGTCCTGTGGATCCCTTTGATATCATCTCCATGTCATCCAGGCCCCGGCCCTCTCCCTCTTCTCCCTGGAGGTCCACAAGTCAGGAGGTAGCCCCCACATTCTAGCCTCAGTTCCAACATCCCCAGAACTGGATCCAGTATGTCTCCTTTTTATAGCATCATTCTCCCAGCCACAATCACCATCCACAGAACTAACAAAGGAAAAAAAAAAATCATCCTGTCACCTACCATCCATTTATCCACCGTTTATGCATAGATTCATTCATTCATCCACCATTCCAGCCAACCACTCATGCATCCATTTATCCAACCTTTCATACTTGGAGCCATTCATCCACCCATGGATCCATCCATGTAACGATCCATACACTCATTTAACCATTCATCCATTCATTCATCCAACCATTTATCTCTCTTATATCGACCCATCTATCCATCCTTCCAACTCTCCACACATTCACCCATTCATTCATAAATGTACACACCCATAAATACATGCATCTATTCATCCATTCATCCAGCTACCCATTTACCCATCTCTCCATTGACTTATCCACTCATCCAGCTATCCATTAATCCATCATCTTTCTACAGACATCTTTCCACTGATGATGCATCCATTTATCTATAATCTGATCTAGTCTTTCTATCCACTCATATCTCTCATACAACCATCTAACCACCTATCCACTTATCCATCCATTTACTTATCCATCTGTCCATTTATCCTTCCATCCACTCATTCATGCATCTACCTGTTCATCTGCCTATCTGCCTATTGACTGATCTACCCATCCATCCATGTACTCACCTAGCTCTCCATCCACTCATCCACCCATCCATCTATCATTCAATAGTTATTAGTTCCAGGAGCATGCCCAAACAAGTATAGACTTTTACAAGGTTACACAATGCGGTTCCCACTCTCCAAAAGTTCACAGTCAAGAAACCATGGCCCCCAGCCCCAACCTCCAGTCACCAAAGACTGGGCGGGTCCTCACCAGCCTCTCCCAGCTGAACATCCCTGGGAGGATGGGATTGGCATCAGCAGTGCAGACTATTTCCACAGAACCCCCAACATCCACCTCAGTGGGGTCCTTGAGGGTGCGTATTGTGGGAGCATCTGGAGGGGAGGCAGGGGCTTGGAGAAGTCACTTGCGCACAGATAGGCCATAGTGGGAGAGGGACACAGGTGTGAAAGGTGTCTTAGAGGTGCCCAAAGAAGTTGTGGGTGTGGACACAGTAGGCCCCTTATCATGAGCACTTGGAGGGAGGTAGACTATCAGAATTGATGAGGCTGTCCCCAACCTCTACCGTGCCTCCTTGGTGCTTGGAGGAAATTGGGAGGTCTTTCAGAATTGGGTAGGGGTGGGCCTTCCTCGGTGGGCTTGGCTTTCTGATCTGAATAGCTCCCAAGTAGTTGGCTCCCTCCTGGGCAGAGATTCCACGTTGGGTCTTCCTAGAAGGATGCTCCTAGCCACGGTGGGCGTGGCTCCACCGGGGACAATGTTTCCGGAGGGGGAAGGGTCCCACAGTGGGTGGCTATCCCTGGGTGGGTGGAGCTTCCACAACAAGGAGACTCCTCTAAGGACAAGCCCCCCTAGTTGGGCATAATTTCCATGATGGAAGCGCCTCCCAGAGCCTAAGGGTCTCCTGGGATGGTGAGGGGGCTCACAGTGCACGTCCAGCCGCACCAGCGCCTCGGCCATGCCCTCTGAGTTCTGGCAGTGCAAATGATAGAGGCCGTCGTCGGCGCGGGTCACATTCCATAACTGCAGAGCCCCGCCAGGCAGGATGCGGTGCCGGGGGCCACCAGCTGCGGAAGACCAGGGTGAGGCGCCTAAGGGGCCCTCGGTCCCCAGGACCTGCACCCGTTTCTATCCTCACTCCGCGTACCTGGGCTGAGGCGATAGCCGCGGAAGGTCCAGTTGAAGGCCTCGGGGGCGGGGTTGGCGGACACAGACACTGGCAGCAGTGCCTCGCCCTGCTCCACCGCGGTCACCACGAGCACCTGTTCCCCCAGGAACTCTGGACGGTCTGCGGAGGGGGACGCCGCCGGCAGTCAAGATTGTTGTTATCCATGGGAAGCGGCTGTGGCTCAATCAGTAGGGCTCCCGTTTACCATATGGGAGGCCCCGGGTTCGGTTCCCGGGGCCTCCTGGTGAAGGCAAGCCCGCCCGCACGGCGTGGTTAGCTGACCCAGCGAGCACAAGCAGCAAGGGGGGGATAAATGAATGAATAAATAAAATCTTTAAAAAGTCAGAGTCAGGATTAGGTTTAAGGTTGAAGACAAGGAAACAGTTAAGTTCAAAGCTGAGCTCACGGGTAAAGTTCAGGATAGACGTTAGGATACAGTTGGGGAAAGGGTAGAGGTCAGAGTCAGGTTCAAGAATGGAGACAGGGGTCGGGATGGGTCATCATAACCAGGAGTCAGGATAGAGGACAAAGGCAAGCAGGGACGGACAGGTGGAATAGGAGCTAGTGCAGGGTAAGAGGTTAGGATGAAGGTCGGGAGAGATTCAAGGCTCGGAATAGGGTCAAGGACAGGTTAAGGCGAAAACATATGTGTTCAGCCATAAGAGGGGACTAAGAGGGGTTCCAAGCGGGCGCACATACACAGCACGTTGAGACGGTGGAAGGCGCTCACGGTTTCACGCAGCTCCGCGCTATGGGCGCGGCAGGTGAGGCGGTGCCCGTGGTCGCGGGATGACACTCGCAGAAGGACGCTCCTCGCTGCGGCGGAACCTTTGAACGGGGCGCTCCGGGGCTGCGCGGCCACACCCTCCAGCCTGCGGTGGCGTCGGGTCGGTGAGCGAGTGAGTCTGGAGCCCCGCTCCCACCGGGACGGGAAGGGGGCGTGGCTGCTCGCGCCCTCACCTCTCCCCTTCCTTGTCCCAGGACAGGTTGACTGGGGGGTTGCTGCTGATGCTGACGCACGTCAAGTTCACTGCGTCCCCGGGGCGCAGCGCGGAGGCGTTGGCCAGGATTGTCACGTTAGTTGGGGGGACTTCGAGAGCGGGTCGCGGGCAGTGAGGCTCAGAGATGAGCAGGAGGCCCGGCCTGCTCCCGCCCTCGCTCACCCCTCCCGCGCCCCAGTCCCGCGTCCCTTGCCGGGTCCCGCCCGAGTCCTGGCTCCGCGGCACCCGCTGTGACCCCGCCCGGGCCCCGGCCGTGCGCGCCCTCACACTGCACCACGAGCTGCAGGGACGCGCTGAGCTGGCCTGCTTTGCACGTGAACTTGGCCTGGTTGTCCGACGGACCCGCGACCAGCACCAGCTCGCGGGAGAAAGTGCTCCCCGACTTCTCCACGCTTCCCAGCCG
The DNA here is from genome assembly GCA_026826555.1 of Tolypeutes matacus. NCBI lineage: Eukaryota > Metazoa > Chordata > Mammalia > Cingulata > Chlamyphoridae > Tolypeutes > Tolypeutes matacus. The sequence goes on along the minus strand of JAKSZT010054567.1, from coordinate 2,953,204 downwards.
CACCCGCCGCGACTCCTGCGGCTGCCGGGGCTCGGTCACCGTGCGCGAGTCCTGCGGGCCGCCACTGGCTGAGGATCCGCCCCAGCCCCTCCCCATCAGCCCTGAGACGGCCCCCTTGGGTCCGCCCAGACAAGGCCTTTGTGCCCGCCAGGAAAAGGCGCCCCCAGCGGCGGGCACGCGGCTAGGCTGGAGGAGCCGGAGCTGGGATTGAGCCCCTCTTCCCCTCCGAGTCTCCCGCCTGCCCGGGACCCTGTGCACCCCTGTGCTTCGCCCTCGCCTGCTCCCTTAGAGTTCTGCAGTAGTTGGTACCCCTGTCCACCCTCAGCCCCACTCCTCCACTCCTCAAAATCCATTCCTGGTATAGTTACCAAACACTGTGTGTCAGGAAACTCCCTTAGGGATTCCAAAGCCTTGCCCAGAATTTCGGGGTTTTTTCCTATACTTAGTTGTTGTTTTTTTTCTTAGAATTCCCACTTTCCTCAAAGGTTTCCCTTGACCTGTCCTTTAGTCCCATTGTCTTTCCATAGATTTCAGAACCTTTCCGAATATTCTCTCTTTTATTTATTTATTTTTTTACGAGGTACCGGGGTTCAGGACCTCCTACATGGGAAGCAGGCGCTCAATCACTTGAGCTACATCCGCTCCCTGGAATATTCTCGTATTATCCCAGTCTATTACTAGAATCTTTTATATTGCCCAAATTCTTGGCATGTTCCCAAAATTCCATCTAATTAAAATGGAATTCCAAAGGGGCAAAGGGGAAGTTTTTGCTTGGTTAGTAGAGAGTGTTTATAGATTTTTAAAAAAATTTTAATGGAATTCCAAAAATAGGATAAAATTAACAACAACAAAAAAATGGAATTCCATGGTCATTCTTATAATTCCTAGTATTTCCCCTCAGAATTCCCACTAGCTCCCTAGATTTTCAGTTTTTCTAGAATTCTGTCATTTCCTTTAATTTTAATGGAATTCCATTTTCTTACCCTCAAATTCCAAAAAACTCAATTTAATATTAATGAGTTTTCAAAATTCTGTGGAATTACTAGTCTTTCCCCAGAATTTCTGGCCTTTACTTAGAATATCATTGTCATTTTTCCTTGAGTTCCTCATCTTTCTCTAGAATTTCTGCCATTTCAAGTGAATTCCAAGATTTTCATCAGAATTCCCTTTAAATGGAATTCATTGCCTTTTCTTTAGAATTCCCAATCTTGATCCCAAATTCCTTCTTTTATCCTAGAATTCTTACTGTTTTCCCAGAATTCCCAGCATTTTTCCAGGATTCTATTTCATTTTCAGGGCATTTCCTGTCTTTTCCACTTCCCTGCCAAACTCAGAATTTCCAGTACTTTTCAAGAAATCCAGATTTTTCTAAGAGTCTCCAAGACTCTGAAGCAGAGAAGGGGCCTCTCCCTTCTCCCATCCTTACCTACCCTGGAGCCCATGTGGCACCCACCTTGTACCAGGTGAGGGGGGGGTCCGGGTTGCCCCCAATGGCCAAACACACCAGCCTCACCCTGGTGCCAGCCCGGAGGTGCTGCCCCTTCAGGGGCCCCTCGATCCATAGCTTCTGGGCAGGATCTGGAGTGGGGGGAGAGCAAGGAAAAATGGCTTTTCTCTCTGGGCTGGGGCCCGAGGTCTGGGGCCTCTTGGGGCGGGGTGGGGGCTCACATTTCACATTAAGGGTGAGTGACTTCTTGAAGGTCTCCTTGGTGAAGGCCTCACTGAAGGCCTCACACGTGAGGGTCAGACCGTTGTCCTCCCGCCTTGCCAGGAACGTCAGGTTGGACATGGAGATGTGGCCGCCGTGCAGGCCCTGGCAGTCAGGCAGCGAGAGTCACACTTGGAGACCGGAAGAGCCGAGGTCCACCCCAGGCCCCAGCGGGGCCGCAGGAGGCAGCCTACCCCCTCCTCAGTCAGACCCCTCAGTCCACCCTTCCCCAGGACTGAGACCTCCAGGCCCCCAGACTCCTCTTCCCTCAGACCCAGGAGCCCGGCCCCCGCCTCACATCCATGACCGCCTCTTCTGTGGGCAGCAGCTGCCGCCAGCCCAGCCACCATCGCAGCAGGACCCGTGGGCGGCTGGACTTAGTGACACAGGAAAGTGTCACGTTCTTGTTCTCAGACTGGGAAGCAGATCCCAGGATGGTGATGGCACTGGGGGGAACTGCAGAGACAGATGGACAGGGGAGAGTCACTAGGCTGAGCTGGATTCCTCACAGCCCAGCCCAGACAGACAGACAGGGGGAGAGGGGACAGCTGACAAGGTCTTTGGCGTCAGACAGGCATGATTGGGGGCACAAACATGGTTCTCTGGGGCACAGACTGACAGATGGGCAACTGGCACCGGGACTCACAAGTGACCTGCAGCGTGACCCCGTGTTCCTGAGTCCCCGCGGACACGCTATTGTGAGCCTCGCAGCTGAGCCGTGCCCCGTGGTCATCCGGCCGCACGGTCATCACCAGCACGCTGCGTGCCACCGCGTGGACATGCTCCGTGCCCCACGCTGTGGACATGGGCTGGCCGTTCTGGGGACAGGGACAGGCCTGGGCCAGCTCAAGACCAGCTCCTGACCCCCACCCTCCCCCCACCCCCGCACCGGCCTCTGCCCTCACCTTCAGCCACTGCAGTGTGGCTGGTGGGTTCCCCCCTCGGGCCACGCATGGCAGCTCCAAGCTCTGCCCTGCCCGCATGTGCCCCTTGTCCAGGCCTGGCCACTCGATGACAGGAGGTCCTGGCGGAACTGGGTAGCAGCAGTCGCTCGGGAGCAACCCATCATCCTTTCCAGTCCCCACACCCTGCCTCTAAACCCATATGTTTTTCCTTTGAGTGCCTGCATTCTCCATATCCCTGTGTTCCCCCAGGACCCCCAATTCCTGTTCCCCATCCCCAGAATCCCCAGCCAACTCAGTTCCCTACTCACACAGAACATTCATGGTAACTGAGACCCTGATGGGTGTGTCCAAAGCTGGGCTGGAGCCCTCGCAGACCAGTAACTGCCCATTGTCCAAACTCTGGGGTGTCACCCTGGGGTGAGAAGTTGGGGTCCAGAGGTCAGAGTCATTATCTGAAATTTGAGGGGTCAGGGTGCAGACTTGGGGATCTCAAGTCCCCACACCTTGTCTATGTCTCCATGTGTACTTCCTCTGGGATATGAAGTTCCCGTGGACAAGATTTGAAGGGTCAGCAGTAAGAATTGGGGTCCACTCCTGGCCAAAATCTTTGTGTTTGAAATTCCTAGTACTGGAATTCCCATGAAGAGGTTTTGGAGGGCCATGGTGAAGAACTGGGTTTCAGATGGCCACACCTGACCCAAGTTTCCATGCTTGAATCTCCGGGTGTTGGGGGTCTCATGGGGAAATTTGGGGGTCTGCGTTGGGGGTGGGTGTCCCAGCTGCCACACCTGGCTATGGCCTCTGTGGTGAAGAGTTTCTCTTGGGACCCCGCATTCACGTTAGCAGAGATATCGGGAATTTTTTGTCCACCTTGGGGTGACAAGAGGGCTGGAGAGTTGCTGGGCTCCCGGCAAAGTAGAGCCTGGGGCACCATCCTTCCTGGTTCTGGAGGAAATGGACCTGGTGTGCCAGCTCCATTCCCTCCACATGCCCCAAATGCTGGAGTCCTCAGGGCTGGGTCCTGGGCCCTCCCCTCCCCTCTCTCCCTTGCTCGGTTGTTTTCCACCCCCATCCCTCAGTTTCCCATTTATTTCCGGACAGTGCCCACACCTGTCCCCAGCCTTGGTCTCTCTCCTGAGTCCCAGATGACAAGTGGTCTCCTGGATGACCCTAGCCCTGTCCCAACCACCAGGTCCCACACTAGCCTCAGGGCTTCTCCAAGCCTGCCTTTCCTCCTGGATCCCCATCTCAGGGATGGTATACTTTCTGGGGGCCCTAAGAGGGCGATGGACAAGAACATACCCCTTTCCCACTTGGGCGCTTCACACTGCCCCACAAGTTCACCCACACTCACTATGGAGGAAGGTGATATCAGGTGCTGGCTTCGCATCCCCAGACACACATTTGACCTCGTACTCCTGCCCAGCTACCCAGGTGACCGTGCTCCCTGCTTCGGGGGTCAGCTGAAGCACCTTGGGGGGCACTGGTGAGAAAGGATTGGGGGTAAGCCTCACCACTGAGAAGAAAATGAGGATTTGGGCTTTGAGTCTCCTTGCCCCTGGGTCCTGGGGGAGGCGAGGGCTAGAAGTCCAGGCTTCTGGATGTGAAGGAGGAGGGGGCTGGGGGCTGGGACTCCTGGATCCTGGAGGCCTCTCACCCATACCCAGGACAGAGAGGATCACTCGGGGAGCCACGAGCTCAGGACCCGTCTCTGAGCGGCCAACCTGGCACTCATACTCGGCGTCATCGCTGAGGTCACAAGCTTCGATGTGCAGGTGGAATTCACCTGTGGGGGACAGGGCCCAAGGTCAAGGTCGTAGCCTCTGCTGGTGGCTCAGGGTCTCAGGCTTTGCTCCATTACCTCTGGCAGGGTCCCCCTCCAGGTGGTACCGTGGGAAGCTGGGGATCCTAGGGCCAGGACCTAGGAGGAGCCCATCCTTGGCCCACTGCACCATACTGCCAGGGGCATGGACTCCGCACTGCAGTATGGCCGTGGCCCCCTCCAGGACCGTCACGTTTTCGGGCAGAGCCCAGAAGCCTCGGCGGGGCAAGGCAGGGACCGGCGACTGGGCCAGGCCTGGGGATAAAGGGCAGACAGCAGAGAGGGCAGGGGGTCTGCTGGGGAGGGTGTGTGGGAGGCGAGGGCCGCTTGGGACTGGGTGCCACTCACCTGTGATCAGCAGCCCCATGAGCAGCAGGGCAGCCCTGATGGGGGTCCTCAGGGCACTGTGTACCCTCCCGGACCCTCTGCCTGTGGCTGCTGTGGTGCCCATTGTCCCTGCCTCTCTATTTCTCTGTGTCTTCCTCTTCTTGTTGCCTCTCTTTTCTATCTTTCTCTGTTTTCCTCTCTCCCCGTGCCTCTTATCACTGCCTCTCTCTCTCTCTCTCTCTCTGTCTCCCCCTGTCTAAGACAGTCTCTTTCTGTCTCTGAGTATCCCTTTCCCCCGCCGTTAGCCTCACTCTGGTTCTCTTTCTCCTCTCCCGCCACCCCCACCTCCCCTCTGATCTCCTCTCTCTACCCCAGCCTCTCAGGTAGGACCAGCTGCTCAGAGTCCAGCAGGCCCCATGTGCCCAGGAGAGCTATGAGGCCAACAAGGCCAGCAACAGAGCTGGGCCCAAGGTTCTGACCAGCTTGAGCTCATCCTCACCCCACTGCCTTCCTGGGTTCCCTTCTGAGTCTCCAGTTCTAGACCTCTGCCCAGAAGGCTCCTCCCAGCCCAGCTGGAGCGTGAAATCCCCTGTCAGCACATGCCAGGTGCATTCCTCGGCACCTCCCCAGCCCCGGTGACCCCAAGGGCCTGGCTGGGGTTAGTGGCAAGGAGGGAGACAAGTCAGGCCGGGGTGGTCCCAGCTCAGCATGGGAGCAGAGAGCTAGGCTGGCCTGGGGGGCTGGTAGGACTTCCTGGCTCTTCACTGCCCTTGTAGGTGACCTGGATAAGTCCCTTCCCTCCCTGAGCAGACGTCAGCCTCTCGGTGACATCAGGGATCTCTGCTGGGGAGTGTGCAAGGGTGTGTGAGAGACTGAGAGTGTGTGAGAATGTAAGAGTCTGTGTGTGTGAGGGCATGTGTGCATGAGTGTGTGTATGTGAGTGTATGAGTGTGTATAAGAGTGTGGGTGTGTGTGAGGGAGTGTGTGTGAGTGTGTGGCATGCATGTGAGAGTAGGGGAAGGAGAGAGGGTGAATTGTGACTTGTGAAGAGAGCGTGTGACTGTGCAGGAGTGTGGAATCAGTGAGGGTGCAGACAGTCAGGGTAGCTGGGCATGAAAGGCAGGGCCTGAGACCCCCCAGCACCAGGCTGGGGACAGCGGCGAGCCCCTAGGGGGCCCTTTGGCAAGGGCCACATGAGCTCTCCTTCATGTGGCTTCCTATTTCTCAAACTCTCTCTTCCTTGCTATGTCTCCCCCATTTCTTCTTTCCTCCTCTGTTCCTGTCTCTCCCCCTCCCTCTATCCACTTGGCTTTTATCTTTCTGTCTTTCTCTGTCTCTTTGAGACCCTCCCTCTCTGTCTCAGTGTCTTTGCTTTTCTCTTTCACCAGATCACCATTTCTTCTGTCAGCCTTTAATTATTTCACTGTCTTTTTTCTATGCTTCTCTCTCTATACCTCTGAGTATCTTAGTTTTTCTTTCTGCCTCCATCCTTACCTCCGTTTCTTCTCCACCCTACCTACTCTCTGTCTCTGTCCCACACCAGGAGCTCAATAACTATTTGTTCCATCAGCATTTGACCATGCCTTTCTCTTATTTTCTGTCTCTGAGCCCTCCTACCACATCCCGGGATTCTATGACCATATGCTGGTCGGTCTGCCCTCCTCACCCCAGCAGGCACACACACCCATATGGAATAAGCTTCCTCTGCCTGTTTATCTCCGGAGGAAATGGAATCCCCCCCTTTTCCATCCAGTCCTCCTCCAAGAACAATAGGAAGCATCTGGCCTGAGACCCCACAGTCCATCCTGGATGCCCCCTCTAGTCTTTCTTCTTCCCTCACATTATTGACTCTTTGTCCTCCTCCCACATTCCCTCTGCCAACTGCCCCCCCCACACACACACACACACCTCCTGGGGAATGGGCTGGATGCAGAATTGGGGTGTCTGTCGTAGGCGCCCTCACCAGATGGTGTCCCTGGAGGCCAGCGCGTAGGGCTGTTAGTTGCTGTGGCCTTTAATTAGCACAGACCTTCCACCTTCCTCCCTGGCTGTTTTCCTTCTCTGGATGCTCCTGGGACCTCGGGATTTCCATCTTTCCATGCCTGTGGCCCCAGAGAGCCAGGAGGGGAAGCAAAGTCAGGGGTCTGGAAAAACAGCCTCACCACCTGACTTCCTCCCCAAGGCTCAGGAGACCCAACCTCAAGTCCACCCTGTTTCAAAACCCAAGTGCTATAATTGAAATAATGAAAATGCTCTAATGATGATTAGATGAATGCACAACTATGTGATTATACCAAATACCATTGATTGTACACTTTAGATGGATTGTATGCTTTATTAATATGTATCAATAAAATTGATTGTTAATTTTTTTAAAAAGACAAAAAAAAAAAAAAAAAAAAATCAATTGCTGAAGCCCCAGGACCCAGAGCCCAGGCCCCCAGCCCCTTCTTCTCAAGGACCCAGGAGACCAGACCCCTCCCATCCCCCCAGAACTTGTCTGCTGATTTTCAAATCCTTCTGGGCCTGTGTAGGGGTGAGAGAAAGATTGGTGGTTAAATCCACTGACTCTAAGACTTAAGACCAGATTTTCTGACACCAGTCTCCCTCTCCTAACTGCACCATGGTGCAGGCAGAGGATCTAGGAGTTCAACAGGCAACCCCACAAAAATCGGGGATCCAGGCCCTTAGCTTCTCAGCAGGCAGAAGTCTGAAACTTCAGTCTCTTTGAGTCCTAGGAGTCCAACCTCCAGCCCTTCAGAGACTCAAGAGTCTGAGCCCTGGGGAACGTATATAGCTCAGTGGTTGAGCACCTGCGTCGCATATATGAGGTCTCGGGTTCAATCCCCGGTACCTCCTAAAAAATGAAAAATAAAACGTCTGCGCCCAGGAACAACCAGGGACCTGAATGTGGACCCGCAGTCCCTACAGGCCCAGGAACGTCAGATCCAGGGTCCCAGACCCCCAATTCCTCCCTCAGCCTGCTAGGGGATCCGCCCACCTGCCGGGCCAGCTGCGCAGCGCGGGGGCCGGCGTGCAGCGTGGGAACGCCGCAGCTGGGCTGCCCGGAGCCGTCAGGACAAGCTGCGCGGTTCCCAGCCTCCCTGCCTGCCCCCGCCCGGGCACCGCCGTCTCCCAGCCGTCGCCCGGCAACCGCGGCCGAGGGGCCCGACCGAGAGGGGCGAGGGGCTGGGCCCCCACTGCGGGGCTCTGGGAAAGGAGGGCTTGGGGGCCTGGATTCCTGGGTCTTAGGATATGCTTTGGTTTGCGGCGGGAACCGAGCAAGCAGCGGGATATTTGGGGGAGGGTTTTGAGGCGAGTGAAGCTGAGGACCCCCTCTTTTCAGGGGTCCCAGCTGCTTCCCCGGCACCCCAGTGCCCTCTCCCTGACCCGCAGGCCCCGAGGAGCCCCAGGGCCCGCCTCCCCAGGGCGCGGAAACTGGTGAGGCCCCAGGGGCTCCCATTTATAACTCCGTTTCCACTCGGCGCCGTCCCTCCAGGAGCTGGGCTGAGCAAGTTTCTTCCACTCGCTCCCTTGGCTGCTCTTCACCCCAAGCCTCCTCCTCCCCCGCAGAGCGCAGGTGTTCTGCCCCCGCCAGGCCCGCCCCGCTTTCCAGCCAGGTGTTCCTGCTCCCAGGCCCCAATTGGGTGGGGGCGGCCGCCCATCCCCGGGCCCCGCCCCGCCCCGCGCGCTCGGGGCCCGGGCGCCGGAGTTTCTCAATGGGAAGAAGGCGGGTCCCCCAGGGGGCGGGCCGGGGCGGGGCGAGCGGCCCGGACCCTCCCGAGGACTCTTGCAGACCCAGGGCGAGGAGCCCGCCGGCGGTTCAGAACGTCGGAGGCGGCGAAGGAGCAGACTTGGGGAGCTCCGGGCTAGGAGGCGGAGGGCCTCTAGCCCGGGACGAAGAGTCGGGCGGGAGGGGGGCTTGCAGGTGAGCTGCGGAGGACGGAGTTGACCGGGAAGACAGCGCACTGCCAAGTCTCCTAGATCCGCTCAGGATGCGGGTCCCCGCCCTCCTCGCCCTCCTCCTCTGCCTCAGAGGGCGTGCAGGTACGGCTTGGGGCAGCCGGGCAGATGCGTGTAGGGGAGGGCTGTGTGCGGGAGGAGTCTGATGGTCTAAACTCTTGGTCTGAGGGAGAAGAATTCTGGGGCTGGACTCCTGGGTCCTGGGGAAAGAGAGCTTGGGGCCCCACCTCCTGGCTCCAGAAGGAGGGAACTCCTGAATGTGTTCAGCTCAGCTCTGCTACCACCACCCCCCGCCCCCATTCTCCTAGGCCCATCACCCTATTTCCTGCAACAGCCAGAAGACCTGGTGGCGCTGCTGGGGGAGGAGGCTCGGCTGCCCTGCGCCCTGGGCGCATACCGGGGGCTGGTTCAGTGGACCAAGGATGGGCTGGCTCTAGGGGGCGAAAGGGACCTGCCAGGTGAGGCCATTCTCTCTATTCGGAGAAGGGGTGCTGGGCTGGCGCTGGCTCTGAAGTTTGTATTTGCAGTTTGGAAAATTGATGGGCTCAGGTAAACAGATTTGGGAGTCTGATTTTTGAGATTCTTCTTTGGGGATAACCTATAGGGTTTGGGGGATTTTTATTTTAACTGTAAATATTACAAAATGCAGGAAGATTTGACAAATGATTGACACTCATGTTGGAGCCATTGCCAGCTCCTCAGAAGCCCGCCTTATTCCCTTCCCCATCATAGCTCTCTCCCTCCTCATCCCAGAGGTAACATCTAACCTGTCTTTTATAGCGATCGTTTTCTTGCTTTACTTTGTGGTTTTACCACTCCCGAGTTTACAATGACTCTAGGCTGGGAGAGAGTTAGAGTCTCTCTGGGCCCAGTGCCCACTTTTTAGTAGTGTTATACTATGGGATGTCTGGCCAGTGTGAGAGGTGTCTGGGAATGGGGGCCTGGGGCTAGGAACTCAGAACCATGGTGTGATGGCCTCTTCCCTGATTCCAGGGTGGTCCCGGTACTGGATTTCAGGGGATGCAGCCAACGGCCAGCATAACCTCCACATTAGGCCTGTGGAGCTGGAGGATGAAGCATTGTATGAATGTCAGGCCACACAGGCAGGCCTCCGCTCACGACCTGCGCAATTGCACGTGCTGGGTGAGTGCCCAGCCTACCTGTCCCTGGGGATCCCAGGGAGGCAGCAAGTGCTGACTGGGAGGATCAGAGCCCAGGGTGCCTGGGGGAGGGGGCGGGGGTTGGGTTAGAGCTGGGAAGATCGGGGTCTCTGGATCCAGGTCTGGCTCTGACTCCTGACTCATCCTGCAGTGCCCCCAGAAGCCCCCCAGGTGCTGGGCGGCCCCACTGTTTCTCTAGTTGTTGGGGTTCCTGCAAACCTGACCTGTCAGAGCCGCGGGGATGCCCACCCCACCCCTGAGCTGCTGTGGTTCCAAGATGGAGTCCGGTTGAATAGGGCCACCTTCCGCCAGGTCAGATTCAAGACCCTGTACCAGTTCTTGCCCACTCGAGGAAACTTGGGGTCAGCCAAAAGGAGAGGAGAATTTGGGAGGGCAGGGGTTCAAGGATTAGAACTCCTTAATCTTTGTATGTGGTTATGGGTAAGGACTCTAGAGCCGGCTGACCTAAATTCACATCCTGGCTCTGCCACTTGCTAACTGATTGGTCTTGAGTAAGTTATGTAGCCTCTTTCTGCCTCAGTTTCCTTATCTGTACATTGGGATTAATAGCTGTATGCATTTCAAAAGGTAATTGTACGGATTAAATAAAGTAATACTTATAAGTGCCCAGAAGAGTGCCTGATATATAGTAAGCCCTGTAGAAGGGGTAGATAAAATCAATATTATTTTCCAAAACCTCCAGACCATGCTGAAGGAAGGTATAGCTGGACCAGTGGAGAGCACGTTATCCCTGACCCCTTCCAGCCATGATGACGGAGCCACCTTGGTCTGCCGCGCCCGAAGCCAGGCTCTGCCTGCAGGAAGAGACACAGCTGTCACACTTAGCCTGCAGTGTGAGTGCAGCTGGATGCTGGGCCCTGAGCTGGACGTCCCTAGGGAAAGAGGGGGCTGGTGCTGGGACTCCTGGGTCTGAAAGAGCAGGAGAGGACTGGGGGCCTGGAGGAAGAGGGGATGGGGGCTCCAGGCTCTTGAGGTGTCTGAAGGAGGAAGGGCTTTAGATTGGACTCCTAGGCCTGCACCGGAGGTGTTCCAGGTCCTTACCCACGCTGACAGTTGCCCCCACCCCCCAGACCCCCCAGTGGTGACTCTGTCTGCAGAACCACAAACCATACAGGAGGGAGGAAAAGTTATGTTCCTGTGCCGGGCCACGGCCCAGCCTCCTGTCACCGGCTACAGGTGAGGACGAAGGTCACCTGTCCCCAGTAAGGGCTTGGGAAGGTTGGGGACAGATGGGCTGGGGAGGGCTGGGGTTGGGACCTGAAGAGGCGGGGTGGGGAGTGGCCCACACTAACAGCCCCATCACCTCCGCAGGTGGGCAAAGGGGGGCGCCCCGGTGCTCGGGGCCCGCGGGCCCAGGTTGGAGATCGTGGCGGACGCCTCGTTCCTGACCGAGCCCGTGTCCTGCGAGGTCAGCAACGAAGTGGGCAGCGCCAACCGCAGCACCGCGCTGGACGTGCTCTGTGAGCCGAGGCGGGGCGGTGGGCGTGGCCACAGCGGGGCGGGCTGAAGAGGGCGGGGAGCTGGGGGGCGGGAGCTGGGGGGCGAGCCTGCGGCGGGTTGGCCCGGCCCACCAGGGGGTGGGGCCGGGAGAGGGTGTGGGCGGGGCCTGTGTCTGGTCAGGGCCCGGGGGGCGGGGCCGGGCCTCTGGGCGTGACAGCTCGTGGCGGGGTTGTCGCGGCCCCCTGGGCCTGAGGGCGTCGTGTCTGACCTTTGGTCTCGGTTCGCCCCTCGACCCTCCAGTCGGGCCGGTTCTGCAGCGAAAGCCGGAGCCCGCGTCCGTGGACGTCGGGGAAGATGCCTCCTTCAGCTGCGCCTGGCGCGGGAACCCGCCGCCGCGGGTGACCTGGACCCGCCGCGGGAGCACGCACGTGAGGCGCCGTCTGGGGGCTGGGTCGGGCCGGCGCCGGGCGGGGGTCCCGCCCTGACTCGCCGTCCCCGCCCCAGGTGCTGGGCTCGGGGCCCACGCTGCGCCTTCGGTCGGTGGAGCCGGCGGATGCAGGCGACTACGTGTGCAGGGCTGAGCCGCGGCGCTCGGGCCTGGGCGGCGGCGCTGCCGAGGCGAGGCTGACGGTGAACGGTGAGGAGGCCGGGGCGGGGCCCCGCAGCGCCGGGGGCGGGGCCTGGCGGCAGTGGGCGGGGCCTGAGGGGCGCTTCCTAGACGCCGGGGCCTGGGCCGCCGAGCTGGCCCTACTGAAGGCAAGGCTGGAGGGCTCCGGAGTTTGCTGAGAGCGGGACCCGGTTGGGTGGGGTTAGTGAAGAGCGACAAGGGTGAGAACAGCGTTTGGGGGTGGGGCCTCCCCTCTGATTGGTGATATCCGTCCCAGCGCCCCCCGTGGTGACCGCCCTGCCCTCTGCGCCTGCCTTCCTGAGGGGCCCCGCCCGCCTCCAGTGCCTAGTTTTCGCCTCCCCCGCCCCAGAAGCCGTGGTAAGGAAATGCCCCCCACCCACCCATCACCCACCAGCCGGGTGCCTGACCTTGGACCCGGACTCCCGAAACTACTGTGACGCTCTCTGACTTTCCTGAGAGCCCGCCCGCTTCTCCCCTGCCCTCCCCAGTCTCTTCAGTGACCTTCCTCCTTTGTGCCCCCAGTTCTGGTCTTGGGATGAGGGCTTCCTGGCGGCGGGATCGCGGGGCCGATTCCTGGTGGAGACATTCCCAGCCCTGGAAGTTCACGGGGGACTGGGCCCGGGCCTGATCTCCGTGCTCCATATCGCGGACACCCAGGAGTCCGACTTTAGCCGAGGCTTCAACTGCAGTGCCCGGAACCGACTGGGTGAGGGAGGCACCCGGGTCAGCTTGGGCCGTAGAGGTGAGACTCCGAGGCCTGGAGACCCCAAATCTGAGGACCCAAACCCCACAAACTCAGGGATCCCCAAACTTAGGAATGCCCAAACTAGAATCTCAGATGCACAGAACCCCAAACCCTGGGAGCCTCAAAACTATGGGTTCCTTGAATCTCAAGACTCCAAAACAAATATCCTCAAATAAAGACTCCTAAACTGAAATACCCCTCACTTTTAGGGGCTCCTAAGACAGGAACTTCTAAATAGTGGGAATTGCAAAGTAAAAGACCCCTCAAGCTCTAAGACTCCCTAAAGTCAGAGAGTTTAAACTCTGATGCTCCCAAACTTGGGGAACACCAAATTCGTGGGCCCCTAAACCAAGAGACCCCAAACTAGGGAACTCAATCCTTGGAGATCCCCAAACGTGGCAACCTTTTCAATCAGGGATCCTAAACCCAAGCCCTGGGCCTCTCACCGTTTCCTCCTTGGCCCCCTGCCAAGCCCCATCACGATGCCCCTACTTCTCCCTGCAGACTTGCTGCCCATTGTGCGGATTGTGGCCGGTGTGGCAGCAGCGGCCACGACTCTCCTCATGGTCATCACTGGGGTGGCCTTCTGCTGCTGGCGCCACAGCAAAGGTCAGTGCCCAAGCCCTCTGCCCCCTGCCCTGCCCCCTGACCCTGCCCCGCCTTGGAATCTGGTCCAGTCCGCCTCTCTCAAGGAGGACCCTCCCTAAGGTACCCTCAGGCTCACGCGGGGTTCTCATTGGTTCCCAGCACCCCCACGTGACCCGCCCTCGTCCGCTCTCTTCCCTCTCATTGGCCTTCACAAACTGTGACCCCACCCTGTCGCTTACCTCCGCCCCTCTCTGTTCTGGGTCTAAGCCTCTTTCTCCAAGCAAAAGAACCTGGTGCGGATCCCAGGCAGCAGCGACGGCTCCAGTTCCCGCAGCCGGGAGGAGGAGACCGGCAGCGGCGAGGACAGGGTAGGATGCCAGGCTCCCCAGACCCCACCGTGCCTTCAGACCCAAATCAATGCCCAGTCTCAACTGTACTGCCAGACCCACCGGGCTCCCAAACTCAAATAGGGGCCCAGTCCCCACAGTGACCCCAGATCCCAAAGTCCCCCAAGTCCAAATATGTCCCTGACTCAGTTATTCCCTAGACCCAGAGTGTGCCCAGGATCCCCTTGCTCCTGCCTCCAGGCCCAGCTCCCACATGCTCTTGGGCCCTCTTGCCTGGCCTCCACCAGCCGCCTGAGAGTCTCTGTGGCCTGGTGCTGAAGCAAGCAGCTCCTCTGACCACTCCCTCTCATTAACCATCACGCCAGGGCCCCATCGTACATACAGACCAAAGTGACCTGGACCTGGAGGAGGAAGGCCCTCTGGAGGCCAAGGTGAGTGCTGGGAGAGGAGGGGCTCCCTTCACTGTGTCTCCAGCTCTCTCCCTGCTTGGTCCCCTCCTCTTCCATCTGGTGTCCCCAGAAGTGGGCCTAGCCCCCTCCTGGTCTCTCTCCTCCTGCTTCCTGGGCCATCTCCCCCATCTTCCCAGCCTGGGTTTGTACATCTGCTGACTGTGCCCACACAACTTTCCCAGCCCAGACCTCCTTCCTGACCCCTAGACCAGGGGGCACTCTGTCTGCACTTTCCCCATCTCCATCATATTTAAGACATCCAGGGCCCCTTACACTCATCAGGTCCCACACTGGCCTCAAATCTCCCCAAACCTGCCCCTCTTCTGGAGTCCCATTTCAGGGCAGCCCTCGTGACCCCAATCCCCAGTGCAGAGCCCTTCTCTCTTTCTTTGCACCCAGCACATGCTATTCCCTTGGGCTGAACCATTCCCACCTTCCCATACCTACTTAATTCCTCTGGTCTCAGCTCAGATGCTTCTTGTTCTAGAAAGCCGATGCGTCCTTCCTCATAGCCATGATCTGTCTCTGCCTGTGTCTCCCCTTTCACGGCCATGAGCACTCTGACCTGACAACTCTGCCCAAGCATCCCCATCCCAGCCTCACCACCATGCTGAAGGTCCCCCTGTCCCAGCTCTACTCACTCTGGACTGTGCTTCCTGCACCACAACCCTGACCCCTCTGGGCTCTCTCTGGTGCTTTGCCATTTCTCCCTTGGCCTGTAATCTCCAGGAGAACAGGGTCCAGGTCTATCCTAGTGACAGATGTCTCTAGCAGTGGCACAGGGCATGACACAGAATCAAAGCTATTAGGCAGATGAATGAAGGATGACTTGGTCTCGAGCTCGGTCTCATTCCCTCTGCATCTCCTTCCACACTGCCACCCTTTGGCAGGCTGGGTCTGTCTTGCTCTGTTTTTGTCTGTCTCATGCCTGTCTCCTTCTGTTCCTTTGTCACTTATCACTGTTTTTCTGTCTCCCTTTGCCTCTCTGCCAGTCTGTGTGTCTGTCCGCCTGTCTCTGGGTTTCTGCCTGCTCCTGTTTCTTTTGTCTCTCTCTAAGTCTGATTCTATCTCAGTGTGTCTCTCCAGCAGTGACCCTCACCTCTCTGTACAGCACATATTCCTTACCAAGTCCCATCTGTCCCCTCAGGACCCAACCAATGGCTACTACAAAGTCCGAGGGGTCAGCGTGAGCCTGAGCCTTGGCGAAGCCCCTGGAGGAGGCCTCTTCCTGCCACCCACCTCTCCCCTTGGACCCCCAGGGACTCCCAGCTTCTATGACTTCAGCCCCCACCTGAGCATGGCCCCCCCCTGCAGACTTTATAGAGCCCGGGCAGGTTACCTCACCACACCCCATCCCCGTGCATTCACCAACTACATCAAACCCACATCCTTCGGACCCCCAGACCTGGCCCCGGGGACTCCCCCCTTCCCCTATGCTGCCTTCCCCACACCCGGCCACCCACGTCTCCAGACTCATGTGTGACACCTCTCTGACAAGTCCTGGGATCTTCAACTTGCCATAATGGATTGTCCTGGCTTCTGAGGAGTCAGAACAAGTTGGTGACTTTAATCCTCCAAAATTGAACATTGGAAGGAGGGAAAGACCATTACAGTTGTCTGGGTCACTGGTGTACAGTCAGCTCAGCCAAGAGGGATGCCCCCAGAGGAAGCAAGATGGCCATTATTCCCACCTGTTCCCCTGGGTGAGAGATTCAGAACGACAGATGGGCAGGAATGGCAGGTGTCCCCAGCCACTGGAAGAAGACCAGCTATTTCAAGATGACCACCTGCATTGAGAAGATAGCATAGGGCAGCCAGGCCCCACCCCTATTCTAGCTCTCCCTGAGGGGCACTTTGCTTGGCCAATGGAAGTGCAGCCTGGATGGCCACCATCTTGATTCCTTCCACCTTCCTTAAAGGCCCAGAAAGAACAGGACCCAAAGAATGGATAGGGTCAGAACTCTCGTGGAGGCGTGAGAGGTTGTGGGAGGAAGAAGAACGTGGGGATGAGAATATTTATGTTTAATAAAAAAAAGGTCAAAGGAGTGAGTGCATCTTAGGAACATTCCCCTCCATCAAGGAAAAAGTCCATTTAACCTGCCCCAAGGCCCCTTCCATTACCCTAGCCTATGAGGTAAGCCACCCTCTAGCACCTTCCTACCTGTTCAGTGCTCTCTTAACTCTCCATATATAGCTACCCAGCCACACACATAGAAACACACGTGGGCATATGCCCAGACAGACCCTAGCACAGGTGCGCACACCTGACAAGGCTGCCCCCGCCAGCCTGGGGCACTCACCTGGGGAGACAAAGCAGTGGGTCCTGAGGGGAATGGGGAGGCCTGTCCTTAGGGCAAGGGTAGGGACTGAGATCCCTGCCCTGAGGCACTAGGGGCCTGGACTCAGGCCATCCTTAAAGGAAGAGGCTGGGGGCTTTGGTTCCCTGGATCCTTGAGCTAGAAAGGAGTTAGAGGTGCGGACACTTGGGACCTTTGGGCACCTGGGTCCCAGGGAGGAGGGGCCGGGCTTGGTCTCTGGTTCCGATGAATTCACGACCTGGAGCCCAGACTCCTGGACCTGAGGGAGGAGCGGGATGGAAAAACTGCTGTGTTCTTGATGGGGACATTTTGGAGGCCTGTATTCCTGGGACTTCAAGAGAGGAATTTTTTTGAGGGGGTGGGGGGAGATGGAGGTGTTCTCCGAGGCTGGCATCCCTGGAGGAGGACATAGCTGACTGGGAGTGCCTGGGTCTGAGGAAGGAGAGGGCTGGGGGCGAGAATTCCTGGGTCCTGAAGGAGGACTCAAAATCCCTAGCTGTGGAGCCCACGACCCACACTCCTGGCTGGCCGCTCGCAAGGGGGCGGAGCGCCTGGAATCTCGGGGGGCGGGGGCCCGGCGCACGTCCCCACCCGGGGTTCCGGAGCTGCTCCACGCTGCGCAGAGCAGCCACGCTATTGTCCTGGCCGCGAAGGCGGGGCCGGCGCGGGGCGGGGCTGGCGGCGCCGGCGCAGCCCGGGGGCGGCGGGAGGAGGAGGCGGCGGCGGCGGCACTGGGAGCTCCTGTCACCGCTCGGGCCGGGCCGGCCAGGCGGGAGTGCAGGGGACGCGAGGGCGCGAGGGCCGGGACATGGGGCCCGCTAGCCCCGCCATTCGCGGTCTGGGCCGCCACCGGGGCCCGCCGCCGCTGCCGCTGCTGCTGCCACTATTGCTGCTGCTTCTGCGCGCGCAACTCGCCGCCGGGAGCTTGGCCGGTGGGAGCCCCGGCGCGGCCGAGGTGAGGCCGGGCCGGGTCCTGGGGGATGGGGGAAGGGGCGGGACGGGTCTTCTGGACCCCGATGCGGACATGTCCAGGGCAGAAAACGCAGTCTTTCCAGCCAGATGGCCAGCCCCCAGGCGCCCCCCAGCAGCCCGAGGCATTCATGAACCCTGGACCAGAAATCCAGGTGCCAGCTCCCCCATCATCTGACGTCCCAGTCTCCCCCCTTCCCCCAGTCAGAGAAACTGGCTTTCCCCGAGGCCTAAACCCAGAAGTCCAGTCGCCCTAAGCCCCAGCCCCCTCCCACCTAAACATAGGACCCACCAGGCATCGAGTCACATGGGTTCAAGATCCAGGTCCCTGGCATCCTCTGGACCCATATGAGGGCCCAGGACCTAGGAGTCCAGGCCTCCAGCCCCCCATCCCGATCCAGGATGTAGCTCCCGGTCCTCAAGGACTTGGTGTCCAGGCCAGCAGGGCCCTAAAGACAGGCCCTGTCTTCTTTGCACCCCAGAATGAGAGCCTGAGCCAGGGATGGAGGGAGGAGGGGCCAGAACGCCTGGGTTCTGGCCTCCTCCCCCGCCGTCCGGGTTTAACCCCTTCGGGCTCCAGCCCGGCTGCGGCGGGGTGGAAACCCAGCCTGTCTCCGCGGCAACAAGGTTGCGAGAATCCCGGGGGACCCGGGTCGCCATAGCAACGGGAGAGCTGAAGCGCCCCCGCCCTGCGGGAGCTGTTTCCAGGGGAACTGTGCCTCCACGGAGGAGGGTGCACGGTGCCTGGGGGAGGGGGCTGGCGCTGGGGGTCTAAACATCTGGGGGCCTGGGGAGCGAAGGGCCGGGAGACCCACATGCCAACGTCCTACGGGCCCTTACTGACCCCTCTGGTCCCACCCCCAGGCCCCGGGGTCGGCCCAGGTGGCCGGACTATGCGGGCGCCTAACCCTTCACCGGGACCTGCGCACCGGCCGCTGGGAGCCAGACCCACAGCGCTCGCGACGCTGTCTCCGGGACCCGCAGCGCGTGCTGGAGTACTGCAGACAGGTGGGCGGGACCTGCTGGGAGGGACGTGGTCAGCGGGGAAGCGGGGTCGCCCATAAGAAGCTAGACGTGCAGAAGGCGTGGCCCAGGGAGATGCAGGATCTAAAGAGGCATGGGAAGCTAGCGGACGTGGCCAATAAAAAGGCGAAGCTGAGGGAGGGCAGGACCTGTTTTGAGAAACTAGGCCAGGAAAGGGGGAGATCCGTGCACAGACGGCCCGCTAAGTTGGGGGGGCTACCCATGAAGAGGCGGTGCTTAGCAATCTGTGGTGGGCCCTGTAGGTGGGAGTGGCAAAGGACAAGTAGGCCTAAAACAAAAAAGAGGCCTTAGGGACCGGCAAGGTGGGAAAGGGATGGCGGCCAAGGAGTGAGTGCATAGGCAGGAGGCGTGGCTATAAAAGGCAGGCCTGGGACGAAGAGAAGGGACACTTACTGAGGGCCAAACGGCGAAAGAGGCGGGGCGTAAAGAAGGGGGCTCTAGGAGAAGATGGACCTGATAGGGGAGTGGCCAGAGGAGAGGTGGGGCTTAAAGTGTGTGCTTGCTGGCAGGTGTGGCGGGGCCTTTAGGGCGGAGAGAGCTACGAGGGGGCGTGGCCAATGGGCTGGAGGGACTGAGACAAGGAAGGCGATTTGTGGCGAAAAGCAGGGCCCAGGGTGGAGAGGACCTTAGCCTTGAAAAGGGACACGGTCAGAGGTGCGGCTGACAGGAACGTGGCAGTGGGTTGATCGCCCCCCCCCCATGGTGCCCCCAGATGTACCCGGAGCTGCAGATTGCACGAGTGGAGCAGGCGGCACAGGCCATCCCCATGGAGCGCTGGTGCGGGGGTGTCCGGAGCGGCCGTTGTGCCCACCCCCACCACCCAGTCGTGCCCTTCCGCTGTCTGCGTGAGTCCCAGGCTGGAGCAGGGGAACCGAGGTGGGGTCTCCCAGGGGCTGGGTGCCTGGGTCCGGAGTGGGGCAGAGAAGCCTCTGAGGAGAATGTGTGGACTCTGGGGAGGATGGGTTGTAGGCTGGGGGAGGGTCTCACGCTGGCGCCTCCCCTACCCCAGCCGGAGAATTCGTCAGCGAAGCCCTACTGGTGCCAGAAGGCTGCCGGTTCTTGCACCAGGAGCGCATGGACCAGTGTGAGAGCTCGACCCGGAGGCATCAGGAGGCACAGGAGGTCAGGACCCTGGGCCACCCACCCCCAACCCCCAGACCCCTAACAACCGAATCCGCTAGAATCAAGACTCTTGACACCCCTCCCCTCAGTCCTCTCCTCCCTTAAGACCCAAGAGTCGGTCCCCAGGTCTCTCTTCCCTCAGGATCCTAACACCTGGGAATGTGGTTCCCAGCTGGCACCTCTGCCAGAACCAGGAGTCCTTCCTCACCCGGTAGCCAGGAGTCTGGGCCTCCAGCTCCCTCTTCCCACCAGAACTTAGGAATTCCATTCCCCAGCCTCTTCCTCCAGAACCAGGAACCCAGGCTCCCAGCCCCACAGCCACCCCCATGCTCCTTCTCTATCCTGGTATCTGGGCCCACTCTTCCCTCAGGCCTGCAGCTCCCAGGGCCTTGTCCTGCGAGGCTCCGGCATGCTTTTGCCCTGTGGTGTAGACCGGTTCCGGGGTGTGGAGTATGTGTGCTGCCCTCCTCCGTCCACCGCCAACCCATCTGGACCAGCAGTTGGGTGAGTGGGAGGGAGCACACACCCCCCCACCACCCCGCCAAGGTTCCCAGGCAGGGGATGGGGGTCCTGAGGCCTGGTCACGGGTTCTTAGTGCCTCAGGTCTTCTGCTCCCTCAGTGACCCCTCCACCCGGGCCTGGCCCCTGGGGGGCAGAGCAGAGGGGAGTGAGGATGAGGAAGAGGAAGACTCTTTCCTGCAGCCAGTAGATGATTACTTCGTGGAGCCCCCACGGGCTGAGGAGGAAGAGGAGGAGGAGAGAGCGCCACCCCCAAGCTCCCACACTCCTGCAGGGGTCAGCAAAGGTGAGGCAGACTCTGGACCTCTGGTTTCCTTCACACTGAACAAGCTTTGGTGTAGGGATAGGTTTGGGAAGGACTGTAGGGGAAAGGCCCATTTAGGGGAAATGACAGGAATAAGACTAGCTTTGGAGAAAGTAGAGGTTAGAAGGGCCAGGCTTTGAAGAGTGCAAAGGGAAAGGGTGTTCGGGGGTACCTGGAGGTGGAGGGATCATTTGGTACGCTCTAGGGGTCACTTGGGGAAAGTTTAGAGGATGATGTAATGGATTCCCAAGCTTTGCAAGAACTGGCCCAGTTCAGAACTACATCTCCCATGATGCCATACAACAGCCATGGCTGTACTGGGTACATGGTGGTCTCCAGTGCTCTTTGGGAAATGTAGTTTTCCAGGTAGGAAAGGGGCCCCAGAGGGGGCCATAGGCGAACCCCCTGATCCCTGGCCTTGCAGTGACTCCCACCCCAAGACCCACAGATGGTGTGGATGTGTATTTCGGTATGCCTGGGGAAATCAGCGAGCACGAGGGGTTTCTGCGGGCCAAGATGGACTTGGAGGAGAGGAGGATGCGCCAGATTAACGAGGTGACCCCCGCAGAGCTCCCTAAATCCCAGAAAACTCCCCAGGGATCCATTGAAAGCACTCCCAAAGTTTCTTCAGGTCCCTATTGACTCCTGGCTCTCAACACCATCCCTCAAGACCACCAGACATTCCTGGCCACCTTGAATCCCACTGGGATGCCACCATGTTCTTTGGAAACTCTGGTTCATGGTACTCTTCCACTTTAAACCCCTCTGGGGAACCCTTGAGCCAGGGGGACTTAAGGGGTCTGGGGCCTCCAGGGTCCTCAAGAGGGGTTGGGGGATTCACCAGGAGGAGCAGCGTGGGTTCTAGGGTCCTGAGGCTACCCCTCCCTTCCAGGTGATGCGTGAATGGGCCATGGCGGACAACCAGTCCAAGAACCTGCCGAAAGCCGACAGACAGGCCCTAAACGAGGTAGGCCCACCCCATCTGGCTCCAGCCCCCCTACTTAGCTCCTCCTCTCTTGGCCATGCCCCTATGCTTGACTCTGACCCTGACCCCTGCAGTCCAGTCAGGCCCTTCTCTGCCTCTGCAATGCACTCTCACGTCATTGTTAATTCTGGCCCCAAGTCTAGTACAGGATTGTCACTCAGTCCCACTTCAGTAGGCCCAGCCTTGTGACTCTCACTCCCACCTCTCTCACCCTCACCCTGGTGTAGTCCTATCTCAAATAGACCCCTCTCTTGTTAGCTGCCATTCCCTGACTCTCTGTCCCACCCTTCTCAGTCTCATTTGTGCACAGCCTGTCCCCAGTTTGGTCCTGCCCAGGCCAGAGCATACCTTCCCTAAATGACTTGTTCCCACCTGATAGTTTACACTCACGGATCAGCTCCCAGTTAGGGCTAGCCCCACCCCCGCCACCTGGCCCATAGCTCCACCCCTTCCAATCAGTCTCCCTTGACCCGGTGCCACCCCCAGGTTGGCCTCTCCCCGGCCTAGACCCACAGGAGCCCACCTCACTTGGCCCAGGAGCCCTGCCCTTTCCTGACTCCCTTTTTAACCAGGCTGCCGCCCATCTTCACCTCTCCCGACCCTGTGCCCACCCCCTCACCAGCACTTCCAGTCCATTCTGCAGACCCTGGAGGAGCAGGTGTCCGGTGAGCGGCAACGCCTGGTGGAGACCCATGCCACCCGAGTCATTGCCCTTATCAACGACCAGCGCCGGGCTGCCCTGGAGGGCTTCCTGGCCGCGCTGCAGGGGGACCCACCTCAGGTGTGGGGGCAGTGGGGGCAGAGGGCAGAGGGTGAGAAGGGCTGGGACGGCCCGGGCAGCCTTCATCCCTTCCACAGGCGGAGCGCGTCCTGCTGGCCCTGCGGCGCTACTTGCGTGCAGAACAGAAGGAGCAAAGACACACGCTGCGCCACTACCAGCATGTGGCAGCCGTGGATCCCGAGAAGGCCCAGCAGATGCGCTTCCAGGTGCCTGGATCCTTCCAGCCCCCAAATGCCCTGCTAGTCCTCAGACCCAGTCCCTGTCCCTCAGACTCTTCTCCTGTCCCTCAGACCCCCTTCTGTCCCTGGACCCCCTTCCTGTTCTTAGACTCCAACTTCCTATCACCAGAACCCGCTTACCCTACTTCCTGTCCCTTGACTGTGTACTTCCTGCCCCTCCTCCCCTCATTACTTCCACTTCCTGTCTCCTCTACCATATTCCTTGTATCCTATATTCACCTGTCTTCTGGGCCCCACTTGTCCTAGTGACTACTCTTTTTCCTTTTTCCTTTTTCCTTATTTCCTTTCCCAAGCCTCTCATTTCATGTTTTCTGTACATCTTTTCCTTTTCTTTGTATCCTGCTTCTTCTCCATCAATTTTTTCCCTTCAGTGGCTCAATTCCTGAACTTTGTATCCTACATCCTGTCCATTGTATGTGCTACTTTTCCCTAGACTCCACTTTTCCTCCCTCCTTCCTCCTGCCTCGGTTTCCCCATCTGCACTGCCCTGCTCAGTTCATCCTTCCTTCCCACACCCCCCACAGGTGCAGACCCACCTGCAGGTGATCGAGGAACGAATGAACCAGAGCCTGGGCCTGCTGGACCAGAATCCCCACCTGGCCCAGGAGCTGCGGCCCCAGATCCGTGAGTGTCTAGGACTCCTGACTCCCATTCCAGGCACCTGAGGGTAGACCCGAACCCCCAACCTATCTATTACTGTATAACACATACATACATACACACACACACACCATAAATTTAGTGGCTCAAGTGAAAAACCATTTTCTTTGCTCATAATTCTGCAGTCTGGTCTGGATTCAGCTGGGTGTTTCTTCTGCTGCTCTTGCCAATAGCTGAGCACGCAGCTGCAATCAGCTAGCTGCTCAGCTGGGATCCAGGGCCCTGGCACAGATGGGCCTCTCTCCCTCCCCAAGTAGGCTCAGGGCCTCTCCTCTCCAGGAGGCTCTCCACATGGTCTCTCTAGCAGAGAACCTGGACTTTTCACCAGGCACCTCCAATTCCCCAGAGCACATAAGTGGCAGCTGGCAGGTCTTCTTAAGGCTGGAGCCTACATTCTCTTGGTTAAAGCAAGTTGCAAACCCAGTCCAGATTCAAGAGGAGGGGCCTACACAGGAGTCTGAATACCAGGAAGTGGGGCCTCCCACAGCCCCCGGATCTATTGTCACTTCCCCCTGGATAGCCACAACTAACCCTGCATCTCCTGCTGTTTGAGGAGTCCATTATCTTGAAACTTCAACCTCCAGCCTACCTGCCATGAGTGCCTCCATCCAGTTTCCCACTTCCTCAGATCCTACTTATGGCTACCCCCCAACTTGGGACTGACTCTGCTGTCTGCATCATCTCCCATTCACTCCATTGTTAGAGTGCTCTTCATTCACCCAGTTTTGTTTGGTAGCATCCCCATGCTCATCATCTCAGCCACCTTTCTGCATTCCCTCAGAGGAACTCCTCCACTCTGAACACCTGGGTCCTAACGAATTGGAAGCCCCTGCCCCTGGGGGCAGCAGTGAGGATAAGGGTGGGCTACAGCCTCTGGATTCCAAGGATGGTGAGTGTGTCCAGACATAGTCAACCCCAGTCTTTGGGAGATATGCCTGCCCAACCACATTTCTAAAGTCTGAGCATGTCTACCCACCACAGTGAGTAGGAGAGGATGGGGAGGAATGTCTAAGGCTGGGGGGCGGTGCGCTTCTATTGGACCCCTGATCTTCCTTGGTCCCTGGAAGGGTGGCTTTGGGGATTCTCCACCCTTTCTTTGATGATATCCTCCTGTCTTCACTGTTCCACCTGCTCTGCCCCTTCTTGGCTGCCAGCAGATACCCCCATGGCCTTTCCAAAAGGTGAGTGCCCCACTGACTAGACCCCAGTCACTGAATTTCACTGAATCCCTAAACCTAGAATGAAAAAGGGTCCATACATTGGGAACCCCAGACCTTGGTGGAGCCTGGTGCCCTTTCTGAACCCCTCCTTACATGCTGGGGTAGCACCCCTCTGGACACTCAAGAATGACTTAGGACTTGGGGGGTCAGGGTCCACAGAAAAAGATGCTGCATCTGCTGGGAGAGAGAAGCTGTCCCCCCTGGAGCAGTATGAGCGAAAGGTAAGTTCAGCAGGCCTGTGTCCTGAGGGAGGAAGTGGCGGGCGGCCTGGGTTCCTGGGGCTGAGGGCCTGGACTCCAGGGTCTGAGAGGGGGCTGGGGTCATGGACTGTGGGATCCTAGGGAAGGACAGGGCTGGGGGATGCATTCTTGGGGCCTTGGAGAGGAGGCATCTGAGGCCCAGACCCCTGGGTCCCTGAAACCTCCTGCTCCCCCAGGTGAATGCGTCTGTTCCAAGGGGTTTTCCTTTCCACTCATCGGAGATTCAGAGGGATGAGCTGGTAAGAGGAGGGATATCTTGGGTATCTAAGGGGAGAGGTCAGAGGTCAGTGGCCAGGCTGTGACTCCCAAGGCCACACAGGACCCTGGAGGAACCCCCAAGATGACCTCTGCCCCATCTCTCCCTGCAGGCACCAGCTGGGGCAGGCGTGTCCCGTGAGGCTGTGTCCGGGCTGCTGATCATGGCAGCAGGAGGGGGCTCCTTGGTCCTTCTCGCCATGCTGCTCCTGCGCAGGAAGAAGCCCTACGGGGCTATTAGCCATGGAGTGGTGGAGGTGAGAGGCACCAAGCGGTGGGAGAGGGAGGGTTCTGGGGCCTGAGCATGGATGGGCTTTGATATCTGTGAGTCAAGTCTCCATGCCCCACTGCTCCTCCCTTGCCCCTGTTGCAGGTGGACCCCATGCTGACCCTGGAGGAGCAGCAGCTCCGTGAACTACAGCGTCATGGCTATGAGAACCCCACCTACCGCTTCCTGGAGGAACGACCCTGAAGCAGCTCCTTCACCCCTTTACTGAACCCAGATCTTCCCTTTCCCTGGAGCCCCAGAACCCCAACTCTCAGCCTGCGGGGCTTGACAAGTTCATTTCAGACCCTTGGGTGGGGACTGGAAAGTCTCACTTCCACTTTCCAACTACAAATTCCATCCCTAAGAAATCCCCGTGCATCCCTAGCCACCAACCAACCCCCTTGGGACCTCCTCACCTTAATTTATTTTGTAAGTTAATTTATGATTCTTTAAGGTGACCGCCACCTTGGTCCTAGTGTCTGTTGTTCCCTGGACTTCACCCTCACACATTTCCCCACTAAACATCCCAATAAAGTCCTCTTCCCCACCAGGTCAGACTGTGTCTCTGTGGGGGATCAGGGTGTCATGACAACTCTAGGCGCCCTTAGCCCTAACCCATCCTTGCCCAGGCCTCCTTCTCCTCTAGAAACTGGATGAGGGATCTTTAGATCTGGGTAGGTGCTGTGGTAAGACCCAGGGCTGGGGCGCAGGGGAAGGACCCAGAGGTCATGGATGCGCTCCCCGCTTCACTGCAGGAGCTTTCCATGGTGCTGAACGGCCGCGACTTCTAAGCCTTTGTCTGTTGATTCCCAGGGTGGAGCCCAGAGAGGCTGGCCTCTGGCAAGTTTTCCCTCCCTGCCCTCTACCCCGCGCTCCCTCGCAGTCACACACCTCAACCTTTGAGCCCAATGGGGTTGTGGGAATCCCGAATCTGTCTTTCTCATTCCCCAAAGTCTTCATCTTTTAGGGAAGTCGTGGAATGTCCCTGGGGCATAGAAATTCCATTCGAATGTCCTGGAGGGGGGGGGGATGTGATATCTGCAAGCACCTATTGGAACCTATACCCTCATATGTCCCATTTTGTGATGTGTTGGAGTTAGCCCCCTACAAATGCTGTTACCTGTCCCAAGAGTTGTTATGAAGATTTGTGGAGATGTTAGAACTGTGCCTGCCAACTTAGCAAGTCTTTGTTAAATAAAATGCAAAACAATATGGTATCACTTAGCAAATATTTGTTAAATAAATTAAAAAGAAAAAAAACGGTATGGTTGCAAACACCCATATGGCACTCACCCTGTGCCAGGCACTGCTCTAGTTCTTTTCATTTACTGAAACATTTAATCATCACTTCCACCCCCATGAAGGTTAGGAGATGGAGGCAGAAAGAAGTTATATCACATTTACAAGGTCACCATTTAGGAAGGCATGGAGCTGGAAATTCAACCCAGGAAGCCTGACTCCCGTGTCCATACTCTTGGCCACTCTGCTAACCTGTTGTTTAATAACTCCAGGCTGCCCCGTGTCATGTTCAGGTTATGCACTGCAAAATTCCAGGTGACACCTTTCTCCTCCTAGAAATTGTAGACTTGTATTTTTACCATAACTTTCCAGCAGATGGTAGTAGCGTGCCATGTTCAACGACATCAGTTTCCCACTCGATTTTTCTTTTTAAGATGTATTTATTTCTCTCCACCCCCTCCTTGTTTGCATTTGCTATGTCTTTTGTTGTGTTCTGGTCTTTTTCTTTCAGGAGGCACCAGGAACGAAGCTGGGACCTCCCATGTGGGAGGGAGGTGCCTACTCGCTGGCGCCACCTCCGCTCCCCCACTCGATTTTCTGACAGATGGGTTTATGGAAGGAGCACCTATTTCTAATTCTCCCAAAGAGCCTTATGAACACACGATGGCTCTTCATAATATATGCATGTAATACAGTTTGTGTTTGTTAAATATACATCTGGTAGGCGTGAGGAGGAAGATGCTTTCATGACGCAAGTTTGATACAATACCGCAGCCTCATTAGAAAACCCAGTTTGCACTACCATTTTCATACTGATTATAACTTCAGTTATACTAAGATGACCCTAGCAGAATCCATTCACTAATACCACAAGCAAGGGGAGAAACTGCCTTTTTGTGTTTTTACCACATAGGGTAATTAACAGGCTAACACTGGGTAAGGAACTCCAAGCAGGTGGGACAGGAAATGAAAGGCCATTTTGCTCAACATGCTCAGTGGGTAATTCCTTAATAATGTTTATTTACATTTTAATAGAAATATAGAGAATAATTTATAAAAACAGTTATTATTGAATTTCCAGCAGGAAAAATAACTTTGATTTGCTCATTTGATGCTCTTGTGCTCCTAAGCCATATTTCTTTTCTCACTAAAACGGATTTTGTTAATTCTTTTAATAATTCAAAAAAAATTTAAAAACATTCTAGTATGTTAGTACCATGTTGGTGCTGTGTGTGTGTACATATCAGGCTATACATCTTATATTTCAACAGACTCTAAGATGCAATCAATAATAAGTTATACTATTTTATGCAACACAAAGGAAAAAATACAGAAATTAAACTATACCACACAACTGACTGTAAGATGAAGTCCAGGGAAGCAGATGGGGCTCAAGTGATTTAGCCCCTGCCTACCACCTGGGAAGTCCCGGGTTCGGTTCCCAGTACCTCCTGGAGAAGATGAGCAAGACAGCAAGCTGGACTGACAGAGTGGCCCAGCAAGCTGACACAACAAGATGACGCAACACGGGAACACAATGAGAGAGACAACAAAGCAGGGAGTGGAGGTGGCTCAAGAGATTGAGTGCCTCTCTCCCACATGAGAGGTCTCAGGTTTGGTTCCTGATGCCTTCTAAAAAGAAGACGAGCAGACACAGAGAGCACACAGCGAATGGACAGAGAGCAGACAGCGAGCACAAACGAGGGGGGGGATAAATAAATAAAATAAAATCTTAAAAAAAAGATGAAGCCCAATCAAGCTTTTCTCAGAATTTATTAAATACACCATTGCTATAGGAGCCAGTGTCCATGTTCTTGGCTTCATTGTGAGAAAGGATTCAAGGATGAGCCACAAATTAATCAGGCAAACAGAGAATTTATTGGGGGGTGGGGGAAGCAAGAGAATAGAAGTACACCTTCAGAGTGGAAGGTGGGCATTCTCAAGGTAGAGAAATGCTATGTTCTGCCCTGGGGTCCCGTTTTATGGGAGTACAGGACTCCAGGGTCTGTGCTGATTGGCAAAATTGAGACAAAGCAGGGAAATTCTTTTGGAAGATTTGATTCTCTTACGGGATTAGGGGTTTTTGTCTGGTGGTGATCGGCTCCTGGATATTGCTGTTGAGCCCTGCTGGAATTTGCTGCAGAAGGGGCTTATGAAAATAGGTGGGTATGTCAGAATTTCTTGTTTTTCCTTTTTTTTTTGCTGGGTGCGCACTGCAAGCTGCATTCCCATAACTTCTTTGTGCATGTCAGCAGGCACAAGCTGCTGGGGCTGCTTCCACAGCTGATGGGTGAATGCTACAAGCTGCCTCCTGATAACATGCCTGCATGAGTCCAGCAGGATGCTGCTTCAGTTTTTTTTCATACTGGGTGGTGTTAGTGTGGAAATTTATTAGGTTTTCCACCTCTCCTACTTAGGTTCTTATTCTATCCTGCCTCATCATGTACCCACCAAATTCACTATGAGCCAGCTGCCACAAAGTGAGTACAAATAAGAGCATACACAAATTCTATATCTGGCAAAACTATCCTTCAAGAATTGAGGAGCAGTGGAGCAACTCCTACTCTACAGCTCAATGGACTCACATAGGACACCTGGTGGGGAGATGATGATGGACAATGGCCATCCCATGGAATGGAGAGAGTCTGCGGCTGCGGTTGGGATAGTCTCATCCATCTTACCCGTGGGATGTAAGCCCCCTCTCAGTTGGAAGTGGGGTGGACATCACCATCTCAGACTCCTCAGGATTGTGGGAAGAGCTATGGACTAGAGTGGACTTACTGGTATTCTATTACAGACATATTGTGATTCAAGCAATGGAAGAAATTACAATACTAATGTGGAGCCAGTGGCCACTGGACGTTCTGGGGGCAGGGAGAGGGAAAAGCAGTTGTAATACAGGGGCTTTTTCAGGACTTGGGAATTATCCTGAGTGACATTGCAACGACAGATACAGGCCATTTTATATCATCATATAACATGCATAACTGTGGGGGAGAGGGTGTGGTCTACAATGTGAACTATGGTCCATGCTTAGTGGCAAAGCCCCAGGATGTGTATATCCATTGCAGGTGATGTGCCACACTAATGAAAGATGTTTATGTGGGAGGTTGTGGGAGGTGGGGCATATGGGAATCTCTATAATTTTTATGTAACATTTATGTAATCTAAGTATCTTTAAAAAAAAAAAATTATAAAAAAAAAGAATTGAGAAGAAATTAAGATATTGCCAGACAAGCAAAGCTAAAGGAGTTCAATACTGGAAGACATCCTCTACATAAAATGTTAAAGGGAGTCCTTCAGGTTGAAATGAAAGGACAGTAGACACTAACTCAAAATCATATGAAGCAATAAAGAACACTGATAAAGGTAACTACATAGGCAAATATAAAAACAAGCATTACTGTATTTTTTGGTTTGTAAATCCTTTTTTTCTATATAATTTCTAAGGCAAATGCACAAAATAATAATTATAAATATACACTACCAGGCACATAATGTTTAAAGATGTAATCTATGACAATAACAATATAAAGGGGGAGGGATGGAGATGTATAGGAGCAGGGGTTTGAATACTATTGCAACTAAATTGGTATTGTTCAAACTATGTTGTTAAAAATTTTAAATGTTAATGTAACCCCCAAAATAATCATTAAGAAAATAGCTTAAAAAATACAAAGGAGGGGATGTGGTTCAAGTATTTGAGTGCCTGCTTCCCACATGGGAGGTCCCAAGTTCAGTTCCCAGTGCCTCCTAGAAAACAAAACAAAACAAAAAAGCAAGCAAAACAAACGAAAAAACCAACTCAGGGGAGCTGATGTGGCTCAGTGGTTGAGCGCTGGCTTCCCACATACGAGGTCCCAGGTTCAATCCCTGGCCCCCCATACCTAAAAACAAAAACAAAAACAAAAACAAAAAACACAGAGACTTCCAGAAAGATGGCAGACTAGTAAGACACAGGAATCTCTTCTCCTCCAGAAAAATAGCTAGAGGACAGGCTGAAACAGCCCCGAAAAAGAGCAGGCAAAGGCTAGACACCACCCAGAGGAGAGAGGAACAAAGGAGGGAAATCAAGAAGACAGAACTGTGAGTTGAAGCCAGCGGCTGCTGCTGCCAGCACCCTCCCCCACAATAAAGACACATTAGAATTTTCCACTACAGACAAAGAGGGCTCCAGGGAGCTACCACCCCAGGAAAGGGCAGAGAGAGACAGAGGCAGCCTAAGGCAGACTCAATTTCTGACCCACAAAGTTGGTCTGTTGTGTCCTTCTAGGCCACCTGAGAGCCCTTCTAGGCCACCTGAGACCACACAGTGGTTTGCCCTGGGAGCCAGCAAAGGACTGGAGAAATCCGACCCTCTTACAATCTCCTGTTCTTCTAGCAGGGACTAATTGTTGAGGACATCCCAGGAAAGGGGAGAGAGAGGGACACAGCTGAAGGCTGACTCAGCTTTTGACTCACAAATTTGGTCTGCTGTGTCCCACAAGCTCTTCCAGGCTGGGTGGGCTGCACCATTGTTTGCCTTGGAGCCTGCAAGGGGCTACAGATACACAAATCTCCCAGTCTCCTTCTCTACTAACAGGGACTGATTGTTGAGGACTCAGAGGGGAGTGGAAATATTTCCTAGCTGGGAAAATGGAGGGGGCTGCCAGAGAAGGCTGGAGAACTGTATCAGAGAAAGTTTGAATTACAAGACACCTAGCCTCCAGACAGGAAGCTCTATCACATTGATCTGCTCTGTGTTGCAACAAATATACTCCAACTAGGCATTGAACTGAGAGCTGCCAAAGAGCACCATCTCCTGGCAGATAAAGGAAATGCATGCAAGAAAATTAAAAATAATTAAGAGGGGATTTTTCTGGCCTCTATACCCTCCCTGCCCAAGGCCCTAGAAAGCAACTCTACAACCAATTACTGGGTCCAGTGCCCAGTTTTGAGCAACCAGCAGGACAATCCTAACAATCCAGGTCAAGCCAAAAATCAGAGAGCAGTGGTAACTCAAACCACCTGCCACTAAATCCCTACAAAAGAGAAAGAAATTGAGGATCTGAGTAAACTACATCCTAATCAGATGCCTAGATATCAGCAAAAAATAACGAGCCATACTAAGAAAGTATAAGACATGGCCCAAGAAAAGGAATACAACAAAGCCCTAGAAGAGATGCAGAATTTTAGAGAACTAATAAGTGAGATGCGCACAAATTTCCAAAATCAAATTAATGAGCTGAAAGACAACATAGTTAAAGAGATAAATGACATCAAGAAAACACTGAATGAATGCAAAGAAGAATTTGAATCCTGAACTAGAAAGGAACAGAGCTCATGGGAATGAAAGACACATTTGAGGCATACAACAGCAGACTCAAAATGACAGAAGAAAGAATAAGTGATACTGAAGACAGAACAGCTAAAATTGAAGAGAGAAAAGAACAGAGAGAGAAAAGAATGGAAAAATTTGAGCAGGGGCTCAGAGAGTTGAATGACAATACAAGACGCAACAACATATGTGTCATGGGAGTTCCAGAAAGAGAAGAGAAGGGAAAGGGGGCAGAAAGAGCATTTGAGGAAATAATAACTGAAAATTTCCCAACTCTCACAAAAGAAATGAACTTACATATCCAAAAAGCACACCATACCCTAATCAGAATAAATCCAAATAGACTTACTCCAAGACACATACTACTCTGATGTCAAATGTCAAAGATAAAGAGAAAATTCTCAGAGCAGCAAGGGCGAAGCAAACCGTCACATACAAGGGATGTCCAGTAAGACTTGGCACAGATTTCTCTTCAGAAACCATGGAGGCAGGAAGACAGTGGTATGATACAATCAGGAAACTGAAAGAGAAAAACTGCCAGCCAAGAATTCTTTATCCAGCAAAACTGTCCTTCAAATATGAAGGTGAATATAAAATATTCACAAACAAACAGAAACTAAGAGAGTTTGCAAAAAAGAATCCACCTTTGCAGGAAATATTAAAGGAAGCATTAGAACCTGAAAGAAAAAGACAGGAGAGAGAGGCTTGGAGGAAAGTATAGGGGAAAGAATAGCAGAAAGGATAACCAAAAGAGTAAAGAAACAGACAAACAAAATGACATATGAAAACCAAAGAATAAAATGGAGGAAGTAAATACTGCATTTACAGTAATATCATTGAATGTGAATGGATTAAACTCCCCATTGAAAAGATACAGGTTGATAGAATGGATAAAAAACCATGAGCCATCCATATGCTGCTTACAGGAAACTCACCTTAGACCCAGGGATACAAATCAGATGAAAGTGAAAGGTTGGAAAAAGATACTCCACACGAATAGTAACCAGAAAAGACCAGGGGTAGCTATACTAATATCAGATAAAACAGACTTTAAATGCAAAAAAAGTTATAAGAGATATAGAAGGCCATTATATATTAATAAAAGGGACAATCTGCCAGGAAGATATAACAATCTTAAATATCTATGCACCTAACCAGGGTGCCCCAAAGTACATGAGACAAACTCTGGCAAAACTGAAGGGAGAAATAGACATTTCTACAATACTCATTGGAGACTTCAACACCCCTCTCACATCATTAGATAGAACAATTAGACAAGAAGATCAACAAGGAAATAGAGAACTTGAACAATATGATAAACAAGTTAGGCCTCACAGACATATACAGAACACTGCATCCAAACTCAGCGGGTTATACATTCTTCTCAAGTGCCCATGGATCTTTCTCCGGGATAGACCACATGTTAGGTCACAATGCAGCTCTCAATAAATATAAAAATATTGAAATTATACAAAGCAGTTTCTCAGATCATAATGGAATGAAACTGGAAATCAATAATAGACAGGAAAAGAGTAAATTCACAAATCTGTGGAGGTTGAACAACACCATCCTAAATAATCAGTGGGTCAAAGAAGAAACTGCAAGAAAAATCGGTAAATATATTGAAACAAATGAAAACAAGAACACAATTTATCAAAACTTATGGGATACAGCAAAGGCAGTCTTGAGAGGAAAGTTTATAGCCCTACACGCCTATATTTAAAAAGAAGAAAGAGCTAACTAAACTCAAAGATTTAACTGAACAACTAGAGAAACTAGAAAAAGAACAGCAAACCAATCCAAAAGCAAGCAGAAGGAAAGAAATAATAAAGATTAGAGCAGAAATAAATGAAAATGAGAACAGAAAACCAGTAGAGAAAATCAACAAAACCAAAAGCTGGTTCTTTGAGAAGATCAATAAAATTGACAAACCCCTAGCTAGACTAACAAAGAAAAAAAGAGAGAAGATACAAATAAATACAATCAGAAATGAAAGAGGGGAAGTTACAACGGTCTCCACAGATATAAAAAGATCATAAGAGAATATTATGAGAAACTATATGCCAACGAACTAGACAACCTAGATGAAATGGACAGATACCTAGAAATACACAACAAACTTACACTGACACTACAAGAAATACAAGAGTTTAACAAATCAATCACATTTAGGGAGATTGAATCCGTCATCAAAAATCTCCCAGCAAAGAGAAGTCCAGAACCAGATGGCTTCACAGGTGAATTCTACCAAACATTTCGAAAAGAATTAACACCAATCCTGTTTAAACTCTTCCAAAGAATTGAAGAGAAGAGAAAATTCCCTAACACATTTTGTGAAGCCAATATCACCCTAACACCAAAGCCAGATAAAGACACTACAAGAAAAGAAAATAACAGACCAATCTCTCTAATGAACATAGATGCAAAAATCCTCAACAAAATACTTGCAAATCGAATCCAGCAGCATATCAAAAGACTTATACATCACGACCAAGTGGGATTTATTACTGTTATGCAAGGCTGGTTCAACATAAGAAAATCAATCAATGTAATTCACCACATTAACAAATTGAAGGAAAAAACCACATGATCATCTCAATTGACACAGAAAAGGCATTCAACAAAATCCAGCATCCTTTTTTGATAAAAACACTTCAAAAGATAGAAGTAGAAGGAAAATTCCTCAATATGATAAAAGGCATATATGAAAAGCCCACAGCCAACATCATACTCAATGGGGAAAGGTTGAAAGCTTTCCTTCTAAGATCCAGAACAAGACAAGGATGTCTACTGTCACCATTGTTTTTCAATATTTTACTAGAAGTTCTAGCTAGGACAATTAGACAAGAAAAAAAAATTAAAGGCCTCCAAATAAGAAAAGAGGAAGTAAAACTCTCACTCTTTGCAGATGACATGATCCTATACTTAGAAACTTCTGAAGCATCCACAACAAAGTTACTTGAGCTAATAAATGAGTTCAGCAAAGTGGCAGGATACAAGATCAACACGCAAAAATCAGTAATGTTTTTGTACACTAGTGCTGAGCAATCTCAAGAGGAAATCAGGGGGAAATTCCATTTACAATAGCAACAAAAAGACTTAAATACCTAGGAATTAATTTAACCAAAGAAGTACAGGTCCTATATGCAGAAAATGACAAAACAATGCTAAAAGAGATCAATGAAGACCTAAACAAATGGAAAGACATTCCATGTTCATGGATTGGAAGAATAAATATTTTGAATATGCCAATCCTACCCAAACTGATTTATAGATTCAATGCAATACCAATCAAAATTCCAACAGCTTACTTAACAGAAATAGAGAAGGCAATTATCAAATTCATTTGGAAGGGAAAGTGCACCCAAATAGTCAAAAACATTCTAAAAAAGAAGAGTAACATGGGAGGAATTTCACTGCCTGAACTTGAAACATATTATAGAGCTACAGTGATCAAAACAGCATGATACTGGTATAAAGATAGACACATTGATCAGTGGAATAGAATTGAGAATCCAGAAATAAACCCTCACCTATATGATCAGCTGGTTTTTGACAAACCTACCAAGCCCATGTTAATGGGACAAAGCAGTCTCTTCAACAAATGGTGTTGGGAGAACTGGATATCTATAACCAAAAAAATGAAAGAGGACCCCTATCTCACTCCCTATGCAAAAATCAACTCAAAATGGATAAAAGACTTAAATATAAAAGCCAGGACCCTAAAACTACTAGAAGAAAACGTAGGGAAACATCTTCAAGACCTTGTAGAAGGTGGTGGTTTCTTGGACCTTACACCCAAAGCACAAGCAACAAAAGAAAAATAGATAAATGGGATCTCTTCAAAATTAAACACTTTTGCACCTCACAGGACTTTGTCAAAAGGATGAAAAAGCAGCTGGCTCAATGGGAGAAAATATTGGAAATCGCCTGTCTGATAAGTGTTTAATATTCAGGATATATAAAGAGATGTTACAACTCAACAATAAAAAGACAAACGACCCAATTAAAAATTGAGCAAAAGACTTGAATAGACATTTGTCCAAAGAAGAAATACAAATGGCAAAAGAACACATGAAAAAATGCTCAATATCACTAATGATTAGGGAAATGCAAATCAAAACTACAATGAGATATCATTTCACACCTATCAGAATGGCCACTATTAAAAAGACAGACTACAAGTGTTGGAGAGGATGTGGAGAGATAGGAACACTTGTTCACTGTTGGTGGGAATGCAGGATGGTACAGCCACTGTGGAGGACTGTTTGGCAGTTCCTAAAGAAGTTGAATATAGACTTGCCATGTGACCTGGCAATACCACTACTGGGTATATACCCAGAAGAACTGAGAGCAGCGACACGAACAGACATCTGCACACCGTTGTTCATAGTGGCATTATTCACCATTGCCAAAAGTTGGAAACAACCCAGGTGTCCGTCAACTGATGAATGGATAAACAAACTGTGGTCTATTCACATAATGGAATATTATGCAGCTCTAAGAAGAAATGAAGTTGTAAAGCATATGACAACATGGATGAACCTGGAGGACATTATGTTGAGTGAAACAAGCCAGACACAAAAGGACAAATACTGTATGAATTCATTACTATGAAACAAATACATTGTGTAACATATTGTTTGATTAAAAAAAAATTTATATGTATCCAGTACATTTAATTGAGAAATATATGTATTCATCTGTGTTTACTTTTTAGTTTTTAATTGTTTACATATTCAATTATTAAATGTACAAATAAAGTTTAAAAAAAAAAGGATGACTACCCAGGGAGCAGAGGTGGCTCAAGCAATTGAGCACTTCTCTCCCACATGGGAGGTCCCGGGTTCTGTTCCTGGTGCCTCCTAAAGAGAAGACGAGCAGACACAGAAAACCCACATAAGTACAAAATAATTGGGGGGTGGGGGAAGAGAAATAAATATATAAAATAAATCTTCAAACAAACAAACAAAAAAGATGACTACCCAAAGCAATATACTGATTCAATGCAATCCCTATCAAAATTCCAATGGTGTCTTTTGCAGGAATGAAAAAACCCATCCAAAAATGCATATGGGATTTCAAGGGACCCAGAATTGCCAAAACAATCTTGAAAAAAAATAAAGTTGGAGGACTCATACTTCCTAATTTCAAAACTTACTAGGGAAGCGGCTGTGGCTCAATCAGTGGGGCTCCCGTTTACCATATGGGAGGCCCCGGGTTCAGTTCCCGGGGCCTCCTGGTGAGGGCGGGCCCGCCTGCACGGCGTGGTTGGCTGACCCAGCGAGCACAAGCAGCAAGGGGCGGGGATAAATGAATAAATAAATAAAAATCTTTAAAAAAAAACAAAAAAAAAAAACTTACTAAAAAGCTACAGTAATCAAAAGAGTGTGGTACCAGCATAAGGCTAGATATATGAACCAAAAGAATAAAATAGAATCCAGAAATAAAAGCTGACATCTATTAATTTTCAACTAAGGTGCCAAGACCATTTGATGGGGGAGGAACAGTCTCTTCAACAAATGGTGCTGGACCAACTGGTTGTCCACATACAAAAGAATGAAGCTGAACCCTTCCCTTATACCATATACAAAAATAAACTCAAAAGGAATCAAAGACCCAAACATAAGAACTAAAACTATTAAACTCATAGAAAACATAGGGGAAAATCTTCATGACCTTAGATTTGGCAATGGTTTCTTAAATAGGATACGAAAAGCACAGGCAACAAAAGAAAAAGTAGATAAATGTGACTTCGTTAAGATTTTAAAACTTTTGTGCATAAAGGACACTCTGAAGAGTGTGAAGATAGCCCGCAGAATGGGAGTATATATTTGCAAATCATATATCAGATAAGCAATTAATATCCAGAATATATAAAGAACACCTACAACTCAACAACAAAAAGACAACCTAATTAAACAGCGGGCAAAGGACTAGAATAGATATTTTTCCAAAGAAGATATGCAAATGACCAACAAGCACAAGAAAAGATGCTAAACATCATTGGTCACTAGGGAAATGTAAATCAAAACCACAGTGAGATACCACATCACACCCACTAGGATGGCTATAATGAAAAAAAGGAAAAGGAAAAATAACAGATCTTAGTGAGGATATGGAAAAATTGGAACCCTCATAGATTTCTGGTGGGAATGTAAAAAGATGCAGCTGCTGTGGTAAACAGTTTGGTGGTTCCCCAAAGTAATATTAAATTACCATATGATCCAGCAATTGCACTTCTAGGTATATACCCAAAAGAATTGAGAACAGGGACTCAGATACTTTTACACAAATGTTTATAGCAGCACTATTCACAATAGCCAAAAGATGGAAACAACCCAACTCTTCAACAACAGATAAACAAAATGTGGTATATCCAAGTAATGGAATACTAATACAAAAAGGAATGAATTACTAATCAAAACTACAATGAGATATCATTTCACACCTATCAGAATGGCCACTATTAAAAAGACAGAGAACTGCAAGTGTTGGAGAGGATGTGGGGAGATAGGAACACTTCTTCACTGTTGGTGGGAATGCAGGATGGTACAATCACTATGGAGGACTGTTTGGCAGTTCCTAAAGAAGTTAGATATAGACTTGCCATGTGATCCAGCAATATCACCACTGGGTATATACCCAGAAGAACTGAGAGCAGTGACATGAACAGATATCTGCACACTGACATTCATAGCGGCATTATTCACCATTGCCAAAAGTTGGAAACAACCCAGGTGTCCATCAACAGATGAATGGATAAACAAACTGTGGTCTATTCACACGATGGAATATTATGCAGTTATAAGAAGAAATGA
Source organism: Tolypeutes matacus (assembly GCA_026826555.1). Lineage (NCBI taxonomy): Eukaryota > Metazoa > Chordata > Mammalia > Cingulata > Chlamyphoridae > Tolypeutes > Tolypeutes matacus. The sequence continues at coordinate 2,914,780 of JAKSZT010054567.1, read as the reverse complement.
AGTCGTAAAGCATATGACAACATGGATGAACCTGGAGGACATTTTGTTGAGTGAAGCAAGCCAGACACAAAAGGATAAATACTGTATGAATGCATTACTATGAACCAAATATATTGTGTAACATATTGTTTGATTAAAAAAAAAACTTATATGTATCCATTACATTTAATTGAGAAATGTTTATATCTATTCACCTGTGTTTACTTTTTAGTTTTTAATTGTTTATATTTTCAATTATTAAACGTACAAAATTTAAAAAATAAAAAATAAAAAAGGAATGAATTACTGATATATGCTACACTATGGATGAACCTCGAAAACATGATAAGTGAAATAAGCCAGACAGAAAAGGAAAAATTTTGTATGATTTCACTTATAGAATAAGTAAATTCATAGAGACAGAAAGTAGATTGCAGGTTACCAGGGGCTGGAAGAAGGAGATGGGGAGTTATTCCTTAATGGGTAGAGTTTGGGGTGATTAAAACACTTTGGAGGGGAGCAGATATAGCTCAAGTGGTTGCCTGCTTCCCATGTACGAGGTCCCAGGTTCAATCCCTGCTACCTCCTAAAAACAAAACCGGGGAATGAATGTGGCTCAAGCAGTTAAGTGCCTGCTTCCCACATGGGAGGTCCCAGGTTTGGTTCCGGTGCCTCCTAAAAACAAAAACAAACGATAAAACAAACTCAGGGGAGCCAATATGGCTCAGTGGTTGAACACTGGCTTCCCACATTCAAGGTCCTGGGTTCTGGGAAACGGATGTGGCTCAATCGATAGGGCTCCCGTTTACCACATGGGAGGTCCCGGGTTCGTTTCCCGGGGTCTCCTGGTGAAGGCAAGCCAGCCCACGCGGCGTGGTGAGCTGATGCAGTAAGACGAGCCAGCAAAGGGAGAAAACCAGACACAGAAAAACGCACAGCAAATGGAACAGCAAGCACAAGCAGCAAGGGGGACAATAAATAAATAAATAAATAAAATCTTAAAAAAAAAAAAAAAAGGTCCTGGGTTCAATCCCCTGCCCCAGTACTTCAAATACAAACAAACAAAAAACAACTGTGGATGGGAAGCGGCTGTGGCTCAATTGGTTGGGCTCCCGTTTACGGGCCCTGGGTTCGATTTCCGAGGCCTCCTGGTGAAGGCAAGCCGGCCGGCGCAGCGCGGCGAGGTGGCGCAGCAAGATGACGCAACAGGAGGAGACAAGCAGACACAGAAAGAAAAAAAAAACGCAAAGCAAATGGACACAGCGAGCACAAGCAGCAAGGGGGTGATAAATAAGTAAATAAATCTTAAAAAAAAAAAAAAAAAAACCTGGAAACAGTGGTGACAGTTAAACAACGTTGTGAATATAATTAATGCCACTGAATTGTAAACTTAAGAATGGTTAAAACGGCAAATTTTGTATATATTTTAGCACAATAAAAAATTAGGAAAAAAAAGCACACATCTATGTTGGTACAGGGCATCAGATGTGAGACTTACAAGGGTGGCCCCGATGAATCCCACCTCCCAGGAGGCATGGCCTGATGTAGTGCCCCCAACCTTGACGCTGGACTTGGCCACGTGACTGTGACTTTGGCCAATGGGCTATCAGCAAGCATGCTACAGGGACTCTCTTCTTAGGAATCCTGGTGGTTTGAAGCTGTATGTGCCCTAGAAAAACATGCTGGTAAATTTAATCCATTCCTGTGGGTGTGAACCGATTCTAAGTAAGAACTTTTGATGAGGTTACTTCAGTTAAGGTGTGAGTGGTCCGGCCCAATCAGGGTGGGACTTAATCCTATTACTGGAGTCCTTTGTAAGTGGAATGAATTCAGACATGAGAAAGAGAAAGCCACAGGAAGCAAGAAGCTGAAATGAAACCCAGAAGAGAAGGAAGGGACCAGGAGACGCCACCATGTGCCTTGCCATGTGCCAGAGAATCAAGGCACCTTGGCAGCCAGCACCAGAATGCCACATTCCTCAGGGAGAAAACATCGCCTTGATTTGGACATTTTCCCAGCCTCAAAACCATGAGTGAATAAATGCCCATTGCTTAAGCCAAACCATTTCATAGTATTTGCTTGAGCAGCCCAGGAAACTAAAAGAGGAAGGCTCCATCTCAGCGAAGCTACCAGACATTGAGGGAAGTGGGATTTCCAGCCCAGTTGGTCTCCAGCTGACTGTGACTGCAGGAGTGACCAAAGCAAGTCAGCGAAACTGCCCACCTGATCCTAGCCTAGAAGGCAGAATCATGAGCAAATCAATGGTAGTGGTTTTAAGCCATTTATGTTTTGGGTAGAGACACTGGCACATGCCCTGAAGTATGCTAATATATACTCAGTCTGTTGTCCGGGAGAGGCACTGAGTAGTGGGGGCTATGGCGGATCAGAGGGCTTTCTGGGGCAAGGGTTCTTTGGATTCGATTGGGAATGGAGTCCAGAGCAGAGGCTGTGAGGCAGGTATGGGAAAGGAGGTATTGTGGAGGCCCTTTGCTGGCTGGGTTTCTCCAGAAGCAGGTGCTGAAGCAAGGACAGGACAAGGAGCTTATTTGGAAGGGGCAGGGAACATTGGTAGGGGAAGGGGAAAGTGAAATGGAGAAGAGAAGCAGCCAGTAAAGGGAATATACTGTGGGCAGAACCGCTGTGGGCAACTGGAGCTTAATTCTGTGGGGGAATTCCAGGAGCTAGTATAGAACATGTCTGTCCAAGTTATGCCATCTGAGCAGCAAGGGACCTGGGTATTTGTATGCCATCTGCAATCAGTCGTTGGTGGAGGGCTGCTGGGGTGGGAAGTGGTTGTGAGCTCCCTGGCACCTACAGCTTGCCACACTCATACCCAAGGCAGAGCAGGTAGGATAATGCCCACAGGCCACCATGCACTGAGAGGGTCGGGGAAGGGGACTTGGCACCCACAGTCTGCCACCCGCCCCACCCAGCACATTCAATCAAATCTGACTGCTCAGCCAGGCATCACAGCCATTCCCTTGCACCAGGGTCCCCAGAGATGAGGAGATGACAGCTCTAGGCCAAATTGAATTTAATAAAGTGTTTCAAGGATACTTAGTTAGGGAGGAGTCACTGGAAATGCTGAGGACTGGGACAGGGGTCCAGTTGGGTTCTGGATCGGAAGGGGGACTCAAATGGGAGAGAGTCCTTCGATGTCTCAGGGGAGGGTTGGAGGGCCATTTTAGGAGCCCTACTGGGGTGGTATGGGAGTGGTTGTGAGGTGCCCCAAGCACCACAGAGGAGGATTAGATCTGGGGTTTCAGGTATGAGGAGTTGAGGGGAGGGGACCCTGAAAAGTTCTGGTGGGGAAAGGGCTAAGGGTCCAGGGCGTTTCACAGAAACAATCAAGGGGCCTCGATTTCACAGAAATCATTAAAGGGGCTCCTCGTGGGTGAGGGAGGGGTATCACAATATCCCAAATATTGGGGACTGTTCACACCCTCCCAGCAGCCATTCTGGGGTTTTAATGTAAGACCCCAGATGGCAGGGTTCTGCAGGCATTATCATGGATTTGCAACATTAGCATACGCTGGCTGTCCCACAGGACGGTGGGGACTGGAAAATCAGTCCAGGTTCTGGGTTCGAGTCCTAAGAGGACAGGGCTGGGGGTGCCACACGGCTCCTCTTCAGCAGCTGCCGGAGCTGTGGACAAGGCAAGGCAGGGTGAGAAGTTGGGGAGGTTGAGCAGGAAAGCAGAGAAGCACCCTGTGGAGTTGAGGGTTAGAGAGGGGAAGCTGAGTGGGGTTTGAAGGTCAGAGGTCCAGAGTCAAGATTTAGGGTTGGGGATAAAGGTCGGAGTTTACATATTCAGAAAGGGGTCAGGAGGTCAGGAGCCAGAACTAGGGAAGATGGGAAAAGGGTTGCTAGATGGGGATTCCCACCTTGGGGTTAGCATTGAGGAGTGGGAGTCAAAGGGTAGAGGCAAGGGGTCAGAGGTCACATTTGGGGGTCAGAAGTCCCACTTTAAGATAGGGACCCAGGGTTAGGGACAGGAGGTTGGAGGTTATACTTGAGACTCAAAGGTCACATCCTGAGGTCAGGATTCAGGGCTAGGAGTAGAGGTCACCGTTGGGGTAGAGGTCAGAAGTCACCATTCTGAGGTCAGTGATCAAACTCTGGGATCAGAGGTCAGGGTTAGATAAGGGTCAAGGTCATCTTCTGAGATTAGAAGTTGCCCTCTAAAGTCAGGAACGGGTGGGGTGGAGGGGTCACCCTGTTAGGTCAGAGACCACTATGCCATGAGCATGGTCTCAGTGCTCACCCCCTCGGGGCCCGGCCCTGGCCGCAGCAGGTGGACAGGCTGCTCGTTCTCCAGGTTGCGCAGGGTCGGGTCTGCTCCAGCCGCCAGCAGGCGCCGCACAATGGCCTCCTGGGGTGGCCCAGGGGGCAGGGCAGCTGCCATGTGGAGGGCTGTGTTCCCGTGGGCCTGGGGACCGTGGGGGGAGGGGGCAGATAAGGATGCAGACTCAGCTGGCCCTGGGCCCTCCACGTCACACTTCACATCCACCTTCCATTCACGCCATTCACATCCTCTAAGCTCCTGAACTCCCTCCTCCACAACGGCCCTCTAAAGCCACGTCCCACACCCCCTTCTACAACTATGTCTACACACACCCCCAAGCTATGTCCACGTCCTATGCATTGCCCCTCCACGTCCCACATATTATCCTTGCCCCCTACCCTCTGCACGCCCACAACCCACAGGAACCCCACCACCCCTCTCACCACATCTCACACCACCTGCCCAGCCCAGCCCAGGATCCCACCTTCATGTTGACAAAGGCCCGCAGGTCTCCCCGCGGCAGCTCCAACAGCAGCTGAACCACGGTGGGATTGGCGGCCTGCACAGCCAAGTGCAGAACTGTCTTGTTGCTCTTGATCTCCTGTGGGGAGGGACAGCAGAGGTCAGGCCAGTCCTCACTGCCAGCCCCCCTCCCATGGAACCTGGCAGGCTTTAGAGACCCTGGCCCTCCTCTGCAAGCACAACCAGGAGTGCCTAATACAGTTGTGTGTGCTGTGCACTACACAAGACTACCACATTTGAGGGGACACCCGTCACATCACATGCATCACAGAACTACATGTGTTTTATGACAATTTTCCTGCCCAAGAGTCTTTGAGAAGACGGCTCCTTTTCCAAACCCTCAAAGGAATTCCCTGGGCTTGCAGCTGCTCTGGCCACCCCACACCTGCCATACACAGTAAAAGGAACCCATGTCCCAAGGGCGTGGACTAAGTCTATATCCACTGCAATATTGAGCTGCTTTCTTCATAGTTTGTAGCAAATAAAGACAATTTTCATCATGAACGTTATGTGCCTTCAAAGAGTTTGTAGTGAAAATGAACACTAAAAATGTTATGTGCTTACACAGATAAAACTGCTTTCTAGGCTCAACAAATAAATTATGAAGAGAAAACCAAGACATGAAAGGGAAAGCTCTGAGTGACTAGTGACTGAAAAAGACATATCTCAGTGAGTGGACTTTATTTGAATCCTAATTTTTTTTAATGCAAAAAATAAATGTCTGTTACTTTAGAGCCGAACAGAAATTTGAACACAGCCAGAATATTATATTATTAACTTTCCCCCCCCCCAGCATGTCAAAAAGAACAGGAGGCACTGGGAACTGAACCTAGGACCTCCCATGTGGGAAGTGAGAGCTCAACTGCTTGAGCCACATCCACTCCCCTGTTAACTTTTTAAACGGAGAATAATGACACTGAAGTTAAGAGAGCTCTTATCTTTTAGAGACACACAAATATCTATGGATAAAATTTCTGCTCAGTTGGGGAGCAGATGTAGCTCAGTAGCTGAGCACCTGCTTTCCATGTATGAGGTCCTGGGTTCAACACCCAGTACCTCCTAAAAAAAAAAAAAAATTTATATACTGGGATTTTCTCTAATATAATGTAGGAAAGTAGAGGAGTGGGTGGGGCAGGACAGGCCATGGTTTACTGCTCACTGACACTGGATACAAGGAATTCATTTAAACTATTTTCTTTTCTGTGTTCAAAATTCTTTAACTAAAAAAAAAAAAAGATTAAGTTTATGTTTAATTTTCTCAACCAGTTTGTGAAAGATCAATTGCCAGAGGAGGTAGGATAATATAATTGTTAAAAGCCAGGTTCTGGGATCAGACCACCTGGGTTCTAATCCTCTTTCTGACACTTATTAATAAGCTCTAAGATTTTTGACTCCCTGTGTCTCAGTTTCCTAATGAGTAGAATAGAGAAAGTAATAAAAGTACATGCATCAAAGAGTTGTTTGTGAAGATTCAGGGAACTAATCCATGAAACGCAGTGCTTGACAGAGAGAAAGTGCTTGATAAATAGAAGCTACGGTCAGTAATGTCATCATTCCCAGTTGGGAGTCAGGGCCCAGGATCCAGGTTTGTTTGGATCCCCTGGGGGTGCAGGCTCCCCGGCACCTTACCTTCTCCTAGAAGACAGCCGCCTCCCACCCAGCTCACCTGACTGGTGTGATCGGCACCCATGTGCAGCAACATATGGACACAAGCCAGCCTGTCTCGGGCCTGGGCACTCAGCAGCCGGGAGGACAGGTCGGGTGGGCGCATGGCAGCATTGAGGGCCAGGATGGCTGTGTGGAGGGGGGTCAGGCCTGCAGGTGGAAACAGTGAGGACCCTCTTGTCAGATGAGGAGCACCCCCTCATCCTGCCCGCCGGCCACTCCAGCCCTGCCCACTGCCCAACTTACCCTCAAAGTCTCTGGCTTCCAAGTCGACCTGGACCCCTGAGTTAAACACGGCCTAGAAGGGGGAGGAGGCAGAGGGATGGGTAAGGGTCTCCCCAGGCCTCCTAGCCCCAGAAGCCAGGATCTGGACAACCAGCTCACCCCAGACACCCCACCTGCCAGCTGACCGTACCGAGAGGACTTCTGGGAGCCCGTAGGTAGCAGCCACGTGCAAAACAGACCGTCCCTGGTGGTCCGTGGCATTGGGCTCTGCTCCCAGGTTCAGCAGATCTTCCACGATCAGGGGCTGGTTGGCAGCAGCAGCCACCAGGAGAGGGGTCTGCAGGCCACAAGAAAGGTCATTCCAGGCCCTTCCCTCAGACCCAGAAATCTGGGCTCCCAATTCCCTCTTCCTTTAGACCCAAATGTCAGGCTCAACTCCCTCTTCCTTTAGATCTAGGAGTCCTGGCTCTCAGCCCCCTCCTCCCTCAGAGTCCAGGCCCCCATTGCCCTATTCTCCAGGATCCAGGAGTCCAGGGCCCCAGCCTTCCCCCCACCCCCAAACCCAGAGGTCCCCTAGCTCTCACCTTGCCCTTATGCTCACGAATGTCCAGATGTCTGCATGCCTGGAGCATCTCAGCTGCAGCATATGCTGCCCAGCGCAGTCCCCGTGCCGCAAACAGGTGCAGGAGCCTGAGGACAAATGTGTGTGTGTTTGTGGGGGCGAGGGGGGTGTGAGCGGTGAGCAGAGCCCCTGAGCCCAGCCGGAAGCCTGCAGCCCCCATTCCCCTCTACTCACGTGTCCCCCTCCTCATCCTGGGCCAGCAGCTGTTGTGGCCCTAAGGTCAGCATGTGAGCCCGGGCTGTGTCCAGGGATGGTCCGGTGGCCACAGGGGGCAAGTGTGGGGGTCCTGAGGGGAGTCCAGATCCTCTCCAGGTTCCCACCTGTGGCAGGGATGGTTCTGCATAGAGCCGGGTATCCAGGGGGGCCTGAAGGGTGCAGGTGGCAGGGAAAGCCAGTCAACTGAGATATCCCCCTTCCCACACACACACAAGCACACACACACACACATGCAAAGTCAGGGACTGGGCCAGAGGCCCTGGTAATGTGGCTGGGTATCCACCTGTGCTACGTGACCTTAGGCCTTTGGGCCTCACTTTTGCCCATCTGAGGAATGGGATCTTAACCCACCCTAACATCTCAGCAGAATGCTGCATGAGGGCAATTACGAATTTTTAGGGGCCCTTTAGCACACCATCCCCAATCTGTATCTCACCTCCATCCCCTGGGGAAATGGGCACTGCCGCCCTGGGTCCGAGGGTGGGTAAAAGTCGGACGTCAGGAAACCTTCAGCAGCAGAAGCAGGGTAAGTGTGGGGGCTGTCTGTATAGGCAGCATGGGTGCTGGGGTCCCAGTCCAGAAGGTCTGTGGGGGTGGCCAGGCTGCCAAGTCCAGAGCCCCCAGTCTCCTGATGCGCTAGAAAGTGAGCGTGGCCTGCAAAGGAGAGGAGAGATGGGCAAGCCTGGTTCCCAGGGCTGGGAAGTGGTGGACCAGGGCTGGAGGACCTGCATTTCCAGGTTCTAAGACGAGTCCTCCTGGGGCACCAAGGACCCGTGGGGCACAGAGGGACTAAATGCACACACCACTGGGCTCCAAAGAATCTGGAGGCTTGAACTACTGGGTTCCAACAAGAAGAGGGGCCTGATTCCGAGGTCGCCCAAAGTTGTCAGAGTTGGGATGTTTGAGTCCCTGAGGGAAGTGGGGCTTGGGCCTGAGGGAACCTGTTAAGTTTCCAGACTTACCTGCCTCACCCTCATTCACAGATGGGGGCAGGGGCTGGGCCAGGGGCGGCAGGAACTGTCCCTGTGAGAGGCAAAAGCAAAAAGGAAGAGTGAGTTGATCTGGAGATTTCCTCAGCATCCACTCCCCACAGACAGGACCTGTGAGGCAGGACTGCAGCTTCTCTCCTCAGCTCTAGGCCCAGCAAGGCCGCCAGTCCTGCCCACCCCACAGCCTCCTGCGGGGTGTCCTGGGTCTCACCGGGGCCCCGCCAGCGTCAGGATGCTGCTGCCGGCGCCTCTGCTCTTCCAGGAGCTTCTTCACCGTCTGCGATGGGCAGTGGCTGCGCTCACTCCGGCTCACTAAGGGGAGAGGGGGGAGGGCAGTCAGCATGGGTCCTTGAGTCACCCGGGTACGTGCCCTCCCCGCCCTCCCGCGCGGAAAACCCGGCACATTGATGCCGCCTTAGAACTCCAAAGCCAACTGAAGATTTCGGGTGCGGCATCCGCCTCCGCCGTTTCCTTCCCTTTGCTCCGCATTTTCTCTCTGACCCAACTTTCCACCAGCGTGGTGGAAACGGAGTAAGGGGGAGGAAGGCCCTTGTGCACGCCCTCCCTGCCGCCCCCCACTCCCCTCCCTCGGTGCTGAGACCTCAGGGGGCTCGGGCAGCCCTTCCTGGAGACGCACATGCAGTTCCCCTACGGCTCTCTGCCCTAGGAGCTGACCCGCTCAGCTTTCCCCGGGAAACAAGGAGTCCGCAGCCCCGCGCCCATGGCGGGGCCCGGGGGTCAGCCCCCAGCCCCCAGCCCCCTCCGCCTTCAAGCCCGGCTCGGCAGCCGAGGGGTCCGGGAGCCCAGCACCCTCCTCTTCAGGACCCAGGAGTGCAGCCCTCAACGCCCTCCTCCCTCAGACCTGGGGGTCCCGGTTCCCAGACGCCCCCTCCCATGAGCCGAGAAGCCCAGGCCCTCAGCCCTCCCCCGTCCGAGCCCGGTTCCGGCGGCGCAAGGGTTAAGCGGGGTCGGGCAGGTTCGGCGGCGGCCGCGCCGCGCTGACGTCACGGCGCTCTCGCGGGGGAACCTTCCAGCCCGCCCTTCCCCTCCCGGGCCCGGGCCGCAGGTGGCCGGCTGCGAGGCGGGGCGCGCGGCCAAGCGTGGCGTTCACGGAATCCCCGCGCCCGGGGAATTCCTGCTCTGCCCCAGGGACCCTGGGCGGGTGGCGACCCGGGAAGTCCCGGGACGGGGCGGGGCCGGCGAGGACCCCCGCGGCCCCAGCCCGACCTTCGCCGCAGGGACCCCGGGCTGGGTTCAAGCAACCACGCCCCCGAGGGCTCCCCACTCTGCGCCCCCTTCTGGAGGCCGGAGCCCGGGCCGCCGGCCTTCTCCTCCGCCGGGACCAGGAGTCCGCGCCCCCAGCCCTTCCGCCCCCACCGACTCCGGTCCCCAGCCTCCTGCCCCTCCCAGCCCCCCGGCCGCCACGACCCCGCAGTCCGAGCACCCTGCCCCTCCAGGCACCGAGCCCAGGACTGTGACGCTCCAGCGCGGGTCCTCGGGGACTCGAGAGTCCCACCCCAGCCCTCACTCCCTTGAAGGGCCGGGCGGGCCTCGCCTTCCTCCACCCCGCTCCTTACCTCGGGGATTCCGGGGCGCAGAGTGCGGGCCCCCAGGGCCCCGGCCTCGGCGCTGCGCCAGCCTCGCTGTTCCCCCGCGGAGCCACCGCCGCGTCCCAGATCTTGGGTTGGGTGCCCGGCGAGGTTTTAAACTGGGGCTCGGGCCCCGCCCGGCCCCGGGCAGGGCCCCGCCCACAGGCCTGGGAGTCCCCGCGCTGCGCTCCAGCGGACCCCGTCCTGAGGGGGCGGGGCCGGCCTGGCGGGCGCGGCTCCTGAGGCCCCCGGGAAAGGGGCGCCTGGGGCCCGGGGCTGTGGTTTGCGGGAGAAGGGGCCTGGGGTGCCGGCCTTCACAGTCCTGGGACAGGACGACACTGGAGGCCTGGCCCTCTGGGTCCCTGTCAAAGGGAGTGCTGGAGGCCCTTGGCCCCGGGCTGGGGAGTCAGCACTCCTGGGCGCTGGGGGAGGAGGGGAAAGGTCTCTAGGCAGGGCTGACATAGGTGGGCTCAAGTTTCTGCCTCTTCCCCACCTCACCTTCTTCAGAGGTCAGGTCTCATTTATTCATGCATCACTTCAGTAATTTATTTGGGTAGGGAGGCGCTTGGCCCGGTGCTGTGGTATAGCTGTGAATTCCCAGCCAGCGCGCTGATGGACATTCCAGCGGGAGGTCCGTTCTCACTTCCCACCGTGGCCACCCTCCGCAGCACTGACCACGTCGGTCCTGTTGCTCCCCTGGTTCTCCTGCTCCCTTGCCCCTCCTTCTTGGTTTCCCTCCCTGATTCTTCCTCTTCTCCCAGTCTGCAGCGGGGCCCTCTCCCCTGTCTGTGCTCACTTCCTTGGTGATGTCATCCAGACTTTAAATACATCAATAAGCCGTCAATTCCCAAATTTACATCTCCAGCCTAGACATATCCCCTGAACTCATAATGCGTCTATGGTCATCCAACATCTCCACAGGGGAGTCCACCAGGCATTTCCAACACTGCCCAAACCTCAGGACTTTCCGGCCAAACCCGTGCCACACACACCCCTCCCCCCCCCAACTTCCCCATCTCCATCAATGGGTGCTCCAGCTTTTCAGATGATCTGACCAGAAACTTTGCTCATCTTGGCTCCCTCTCCCCCCACCCCCCAACCACTCCATCAGCAAATTCTGCTGGTTCTACCGTCTAAATATTTCCAGAATCCCCCCAGTGCCCTGCCCCTGGACCCCTGTCACCTCTCATCTGGACAACCAAAGTGGTCTCCCTAGTCTCTCTGCCCCCTCCACACGCAACCCAGTTTGTTCACCAGAGGCAGTCACAGAGACCCGTCACCTCCACCACACACACAGGAAGCTGGTGGCCTTGCCGCCAGCAGGGTGACATCCGCTATTGCTCCACCTCTGCTCCCCCACTGTTGCTCAGGACTTCTCTGGACCACAGGCCCTAGCCAGACCCCTCCAGCCCCCAGGGCGTCATGGCCCTTCCTGGCCACATCCTGCTCCTTCTTTTGCTCCCAGGTGAAGCCAGCTGTTTTGGGGGGTGGCAGGCGGAGCATTTGGGAGAGGGAGGCTTGGGTGACAGACATCTGAAGGGAGGGGTGAAGGCAGGCCTTCTCCCTGTGCCCCCTCCCCTTGCTGAAGAACGATTTAGCTTTAGCTTGGGCCTGGGTCTTTAGTCAGGGGGGTGTAGTTCTGGAGACCTATTAGTTGCCCCTTCTCATTGTAGGGTCTGCCTTGCCTTCTGATTTCCTGTCTCTCTGGAAGCCTCCCCTTCCCATTTGGTCCCCCTTTCCCATACCATCTCCCGGGAATGGAGATTCCTTCTCAGAACATCACCTTCCCTTGTACCCTGTTTTGGAGACCTCCTCTCCCTCCTGACCTGCCCTCTTTTTCTTTCCACAGTGGCTGCATCTCAGACGGCCCCAGGTGAGAAATCAACACTCCCTCCCCTTTGTCCTGGCATTTCACCTCTGCCTCCAGCCTCCGAGGGTCCTGGAACACCTCCAGCTGCTCTTCAGGTCACCATCTCACCTGCCCCAGGGAACCTCTCTCCAGGGGCACCCCTATACCCAAAGCACGCCCCAGCCTCTCTGTGGATCTCCATCTCCCTTTCTTCCCCTAAGCCCAAGCCCAGGGAATCCGGGATCTCCCCAGCCTCTCTCCAGGACTTCTCCTCCTCCACCATCCTCAAATCACAGCCTCGGGGTGGAACCCCCCTCAGCCGCCTTCTTGCCTCGGCCCCCACCCTCCAGGTCCCTGTTCCGGATGTGGGCCTCTCTCTCTGCCGCTGCTGGCTGGCCTCGTGGCCGCCGACGCGGTCATGTCGCTGCTCATCGTGGGGCTGGTGTTTGCGTGCGCGCGCCCGCGCCACCGGCCCACGCAGGGTGAGGGTAGGGCGGGGCCGGGGAGGTGGTGGTGTCCCCAGGGAAGGGGGTCCCAGGGAGGGGGCCCCCGGAGAAGCCCTGGAGGAGGGGCTGGGGAAACCCTGGGGGAGGTGCCTGGGGGAACTCCTGAGGAAACCCCTGAGGCAGGGGGTCCCCAGGACGGTGGAGATTTGGGGTGGGGGGAGGCGGTCGGTTTCATACTTTCTCTTCCTCACCCCCAGAAGACGGCAAAGTCTACATCAACATGCCCGGCAGGGGCTGACCTTCCCACCCCCAACTGCCACCTTCTGACCTTCTCATCCTGGATTGCTTGTGGTGGCACAGGAAATATGCCCCTATCTCCCCATTCCCACCCCACTCCCAGCCCCAATTTTGGAATAAAGCAATTCAAATGCCTTTAGTTCTAATTCTTTTTCAAAGGCCCCTAGGCTCCCAAACCTCCCTCCCATTTAACTGTGTCTGGGTCTAAGACCCCACTCAGGACCCCACATAATCCCATTCCCTCAGCCCAGAAAAGCAACTAAGGCAACAGTTTTGTGTGTGTTTGCTCCGTGTTTATTTGGGGGAAGGTGGTGGGGAGGGGTCTGATATCTCTGGAGAGCACTCTGAGAATCTGTGTCTTGGTGGGCAGGCATCAGGAATTGCTGGATCCAGGCATCACGTTGTTGACAGCAGTGGTTTGGGCTCATTTGTAATACTGCCTCTGTGTGTTGAGATCACTGTAGATGTCTGACCTCTGACCCTGGAGCTCCTAAAGGTATGGGAACCATCAGAAGACAGGGTGGGGCCATCAGTGGAAGGGATCTACTGAAAACCTTAGAGCAAAATCCAGCCTTCTCAGTGGACTGCAAGGCCCCTGACAGCTTCTTCAACCTTATAGGCCACAGAAAAGGTCTGGGTTTTATTCAAGTATATTCAGTGTGCCCCTTTACCACTGGCTGTTTCCTCTGCCTGGAACACTGGTCCCCTAGATCTTTCCATGGATGGCTCCTTCTCCCCCTTCAAATCTCAGCTCAAGTGTCATCTCCTCAGAGAGGCATTCCTCAATTTCCTCCGATACCCCAGTCATTGTCACATTGGCCTGCCTTCTTTCCGTCACGGTGCCTCCCGGAATTATCTGCTTTGGTTACTTGTTTTGAGTCTTTCTCCCCACCTAGGATGTAAACTCTGCTGCTGTGTCCCCATCATACAGCACCTAATAGGTGCTCAGCCAAATCCACCCAATGGCTGGAAAAATTGGAGGAACACTTTTCCCTAAGATTCCACTACTGCCAGGGGCTGGAAAGTCCCCTGACTCTTCCAGATCTCAGGAAGCCAAACTTGAGATTCTTTTACTTTATGGAGACTTTTTATCCACAAGTGAGACAAAGAAGCAAAACTGGTAGCAGACAAGTAAAACAGATTTCACAGAGCAGTTTACAATTGGCAGGAAGGTCTATGGCCCCACGGAGCTGGTCTCAACCACCCCCCACCCACCACTGGGTTCTGTTTGGGATCCATTAGATTCTCAGAGAAGCCCAGGACCCCCCACCACCACCACCACCAAAGGGTTAAGAACCAGTGTTGAGGGGCGGATGTGGCTCAAATGGTTGGGCATCTGTCTGCCATATGGAGGGACCTGGGTTTGATCCCCGGGACCTCCCGGTAAAATAAAAAATATATATAGAGGGTGCATGGGCTGCCAGGCTCTGTGTGCCAGTGAGCTGCCAAGCTCTCCAGGAGCCATGCAGCAAGATGATGTTGTAACAGGAGAGAGACACAGGGGAGAGACAAGACGAGATGCTCCGAAAAGCTCTGAAAACCAGGAACCAAGGTGGCGCAGGTGGCAGAACACCTCTCTCCTACATCGGAGGTCTCCAGGATCGAATCCTGCTGAAGACTGGAGGAGGAGGATGAGAAGAGATGGCAGGAAACAGACACAGAGAATTGCTCAGCGAATGGACACAAAACAGCAAATGGGGAAGGGGGGTGTCAAAATGATAAAGTAAATAAATAAATCTTTTAAAAAAAGAACCAGTGTTGACAGAGAGGGGAAGAGATGGAAAGAGACTTCTACATTAAGGGCTCTTAAGGATTTCAAGGAGACTTGAACTGCCCCAAGCTTAGATGCACAATTTTGTATTTTTTATGTGTGGATTTTTCCTGAGGAATCTCTAGCTTTTGTCAGCTTCTCAAAGTGATATAGGATCCCCTAAAAAGCTCAAGAACCCCTATCTTTAGAGTTACCAAACCAGGGCTGAATCAGAGCCTTGCCTTTTAAGAGAGCATCTTCCCCAAATCAGCCTGTCCTGGAGCCCACAGCTCCCTGTACCATAGCCACCTTCTGTGCCAGAGCCAACTTACTTCAGGATCTCCTATTTCATTTGGGAAATGGCTTTTTCCAGAATAATCCTAGTCTGCCTTTTGGCTAAGGCCTGCACTTGCTTTTGTGCAGGCAAATGAACCCCCATTTCCTCTCCACATGGTTTAAGTGGGTTAAGCTGAGCACAGGTCATCACTGATCATTTAAAACAGGTTTTGGACAGATGTCCAGAGTTTTCTTTGCCTTACAGATTTTTGAGGAGAGGTGCTGGGAGAGTTTTTTGTTAGGGTCTGGGTCCTGGAGGGGTGGTAGAGTGAAGGCCATTACGACAGCTACCCTTAGGACAGGAGAGAGAGGTAAGGAAGAGAAGCTGGTTTCCTCACCTGATAGGGTGATTCAGTCTCAGTAATGTGCTGTTTCCTGGTCACTGCTGGGGGGCGGGGTACAAAGAGGATGGGGACAAACAGTGAATTAGGACCATTTTGTTGTTTCAAAATCACCCCCTCCAGCACTGTCCTTTGGTTGTGACCTGGGAGCTTATCCCCTCCCCACCGGAAATGTCCTCCATGCCTCTCAAGCTGCCACCACCCCCTCCCACCAGCCCCACTCACTGTCCACTGGCCCCCGGCCCCGAGGGACCAGGCGGCCCAGAGAGTACACGGCCAGGGCGATGAGGAGTGTCAGCACCAGGTCCCCCAGCACAATCCCCGCCAGGACGCCTGGGCCCACTGCGGGGCAGCTGCATTCTGGGGATGTGGCAGGAAAGTTAGTGAAAGCTGGGGGTTGGGGCTGGGGGCATTAGCATAGGGAAGTTTGGGGGAGACTGGGGAAGGAACAGGAATGGAGGGGTCTGTGGGAAAGTGGGGAGTGGGATCACAAGGTCTGAACTCCTACCGCTCTGGGCTTGGACAGGGCTGAGACCTGAGGGGAGAAAAATAAGGTAAACTGAGATCTGAGACTGTGAGTGGTGTGAGGGGTGGGGACAGGAGCTGGGAAGGGTGGTTCCTGACACCCAGAAGGAACGGGAGGAGAGCCATGGGGACCTGGTGGGACGGTGTTACCTCTACTCTGACTTGTCCTGTTACAACTTCCTTAGATGCCCCCTCCCCCAGCTGCCACCTGAGGCCAAGTCTTGGGGGCTCAAGCTCTGGGAGAGACCCATGGGCTTTGGGAGAGCTGGGGGTTCTGCTCCCATCCCCACCCTTATCTTTGGTTCCCTCTTTCCACCCTGCTCACTGCCCTGCCCCACGCTGAGCCCAGACACCCAGAAGGTAGCCACTGAGACCCCCAACTCACCTCCCACAGTCAGAAGGAAAGGCAGGAGCAAGAGCCTGCTGGAGGGTCCGAGGCCCCCCATGATGCAGGTGACGCTGCTGGCCACAGCGGTCCAAGGGCTAGTGAGATGTGGCGTAGCGTCCAACCGAGTGAAGGAGGAAGTCTGAGCGAGGTGGTGGCAAGAGGGAGGAGGGGACAGTAGGAGAGGAGGGCCTGAGAGATAGCACCAGCAGGAATCAGACCCAGACACCTCAGGGGCCATCAGCTCCCAAAGCCTGGATGTGAAGGGCGAAGGGAGCACAGAGCAGCTCGTGACCGCCATTCCTGATCAGGGCTCAGGCAGCATGGTAACGCGAAGGTCAGTGCTGACTATGATTGAAGCCAGCTCTGCCCCCTCCTGTCTGGGCAACCTTGAGCAAGTCATTGAACCTCTCTGGGCCTCCATTTCCTCAACTGTAAAATGGGGATTAAAACAGCACCTACTTTGCCAATTGGACGTATGTCTTTATTGGTCATTCAAGTGGGGCAAAGGAAACTTCCTTTTAAAACTCAGGCAAACTGAGTGTTTGTCTTGTATCCTGTCACAGGAAACAAATTAAAATAGAAAAAAAAAAAAAAAGAAAGAAAAAAAAAAAAACCAAACAGCACCTACTAGTGGAGTGGTTGTAGCTCAGTGGCTGAGCACGTGCTTCACATGTACGAGGTCCCAGATCCCTGATACCTCCAAAATAAATAAATAAATAAATAAAAGCACCTACTTCAATGGGATTGTTGTGAGGATTAAATGACTTATTGTTCCTAGAACAGGGTTTGACACTTGTCAGGTTTTCAAAAGTGTCTGCTGTAATTACTTTTTGATAATCAGAACCTTGTGATGTTCATAGGATATATACATATTGTTTTTTGAAGTACCTGGGCTGGGGATTGAACCCAGGACCTCATACATGGGAAGCCGGCGCTCAACCACTGAGCTATACCCGCTCCCCTCGGCTATTAAAATAGGGCTCTGAGGATGTGGAGGCGCTCTGTTCTAAGTGTGAACTCATTCAATATCCACAATACCCTTTTGAGGTAGATGCTCTTATGTCCCCCATTTTACAGAGAGGTAAAGACACTTGCCCAAGGTCACACAGCAAATAAAGATGGAAATGGAACCCAGACTCTAAAGACAGTTTTTTTTACCCTGAGAGAGCTAAGGAGGGAGGGAGGAAAAACAGGGTGAAAAGTGGGGGAGAATAAATCTATGACAAGGCAGAGAAAGAAAGAAATACATAGTGAAGGAGGTAAGCACAGCACATAGGTAAGATTGGGGGCTTGGGAGGCCAAAGGGGTGACCACTGGGCCAGGCTGGCCTGGCCCTCGGAATGAGGAAGTGGCTGGAAGAGAGGACTGAGGGGCCCCCCAGGGGAGACAGGGACATAGAACCCCCAGTGGGGCCTGAGCTAGGCCTGGAGAAGGAGGAACCTGAGGTTAGGGCCTGGGTGGATGAGCTGGCTGCAGGAAGCACCCCGCCCCCGAGGGCCCTGTCACAGCCCACAGCTCCCTGAGCCAGGGCTCTGGAGAGAAAAGGGGAAACTGGATACTGGTCATGGGGCCGAGTGGCCTTAGGGGGTGGGGGTGGAGATTTGGAGTCTGTAGGAGGGTCAGGACAGAGGCTGAGGTGCCACTGGCTGCTAACAGCCACCATGGCCCCAGCCTGGCTGAGTCCTGTCCCTAAAGAACCAAAATTTCCCCCGTTTTAGGTCTCTAGGGTGAGCAAGAGAGGGAACAAGCAGGCCTTGAAGGCTCCATCCAGCCCACCACACCCCCAACGTGCCTGGAGTGGGGTGAGGGGGGCGGCATGGGAGCCAGGAGGGCCCTGATCTGACTGGTCACGCTGGCTCTAGGTGGGGAACAGTGGCAGGAGCAGGGGACCAGGCTGTGATGCGATGCAGGGAGGGAATTCAGGAAACAGTAGAACAACGGCGGCCTGTTGTACATGCTCAACACTTGTCAATCAGTTCTGGGCTCAGCTTGATAAAAATCCTCCCTCAAGCCCACAGAGTCAGCCTCCTGACTTCATCCTCCCAATTCCAGTCAGGCCTGGGCTGTCCCCAGAAGACAGTCCATCCAACAGCCAGCACTGTCCAATCAGAATAGACGCGGCTTATAGGTCGGGGTCAGACTCCTGGAGCCCCACTTTAGTTGCTGAAACGTGAAGTCTGAGGGGCCCCAGGCAATGGACTGGAGGGGTGGGGCTTGGGAATGTGGGACAGAAGTGAAGTATTTTGATACTTTAACAACTGGTGCAACTGTGCTGTGCAAGCCTGTGCTGGTCTCTGCTCCGCCAGCAGATGAGTTCCCCACACTGGGAAAAGGAAGAGACTGCCATGGAGGTGCCAGGCTCCAGGAAGCAGGGCTGGGGCCTCCTCGTGAGATCTGTGCAGTATCTCAATCTCCTGGCAGCAGCCCAAGAGTCGAACAGTTGGGGAAGGTCAAAGCTGACTTTCCCAGAAACCAGGCTATGTGTAGAACCGGTGACATGCTTGACTCGATGGAAGCGGCAGTCCCTCCCTGCTCTGCCTGCTTCTACTCTTCCCTCTCTACAGCCATCTCTGTAGCAGCCAGAGGAAGGTTTTTTTGTTTTGTTTTGTTTTTTTTTTTTTATTTTTTTTAGATTATTTATTTATTTATTCATTTATCCCCCCCTTGCTGCTTGTGCTCGCTGGGTCAGCTAACCACGCCATGCGGGCGGGCTTGCCTTCACCAGGAAGCCCCGGGAACCGAACCCGGGGCCTCCCATATGGTAAACGGGAGCCCAACTGATTGAGCCACAGCCGCTTCCCAGGAAGGTTTTAAAAATTAGGCAAATAACTCCATTTTAAAAATGGCCAGAAGGTTTGAGATAACACTTGGCAAAAGAAGAGATACAAAATGGCTAATAAGCAGTGAAAAGGTGCTTGATATCATCAGTCATTAGGGAAATGCACATTAAAACCATAATGCGAGGGAAGCAGATGTGGCTCAAACAACTGGGTTCCCGTCTACTATATAGGAGGTCCAGGGTTCGATTCCCAGGGCCTCTTGGTGAAAAGCGAGCTGGCCCGAGCAGAAAGCTGGCCCGCACAGAGTACTGGCCCGCATGGAGTGCTGGCCCACGCGGAGAGCTGGCACAGCAAGATGATGCAGCAAAAAGAGACACAGAGGAGAGACAATAAGAGATGTAGCAGACCAGGGAACTGAGGTAGCGCAATAGATTGAGCAGCCTCTCTCCACTCCAGAAGGTCCCAGGATCGGTTCTCGGTGCCGCCAAAAGAGAAGACAAGCAGACACAGAAGAACACACAGAGAGCAAAGAGTGCAAAACAATAAATAAATCTTTTAAAAAAAATAAAACCATAATACGATACCACTACACACCCATTAGAATTAAAAAGAATGACCCTACCAAGTGTCATCAAGGCTTTGGAAGAACTGGGATTCTCATATACTGTTGGTGGAAATGTAAAATGGTACAGACATTTTGGAAAACAGTTTTGGCAGTTTCTTATAAAGTTAAACATTCACCTACTCAGCGATCTAGCAATTCCACTACTAGGTATTTACCCAAGGGAAATTAAAAAAACGTATGTTCACATAAAGACATGTAAGGCTTATGAGATCTTCCCCTGCCCATCTCTCTGTCCTCCTACCACTTCCTCCCACATGCTCTACTCCAGTTATACTGACCTCCTTGCTCTTTCTCGAATACGTCTAACCTATTCCCAACCTCAGGGTCTTTGCACCTGCTGTTACCCCTGCCTATGGTGCTTTTTCCAAAATCTTTGTATAACTGTCACCTTCTCATCATCCAGGTCTCAACTTAAATGTCACCCCGTTACAGAGGCCTGCCTTGACCACCTCGGCTAAAGTCACCTCCCACCTCCAGTTTCATTTTCTTCCTCACATTTGTCATAGCTGAAAGTTTCTGATTTATGCATTCACATTTTTTTGCTGTCTGCCACTTCCTCTAGAATGGAAATGCCATGAGATTAGGGACCCTTATGTCTTGTTCTTTGTTGTATCCCAAGCACACATATCAGGTGCTCAATAAATATTCATGGATATGAACTAAATTATCACCAGTGGTAACAGTGAATTAAACGTGGCTCTTCATCTCAGCAGAGGCTTTAAGGGCATTCCAGAAATGTCCATTGGTTCTTGGATTAATCACTGGGAAGATAAGAATGCTAACATCCCCCAAATCCTCTTGCCCCTTCTTTCATAGAATTTCTTTTTTTTTTTTTTTGAGGATTGAACCCGCGACCTTGTACATGGGAAGCAGGTGCTCAATCACTGAGCTACATCTGCTCCCCATACTTTCATAAAATTTTTAGCAGGGTATATGGCCACAGACCAAAGAGTACATTTCCCAGACTCATTTGCATTTAGAGACTTCTTTCTGGTTGATCGGTGGGGGGAGGTGAGGTGGGCAATTTATAGGTCATGCCCCTTTTGTGAAAGGGTATGTTCCACTCCCCTTGTCCCATTTTCCCACTTGCTGGGTTGTGGATGTGTGAGGGTCCATCTTGGGCCACATGGATGACGGCGACACCAGAAGGATGGAAGGAGCCTTGGTCTCCAACATCTTGGAGGAGCCACACAACCCTGCACAGTTCTGTGAGAAAGAAACTTCTTCCTTGTTTAAGCCATATATGGTATTTAGTCTCCAAAGATGGTCACCAAGAATTCCTCCCTCCCAACATGCACGTGTTGTCCCTCCCTTCAAGGGGTAGAGTCTCTTTTCCCTCCCCTTGAACCTGAGCTGATCCGATGACTTTGACCCATAGAATGCAGTGGAAGTGATGCTGGACCACATGAACTTTATAGCTTTCGCTTTTAGTCTTTTGGAACTCAGATGTCTTATCGTTCCTGGCAAAGATAATAGTTTAATTCTTTAGAAAAGTTAAAATGGAAAACTACAATGAGATATCATAATAGACCTATTAGAAGTGGGGGGGGGAATCTCTGGCAATACCTAGTGCTGGCAAAGACGTGGAACAACTGGAACCCTCATACACTGCTGGTGGGAATGTAAACCAGTACAGACACTTTGGAAACAGTTTGGTGGTTTCTCATATAGTAAAACATATACTTACCATATGACTATATGATACCACTCTTAGGTATTTATCCAAGAGAAGTGAAAACTTGTGTTCACACAAAATTCATGTTAACACAAACAAACAAAAAAAGAACATGTATGTGAATTATTCATAATTGCCCAAACCTGGAAACAACTCAAATATCTTTCAACAAATGAATGGGTAAACAAAGTGTGGTACATAATATAATGGAATACTACTCAGCAGTAAAAGGAAATCAACTATTGACACACACAATGACATAAATAAATCTGAAATGCATCATGCTAAGTGAAAGACTTCAGACTCAAAAGGCCATCATGGTGGTGATTACACAACTGTGTGTGCTTGTTGAAACTCCTAGACCTGTACACTTCAAAGGGTGAATTTTACTCAACGGAATTTAAACCTAAATAAAAAATTGTAATTAAATGGAAATTGTAGGCTCCAAAGAAACTGGTAAAGAGAGCTCATGCTTTCTTATTCCCTATCAGTGGCAAAGTTGATCACTACCAGGTGTTTCCCACCCAGTGCCGACTTGCTAGAAGGTGAGCAAGGCAGATTGCTGCTAGTAATCCACCAATTTTCTCCCCTTCTTCTATTGAAATAAAATTTGTAACTGGACATGTGGTCCCCTACCCAAAGACTACATTTCGCAGCCTATTTGGAGCACTGTGAGGCCATAAGAGTGTCTTCTGTCCAACAGAAGAAATGATGAGGACAATTTCCAGGTAGTGTCCTTAAAGTCTAAGGATGTACCTTTCCTTTTCCCTTCCTTCCTATTGGCTGGGATGTGGACAGATCATGGCAGTGGAGCAGCCAATTTAGGCCACAATGGCTGACTTTTTATTTGTAAAATAAAGTATTTTTAAATATAATTAAAGTAATACTTGATGGTTTCATCAGTTGTGGTTCATCCATATAATAAATGCAGTCATTCAATGAGTTATAATTCTACAGGTTGATTCAGAGGAATTTGAACTTAGAAACACAAGATGCAGAGAAGTGAATATAGGATGACCCCAAGCAGTGACCAGAATGAATCCTCTCTGTATATGTGTCTATATGTTTGCATATTTGTGTGACGGTGAAGAACATTAAGAAAGGGTATGCCTCAGTCTGCTAATTTTGGTAATTATGTTCACGTGGATCAGGGTGGGTAGGGAAGGGTAAGAGCAAAGCAGGGTTGAAATTTAAAAGTCAGAGAAATATACTATAACATAGTGTATATAACATGAAGTCAATGATATACATTTATATATGTATATATAATCGTGTATATCTGCATAAAAATGTATGAGTGTGTAGTCAACAGAATGTCAACAGTGATATCTCTGGGTGGTGGGATTTGGGTGACATATTTTCTTTCTTTTTTAAAAAACTTTGATTAAATTTTTACTGTGAATATTAATAGTTTGGATAATCAGGAAAAAAATAAAGGTATTTTTATTTCAGCAAACAAAGTAAATAGTCAATTTTGTGGGAAGAAAAGTAAGAAAAAAATTACTTATAGGACTTCTGCCAGTGATGATGCTCTAAGTAATGAGAAACTACCCTCCATCAGAGAACAACCAAAATTTAGAATGAAATATATGGAAATAAAATTCTTAAAAGCAGAGAGGCACTAGTAAGAGGGTGTGGTGGATTGAGTTGTGTGCCCCAGTTTGGACATGTTCTTGGTCTGCCTTCTGGTAGGCATGGACCCATTGTAAATAATATCTCTTCAAGATGTTACTTCAGTTAAGATGTAACTGAATCACGCTGGGCTTTAATCCAGATTACTAGAGGCCTTTATAAGCAGAGTGAAAGTCAGTTGGAGAGAGAAGCCACAGGGAACAGCCAGAAATAGAAGTCAACAAAACCTAGAAGAGAAAAGAAGAGCTGCCACCACGTTCATTGCCATTGCCATGAGATGGAAAGCCAAGGAACCATAAAGATTGCTGGCCAACCAGAAGATACCAGCCTAAGAGGAAGCAAGCCTTCTAGCCTCTGAAACAATGAGCCAATAATTCCTGTATGAGCCAACCCCTTGTATGGTGTTTGTTTTAGCAGCCAGGAAGCTAAAATAGAGGATAAGGAAATACTCTCTAAAATCCAGAATAAGACAAGAGGGTAGTCTAAAATTCAAATGCTCTCATTTTGTTCTGTGGGCATTTTCCAGTCCAGGAATCGGTGTAGGACAAGAGGGACAAAAGTAAAGGCCCATGCCCAACCAATCAGGGGACTCCACGATAGTAGGAGTGTCCAACCAATCAGGGGACTCCATGTAGCAGGAGCGCCCAATCAGGAGGCTTCCTCAAACACCATATATACCCACGACTCCACCCCAATAAACGAGATTTGATCAGAATCCTGTCTTGTCTCCATTCTTCGTGTCTCTCAGGTTTTGGTTCGACTGACCCGCGGGTTGGGTCAGGACCTTTCATCAGACTTTCATCGGAGCCCCTGGCTCGCAGCCTGCCTGCGGAACCTGGACTTGTGCATCCCCACGGTCGCATGAGAGACTCTTATAAAATCTCATATCATTGACAGATATCTCCTGTTGATTCTGTTTCCTGAGAGAACCCTGACTAAAACAGCTTGGTACCGGGAGTGGGGTCTTGAGGAATAGAGTCTTAAATGTGGAATGGGTAGTGGAAGAAGGTAGTGATTGGGGGGCGGATGTGGCTCAAATGGTTGGGCGTCCGTCTGCCATATGGAGGGACCTGGGTTCGATCCCCGGGACCTCCCGGTAAAATAAATAAATAAATAATATATATATATATAGAAGGTAGTGATAAATATGAACTTCGACCACGTGACCAGTTACAGAAACGAGGACTGTAATGGTCATGAACCCTTCTTCCTGGTTTCGTTATGAGTATGATTGTATATGTACACAAAACAAATTTCTTGTTTTCTTCCCCAACCTTTTCTCTTATCATATGAAAAGTTGTATTAATTCCATGTCATAATATTTAAGGATGTCAAGTTTAAGAGTGAATATTACCCAAGGACTTGCACCCTATTCTGTGGGGAATTAATGCATTTCCGGTTGTACGCAGGGGAGTTGAACCTTGTTAGGCAGAAATATATATGTATGCTTGTCTGTTATTGTTTTTACTTAGAGACTAAGTATGGTTTAGGGTAATGTGTATGGTTGCCAAGTTGACAAGGAGTGGACTGTGATGGTTAGGCTAGAGTGTCAACTCAGCCAGGTAATTGGGTCCAGGTATTAGGTCCAGAAAGCACTGGGCTAGTTGTAATACAAGAGCATTTATGGACTTCAATCACCAGTGAGTTTACTGCGTGGATGGCTGATTACATCTGCATCAATCAGGGAGATTACATTATCAATGGATGGTGCTTTTATCCAATCAGTTGAATGACTTAAAAGTGGAAGTGATTTCAACATTCAGAGAGAATTTCCCAGCTCGTCGTTGGACAGGCAACTTCTCCCAGAAACTCATCAACGACCTTTCATCGGGCTTTCATCGGGCTTTCATTGGAGCCACTGGTTTGCAGCCTGCCTGCGGAACCTGGACTTGTGCATCCCCTCGGTCGTGTGAGAGACTCTTATAAAATCTCATATTATTGACAGATAATTCCTGTTGATTCTGTTTCCTGAGAGAACCCTGACTAAAACAGGGGTAAAAATGGATAAAAGTAAGTAAATAAATAAATAAATAAATCCTTTAAAAAAATATGTAGGGGAGGAAGATTCAGACTATAGTTAGCAGTGATACTTTGATGGTGCTCTTTCATGATTTGTTAACAAATGTTTCACAACAATGCAGAGTGTTTGTGTGGGGGGGTGATGTGTGGGAGCCCTGTATGATGTTATCCATGTTTGTTTTGTAAGGTCACGATGTTTACTGAACACTTCTAGTTTATGTATGTTCATGTAGGAATGATATACTTCAATAAATTGTTATTAAAAAAAAAAAAAAAAAAAAAAGTAAAGGCCCAGATTCACCCAGACTGGAGAGTCTGGAAACAACCTTCTATTTTAAGCTGGGATAGGAAAGGCTGTTACCATCAGAATTAGAGTGAGCCAGAAACAACCTAGCCTTCTGTATTCCCTGAGTGAGTTGGGTAAACTCAAGCCTTTTCCTGAATTAATAGTGTCCCCAGATGACTGGCAGAAGCAAGCAAATATCTCCTCTGAAGTAACATACCACCATAATTAGAACTTCAGATTCCTCCTACAAATCTAAGACATCATGAATGAGAACCAGCAGAAAGAAAAGATATGAGAATGTGTCCACAAACTCTTTAGATATGGGAATTATCAAATACAGACTAATATGGCTACTTTTTTTCCAATAAAATAAAACACACATTTGAAAATTTTATCAGGGTAATGGAAACTATAAAAAGTGGAAAAAAAGCAGGATTTACACTACAATATAGCTGTTCAGGGCTGTGTTGTCATTTCCCCTGCTGAAAATAAAGTTGTTTCTTATCTACCCCTGTCTGCTGAACTCTTGTAGTAGCCAAGTACACTTGGTCTCATACACGTTGATGGGAAAAAAAAAAATAAAGGAAAAATAAAAAATAAAATAAAAAGTGAAAAAGCATATTAGAATAAGAAACAAAAAGCAATTATAGAACTGGAAAATACAATAAATGAAATTAAAAACTCAATGGATGGGTTTAACAGAGATTAAACAATTGAAAAAGAAGACAGATCAGAAGAAACTATTCAAAATTCCAGGGAGGCGGCTGTGGCTCAATCAGTAGGGCTCCCGTTTGCCATGTGGGGGGCCCCGGGTTCGGTTCCGGGGCCTCCTGGTGGGGGCGGGCCCGCCCGCCCGCACGGCATGGTTGGCTGACCCGGCGAGCACGGGCAGCAGGGGGGGGATAAATGAATAAATAAATAAAATCTTAAAAAAAAAAAAAAAAATTTCCATAAAGACAAAAGATGGAAAGTACAGGAATCAAGGTAAAAGACAAAGAATTTATGACATATATTTTATTATAATCCAGAGAAATGAGGTAGAGGCAATATTTGAATAGATCATGACCAAGTTTGAATTACAGCAAGAATACCGGGTTGGGTTTAATATTATAAAATCAATGAATGTAAACTAACACATTGACAGGTAAAGGGGGGGAAGCATACCATTATCTCAATAGATGGCAAAATAGTGTTTAATGAAATTCAACATCCATTCATGATTAAAACTCTCAGCAAACTAGGGATAAAAATGAATTTCTTAATTTGATAAAGAGCACTACCAAAACCTACAGCTAATAAAAATTAAAACACTTAATGATTAAATATTAAAAATTAGCTTTCCATATGGCAACATGGATGAATCTGGAGGACATTATGTTGAGTGAAGCAAGCCAGACACAAAAGGACAAATACTTTATGAATGCATTACTATGAACCAAATATATTGTGTAATATATTGTTTGATTTAAAAAAATTATATATATCCATTAGATTTAATTGAGAAATGTATATATTTATTCATCTGTGTTTACTTTTTAGTTTTTAATTGCTTATGTTTTCAATTATTAAATGTACAAAATAAAGTTAAAAAAAAATAAAATAAAGTAAAAAAAAAAAGTTAGCTTTCCTTTTGAGACTTGGAGTGAGACAAAGATGCCTGTTGTCACCACTTCTGTTCAACTTGGTCTGGACACCTTAATTCTGCAGTAGACAAGAAAGTGAATAAAACTAGTAGCATTGGAAAAAAAAGAAACAAAACTGTTATTACTCATTGCGTGTTGTAGGAAATTCAGAAGACTCTACAGACTAATATATTCAAATTAGTAACAGAATTTATCTAGGTTGCTGGATAGAAAATCAATATACAAAAATAATTTTTATTTCTATATACCAGCCATAAATGAAACAACGGTAGAGAAAAGTATTTATATTGGTATAAATTATCAAGTATCTAGTAATAACTCTATCAAACTATGTAAAAAAGCATATATACATACATATAGTCAATATAATAATCTAAATTCTAACAGTTTTTCCCTGTGAAACTTGCACATGAATCCTAAATTTTATACAAAAATATAAAGAGCCATATATAGGAAAGGCGGGAGGTCTCATACTACCTGATATCAAGACTTATTGTAAAACTACAGGAATTAACAGAATGATTGGTGAGCCAAAAGAGAAGAGAGATAGAGTGGACTTACTGGCTACCATAGACTTGTTGTGATGCTAGCAATGGAAGAAATTACAGCATTGATGTGGAGGCAGTGGCCACTGGAGGCTCTGGGGGCAGGGGGAGAGAAAGACAGGTGTAAGGCAGGGGCTTTTTCGGACTTGGTAATTGTCCTGAATGGCATTGCAATGACAGATGTAGGCCATTATATATCTTCCCATAGCCTGCAGAATTGTGTGGGAGAGAGTGTAAACTACGATGTGAACTATGGTCTATGCTCAATGGCAATGCCCCAGGATGTGTTTATCAATTGCAATGAATGTTCCATACTAATGAAGGATGTTAGTTATGTGGGAGGGTGTGGGAGGTGTGGGGAGCGGGGCATATGGGAATCCCTATATTTTTTGTGTAACATTTGTGTAATCTAAGTATCTTTTAAAAAATATATTTAAAAAAAAAACAACAAAAGAGAATTCAGAAATAGATCCATGCATACATGGCTATGGTGGTTATATATTTACATCTTCAGAGGTCATTATCATTTAGACACAATTACTAAAAGAAATTTGGATAAAACAATAAGACATCCAAAATTTGTTTAAAAATAATCCAAAAGGGAAGAAGTAAGGGCAGGTAGAGAAGAAACAAGGTAGGCCATAAGGTGATAATTGTTGAAGCTGGTGATAAGTCTATGGAAGTTTATTATACTATTCTCTCTATTTTTATATATGTTTGAGATTTTCCATTAAAAAAAAGAAGATACCATTAGAAAATGGTCAGAGAGTGGGGGAAGATATGTGAACACATAATACAGACAAACGATTTGAGTCTTGAATAGATAAGGAGTTCCTTAACAACAAACAACAGCCAACCCCAAAAGAAATATGAGCAATGGGGCCATTCACAAAAGAGGAAATCCAAATGGCCACTGAAGGTATGAAGAGGTGCTTAATTTTAGTGAGAAAGGCAAATTAAAACTGAAGTGCAGGGAAGCGCATGTGGCTCAGCCAGTTGGGCGCCGCCTATCACATGGGAGGTCCCGGGTTAGGTTACCAGTGCCTCCTGGAGAAGGTGAGCAAACAATGAGCAGACAGACAAGAGAATCAGCTGGGGGGGGGAGTAAATAAAATAAATCTTTGGGAAAAAAAAAGCTAAAGTGCAAAACCATTGCCTACCTTCTCCAACAACCCCCAGAAATTACAAA
The DNA here is from genome assembly GCA_026826555.1 of Tolypeutes matacus. Classification (NCBI taxonomy): domain Eukaryota; kingdom Metazoa; phylum Chordata; class Mammalia; order Cingulata; family Chlamyphoridae; genus Tolypeutes; species Tolypeutes matacus. The sequence continues at coordinate 2,886,362 of JAKSZT010054567.1, read as the reverse complement.
AATTTCAAAATCTGACAATACCAGATGTGGCAAAGACATCGAACGACAGAAAATTTCATACAGTGCTGATAGAGTAGAAATGGTTTAACCACTTTGTTTTTTTTTTTAATAGAGTTTTTCTTCTTTTGTCGTTGTTATTTTTATTCCCCTCCTCGTTGTTTGCACTCGCTGTCTGCTCTCTGTCCATTTGCTGTGTGCTCGTCTTCCCTTTAGGAGGCACTGGGAACCAAACCTGGGATCTCCCAGGTGGGAGAGAGGTGCTCAATCCCTTGAGCCATCTCAGCTCCCTGCTTTTCTTGTGTCTCTCATTGTCTTTCATCTTTGTGTCTCCTTTGTTGCGTCATCTTACTGCATCAGCTCACCGCACCTGCCTGTCACACCACCTCACTGTCTTGCTTGTCTTCTCCAGGAGGCACCAGGAACCAAACCCAGGACCTCCCATGTGGTAGGCAAGAGCTCAGTCGCTTGAGCCACACCCGCTTCCCAGTTTAACCACTTTGGAAAACAATTTGATGTGATTGGGAAAGACCACTGTGACTCAGAACTTCCATCAAGCATTTGGGTCGTAGAGGGGCTGATGCAATGACACTAGGAGGCCAGGAAAGGATCTTCACAGCTTCCCTTTTGGTAAAAGCACCAAAGAAAACAACTCAAGTGCCCAGCACCGGAGAGTGAATATCTACCTTGCAGCATATTCACACAATGGATTTCTATGTAATAATGAAAATAAACACGCTAGACTTGCAGGCCGCCACCTTGATTTATCTCATAAACATAATGTTAAGCAAAAGAAGACTTCTATAGAAGAATACATACAATATGGTTCCCATTTATGTAAAGCTAAAAAATAGTCCTAGTTTGGACTGTGTTTAGGAAAACACGTAGGTGATAAAACTATTAAGAAAAGCAAGGAAGGGATTCTGTTAAATCAAAATGTTGGTTAACTATCAGGAGAGGGTCTTGTGAATAAAAAGGGACAAAACAGGAGTCTTCTAGAATGCATCAATGACCACTTTCCGCATGTGGAGGAAGGGGCCGGCATGTTTACTCGGTGATGATGCGATCTGCTGCGCATTCCGATTTTTGCTTTTTTCTGTAGGTGTTCTATAGGTCACAATAAATAACATTTAAAAGATCTGATAATGCTTGCTCTTTATTTTAAAAATTGAAAAATGTAGCAAAACATAAAAAAAGAAGATTCGCCTACCTCTGAGACAAACTCTATTAATATTATAGTTCCCAAAATATAACAAACAATTGAGTTTGTTTTCAGGATTAAATAAGATAAATGTGCCTGGACAGGATTTTTAAAAGTAATGCTGGGAGTGGATGTGGCTCAAATGGTTGGGCATCTGTCTGCCATATGGAGGGACCTGGGTTCGATCCCTGGGACCTCCCAGTAAAATAAAAAATATATATATAGAAGGCACATGGGCTGCCAGGCTCTGTGTGCCGCTGAGCCGCCAGGCCCCGGGAGCCATGCAGCAAGATGATGACGTAACAGGAGAGAGACGCAGGGGAGAGACAAGACAAGATGCTCCGAAAGCTCTGGAAACCAGGAACCGAGGTAGTGCAGGTGGCAGAACACCTCTCTCCTACATCGGAGGTCTCCAGGATCGAATCCTGCTGAAGACTGGAGGAGGAGGATGAGAAGAGATGGCAGGAAACAGACACAGAGAATTGCTCAGCGAATGGACACAAAACAGCAAATGGGGAAGGGGCCATTTAAAATGGATAAAGTAAAGAAATAAACCTTAAGAAAAAAAAAAAAAAAAAAAAGTAATGCTTCCATAATTTGTTAAGCTGCTTTTTATCTGTTATTTTATTTTTTTGAAGTTGAAATAAAGTTGTTTTTAAAGAAAAATATTACATTTCCAACCTTTTTCCTGAGCATATTTTTTATATATTTCTGACCAGACTGTATATGCAAATTCACATCCTACCAGTTTTTGCAAATAACTTGTAGTCAGCTGAAATTAACAGCTATATTCCCTTTGACTGCTCACCTGTGACCTGGACTTGCTGTTATTATTGGCATTTTGTGCTGGAAAGTAACCAAAGAGACGACCTTCACAGTCCAGAGGGCAGAATAAATTAGACAGCAAAGCTAAGATTTCATTTCTCAGTTCACCTGTGCTCGGAAGGAGCAGTGGGCTGCGTCTCCATTTCCCTTTCCCCCTCCCACTGCCTGGAAGGTGGATGTGCTGGGAGCCATCTTGGACCTCGCAGGCAGGGCGCCCCCTAGGGAGGGCAGGGCCGTGGGAACAAGCAGCCTGGGCCCCTGGCACCACCCAGCCTCCATAGCAGCCCTGGACTGCTTACATTCGGCCCATCTGTGAGAGAGATATAAAGTCTGACTTTGTTTAAGCAGCTGTTATATTGAGTTCCCTTACAGGGTTTATATCCTACCTAACAAACAGTGCTCATGATACTGAGGCAGGTCAGGATAGGGAACTGGGAAAGGGGAAAGGAAGAGGCCAGTAAGCACAACATCTCAGGGGCAACAAAAAGCACTGGAGGCAGCCAGACCTGAGCCATTGTGTATCAAACTCAGAAAATAAGTGATAGCATCTTATTTTACCCAACCAGTGGGGACAGAACACACTGGCCCTAACCCCTTCCCTACCAACTGAAGCCACAAGGCAAGAAGACCTTCCTGTTTCATCTCTTCTTAAACCCTGGTCCCAAGTCACCAGGCACACCTCTTCACTAGTAAGAGTGCCTGCACTCACGTGTTGAGTGTGTACTTTCGTGTCTTTCACTTTGCAATAAACTCTCTGCTTGCTTGCTTAATTTGTGGTGCATCCTTTGAATTCTTTCTCACGATGTGGCCAAGAACCAGAAACCACACACAATAACATCTTTTGGGGAACCCGCCAAAAGGTAACACTCTCTACCACCCAACACGGACTGGTGAGTCTAGGCTTCTACTCAGAGCCTGACTGTGCCCCCCTTTTGTCTGTCTGCCATTTCTTCCTACCATTTCAAACAGGTTTCTGATTCAGCTTCCACAGGACATAACCTGGGTCTACTCAGAGTTCTCCAGCTCCCTCCTCGGAGGTGGCAAGGGTGAGTTCCACCATGAAGATTCAAGGAGACTCTGGGCAGTGGGTGAAACCATCCTTGAGATCTGACTGCGGACATTCCCTGAGTTGAGTAGGAGTCCACTAGGAGCCTACCAGACCTGTATCCCTCTCTTGTCAATCACCTCCCCACTCATGATTAACGAGTCACAGTGCCTCCCCTTTTTCCATTCTTTTTTTTTTTTTTTTTTTTAAAGATTTTATTTATTTATTCATTTATCCCCCCCCTGCTGCCTGCGCTCGCTGGGTCAGCCAACCACGCCGTGCGGGCGGGCCTGCCTTCACCAGGAGGCCCCGGGAACCGAACCCGGGGCCTCCCACATGGTAAACGGGAGCCCCACTGATTGAGCCACAGCCGCTTCCCTTCTTTTTTTCCATCTCCTCAAAGACTTCCCTATTCTCTCCTTATGCCTCCATTTGGAACATGACTCTCATCTCCTCTGGAGCTTTCTCTAGCCACCCCAAAACTCTGCTCAGAACTCTCTCAGTACTTGTTGGGTCTGCTTTTGCCTTTTTTTTTTTTTTTTTTTTTTAAGATTTTATTTATTTATTTAGCCCCTCCTTGCTGCTTGTGCTTGCTGTGTCCATTTGCTCTGCGTTTTTCTGTGTCTGCTTGTCTCCCTTTGTTGGGTCGTCTTTTTTTTTTTTTTTTTTATTTTACCGGGAGGTCCCGGGGATCGAACCCAGGTTCCTCCATATGGCAGACGGACGCCCAACCATCTGAGCCACATCCGTCCCCCTTGTTGGGTCGTCTTGCTGCGTCAGCTCACCACGCCACGTGGGCTGGCTTGCCTTCACCAGGAAGCCCTGGGAATCAAACCCAGGGCCTCCTATATGGTAAACGGGAGCCCTATCAATTGAGCCACATCTGCTTCCCATGCTTTTGCCTTTTGACCCAAGGAAGCAGTGTTTGTAGCCAACCCCAGAATGGCCCCTTGAGGGACTCCCATCCATGGCCATGTCCAGTCATCTCTCCTCTCCTGGTAGTCTGGAAGCCTTACTATCCCTTCTTCATTTCCTCGCCTGTCGGGAGGGCCCCTGATTCCCCAGCTGGCTTGTCTTTTCTCCTTGGCTCCTAAACATCTGGTTTGGCCCTAGACCACAGTCTCTCACTAAGCCTTTAAATCATGTCCCAGACCTCCAATCCCTGGTCTGGTGGGCACTCATTAATATTCTCCTCAAACCACTCCCTAAGTCCTTCAAGACCATCAGAGATAGGAAAAAGCCCCTAGCCAGCCCTTCTCCAGGGAGGAAGTTCAGCTTGGTAGCTTCAGTCTGGGAACTCCACCCAGATGTCTCCCAAGACCTCAAGGCCTTGGAGATGCCCAACAGCAGGGGCTCTTGATCCCCGGGACACCCGGACAGCGAACAGTTTCCTGTCAGGTCTAGGAGGGGGACGCCACTAAGACTGACGAACACGTTCTCATCCTTCCCTAGAATAACATGCGGCTCCTCCAGCATTCCCGCAGCCTCCCCACTGGGGTGTCTCCTCAGGAACTGGGACAACCTGCCTACCAATGGTCTAAAAAGGAAGAGGCTAGTCTTTTTCTGCAATGCCACAGAGCAGCATACAAATTAGAGGACAGCCTAGAATGTCAGCTAAATGGGACCCTCAATTACAACCCCATACTCCAGTTAGACCTTCTATGGCTAGAAGTTCCCTATGTCCAGCTTTTCATGGCTCTGTATCAGGACAAGTGCCTAAAGGGTTCTTGTTGATCGTGCTATGCACAGGGAAAATCTGGAGCACAAGAAATACCCCCTTCCAAAAAGGAAAAAGACATCTTAGATGACCCCTTCTTAGTATCCCACCCCATTATGACCCCATTCCAGATCCAGAAGCCCCTTTAGACCCAACCTAGTGGGGGCATCAGCCCCCACCCCTGTATGGCCCAGGGCTCAGTCTGGCAGGTCACACCCAGATTGGAGCCTCATTCCACCCAGCTAGGAAGCTTGAGGGTCTCTACCTTATAAGAGAAGTGGCCAGTGGGGATGCAGGAATCATCAGGGTGCCTGCCCCCTTTTCCATGACCGATGTGGCACAAATAAGAAACAGTTGGGTCAATTCTTCAAAGACCCTGCTAAATTTATTGAGGAGTTTCCAGTACCTCACACTGGCTTTTGAACTAACCTGGGGTGATATGCACTTTATTCTCCCAACTTGCTGTACTCTGGAGGAAAAGCTCTGCAACTGGACCAAGGCACAAGGGCATGCCAATAGACTGTCCACCCAACAGCCTAACCAGTGTGTGGTAGGAGCTGCAGCAATCCCAAATGCACACCCTGGGGGGGACTATCAGAGGAGGCAGGCAGATCTGAGGGCTAGAGACCATATGGTCCCTTGTCTTCTTGAAGAGATGAGAAAGTGCACTACCAAACTGGTCAATTATAATAAACTTAGGGAAATCACTTAGAAGAAGGATGGGAACCCAGCCTTGTTTCAAGGAGGACTGGTAGAGGAGATGAAAAAATACACTCTGGTAGATTCTGACTCTAGAAAAGGACAAATCCTCCTGGGAACTCACTTTATTAGCCAGCCTGCCCTGGATATCCATAGGAAACTGCAAAAACTTTCCATGGGTCCCCAGGCTTCTGTGGATACCCTTTTAGAAACAGCCTTTTCAGTTTTCAACAATTGGGATCATGTCACCAGGGAGAGATAGGTAAAGAGGGGCAGGCAGGGAAGCGGCTGTGGCTCAATCAGTAGGGCTCCCGTTTACCATATGGGAGGCCCCGGGTTCGGTTCCCGGGGCCTCCTGGTGAGGGCAGGCCTGCCCGCACGGCGTGGTTAGCTGACCCAGCGAGCACAAGCAGCAAGGGGGGGATAAATGAATAAATAAATAAAATCTTTAAAAAAAAAAAAAAAAAAAAAGAGGGGCAGGCAAAGAGCCCAGGAATAGGCTCACCTTTTAGCTGCTAGCCGTTAAAGGTTCCCTGTCACCTCAGGCACCCGAACCCAAGCTCCACATCAGCAGGAACCTGCTCCAAGTGTGAAGAGGCTGGAAACGTGGCTGCCCCAAGCTGCCTCACTGCCAAGACCCACCGGGACCCTGCCCCGGGTATTGAAAGAATGGGCACTGGGCCTGGGAATGCACCGCTCCCCAGAGAGAGGACAGGACTCTCCCACAAGCCCTGCTTACCACGACCTAGGAAGACAGAAATGGTCTGAAGCCAAGCGTGGCTCCTTGGGCAGCACTGCAAACCATCAACCAGAAGGAGACTCAGGTGACCCTTGACATGGCAGGTAAGACTGTTAATTTCTCACTTGACATGGGAGCCAACTACTCGGTCCTAACCTGCCACTCCAGATCTCTCTCATCTCAGAAGTGCCCCATAGTAGGAGTTGATGGAAATCTAGAGCCAAGCCGTTTACTAAACCCCTCCCCTTCAGAATAGGTGATCTCCTCATAAGCCACCAGTTCCTAATTATTCCAGAATGCCCAGCTCCTCTACTTGGACAAGACCTCCCACTCTCTCTGGCCCTAGGTGGGGAAACTGGCAAGCTGGGATTTGAGACTATTTGCCTGGCTGCAGTGTCGGACCCAGGCCCAGGAACCCCTTAAGCACAATTCCTCAGGAAATGGCTAATCGAATAGATTAGAATCAATTAGATACAGGAGTTCCTGGCCGGGCCCTCTATGTCCCCCTGGTTTCCATCTCTTATACCACCAACCACTACTTGCCTTTGCCCAAAGTGAAACCCGGAGGCCGGGTTCTGGTCAAAACCTGGCAAGAAAACTAACCCCAATCCCAGCTGGAGCTAAAATAGAAAGGACCCTACACTGTAATTCTTGTTACTCCTACAGCAATTAAGGGGGAAGGAACTGCCAGCTGGGCACACTTATCCCTAGTGAAGTCCACCGTCCAAGAAAGCGTCAACTCTCCAGAAACACCTGATGAGGTGTTTGAGTGCCAGCCACTGGACGGCCAAAGGACCTCTTCAAAAAACAAAGCTAAGTAGTGCTTGTGTCAAATCCAGTTTATGGACAGTGTACCTCTGCTCGGGGCTATGATCTTAATCACCATCACGGAGCTATGCTCGCTCTACTTCCTCTAACTCTAGTCCAAATGAAGCTTCATGTAGTCCTCTGCATAGGCCTATTGCTAGAAGGAGGACAAAACCAAACACCCTTTGAAATCCGTCATCCAAAAAAAACCACCAACTTAGCAAGTCAATCCTCGTGTTGGCTTTGTGTGTCCCAACCAGAAACATCCTTGGCTTGACTGGCTGCTCCCAAGCACTGGACAACTGCCAATACAGTCTGCCCCATTACCACAATGTCATCTGGTGCATGGGTGGGATACCAACAACACATCAGCCAGCTCCTCACGACACTCTGAGCTAGCAGCATCACCTTAACACCTACCTCCTCTCCTCTCCTGGGACCTCTGTCCACCTCAGTTCGCATACCTAACACCACCACCTTCCCCATCTGCATCTGCTCCAATGCCTCTCAACACTCTTCTTTCCTTCCTTTCCTGGGCCAACTTAATGTTTCCTCTTGTACCAGCACCTTCTGCCTGGCCCCTCAGCCAGTCAAACACTGGTATGCTGGCCACTTCCCTCCCAGTCTGGGGACCAAACGTCTACTTAATCTGGTACCCCATGAACGTCACAATGCTCACCAGTACCAGAGAGCCACTCGAGGCTCGGTGGCCTAGAGGAGGGACAGTGAGGGACTCAAACACTACCCAGTACTGTTGGGCGCACCCTGCCAGCTCTTGTGACTCCATACTTGTAAACACAATCTATACTGACCAAAACACCCCACAAAGATGCCGTGGGCATGTTGTAAGCTAGATCCCTATGGCCTAGGGGGAGAAACCCGCCTTGTCTGGGACACCCAGAGAAGGATCCTGTTTCATAACTCAGGGCCCAAGGGCTGTATGTCAGTTAACCAGTCAGTTGGTAACCAAAAATTTTCAACAGGGCTCCAGCTCACCAATAGCCAATCTCACATTTGCTGCTACTTATTTTTTTTTTTTTATTTCTCTCCACGCCCCACCCCGCTCGTTGTCTGCTCTCTGTGTCCATTCACTGTGTGTTCTTCTGTGTCTGCTTGTCTTCTCTTTAGGCGGCACCAGGAACCGATCCTGGGACCTTCTGGAGTGGGAGAGAGGCACGCAATCTCTTGCACCACCTCAACTCCCTGGTCTGCTGCATCTCTTATTGTCTCTCTTCTGTGTCTCTTTTTGTTGCATCATCTTGCTGCACAAGCTCTCCCGCGCAGGTCAGCACTCCACGTGGGCCAGCTCACCTTCACCAGGAGGCCCCGGAAATTGAACCCTGGATCTCCTATATGGTAGACAGGAGCCCAATCACTTGAGCCACATCTCCTTCCCTGCTGGTACTTTAAACTATCAAGATGGAATTTTCTTTCTTTGCAAAGACAAGGCTTACCTCTCCTTACCGCCCCTCTGGACAGGCTTGTGCTTACTAGTGTATATCACCCCCTCCATACACCATGGTCCTGGAAACCCCACCCTCCCATTCCCCACATTTTCTCACCATACAATTACTAAAATGGCAGTGCCTCTCCTCAACCCTCTCCTCATCCCTCTCCTAACTGGCATCACTACCGCCGTGGGAACTGGAATTAGCAGTTTATACTGAATCCAGCAGGTCTACCACAGTCTCTCCTTAGAGTTAGCCAACAGCATAGAAGAAACTAGCTGCGCCTTAGAAGCCCTTAGACAACAAATAGACTCCCATGCTGCTGTGGTGTTGCAAAATCACAGAGCCGTAAACTTGTTGACAGCGGCACAAGGAGGAACCTGCCTGTTCCTCCAGGAGGAATGCTGTTTCTATGTAAATTGCCCCCAGAACCGTCCTAGACACCATTCGAGACCTACAGGATGAAGCCCACCAACTTCAGGAGGATGTGGCCTCTGGAGATACCCGGCCTTTCTCACTCCCATGGTCCAGTCTGTCATGGCTGACCCCCTTTTTAGGGCCACATACCACCCTCTTCTTTATCCTCTTAGTAGGACCATGTATCTTCAAAATTCTAAGTTTATGTCTTCCAGATTATAAGCCTTCCCAGACAAGCTAACATTCCTGTGTGAGTTCAAGCCAGTGCCCACCACTACCCGGGGAACCCTACCCACCCCACCCCCACCGCCGACCCCACTAGAATAGCCAGAGAGTTTTATACCTCGTCAGGCAGGGACTACTGGCCCTAAGCAGCAGGAAGCAGTTACAGAAGAAGAGATCTCCCACCCTTGGCATCCCTTAGATATAAGGGTTAAAATTCTCTGAGGGGGAAGCTGAGGCAGGTCAGAATAGGGAACTGGGAAAGGGGAAAGGAAGGGGCCAGTAAGCACAACATCTCAGGGGCTACAAAAAGCACTGGAGGCAGCCAGACCTGAGCTATTGTGTATCAAACTCAGAAAATAAGTGATAACATCTTATTTTACCCAACCGGTGGGGACAGAACACACTGGCCCTAACCCCTTCCCTACCAACTGAAGTCACAAGGCAAGAAGACCCTCCTGTTTCACGCCTACTTAAACCCCAGCCCCAAGTCACCAGGCATGCCTCTTCACTAGTAAGAGTGCCTGCACTCACGTCTTGAGTGTGTACTTTCATTTCTTTCACTTTGCAATAAACTCTCTGCTTGCTTGCTGAATTTGTGGCACATCTTTGAATTCTTTCTCACGATGTGGCCAAGAACCTGGAAACCATACCTGGTAACAATACATGAGCAATTTCTCATGTCTGCAAAATCTCTTTAGAAAGACCAATTTTAATGTGTTCATAATATTAATATTCCATTCTGCTGAAGTTACTTAGCTTTTTAATTCACTCACTCATTCATTCAACACATATTTATTGTGTGACTACTATGTCCAGGCCCCTGGATAGATGCTGCAGATGCAGTGATGAGCAAAACTGCCCTCATGGAGCTTACATATCAGTGGAGGGAGACAGGCAATAAACAGATATAGCATTTCTCAACATGTGTGGCAGAAATAAGCCTATTGCTCACCCAAACTGCTTCCCCTCCTGCCTTCTCACAAAGCTGGACTACATTTCCCATCCTCCCTTGCAATCAGGTGTGGCCATGTAACTGACTTCTGGCCAATGGCATGTGAGCAGATGTATTTTGCAGGGCCTCCAGGACTGACCTTAAAAATCTCCCATTTGTGGTCCTCACTTCTTTCAACACCCACTAGCTAAAATGACAGGGGGGAACTAGAGGAGGCCAGAGATGCCAGAGGGAAGGAGCCTGGATTCCTGAATGCCACTAAGGAGCAGAGTCACCCACTGTCTGCATTAAACTCTAGTGTGAATGAAAAATAGTTTGTAACAAGGAAAAAAAACTAAAAAAAGAAAAATAGTTTGTATTAAGTCACTGAGATTTGGTGGGCTCTTTGTTTAACAATACTTATTTACCTTACCTAATACACTCCATGAAGAAAGAGTTCTGATAGCCTGATTGCAAAAATGGTTCCGATTTTCCCAGTTTTCCACCCCTCCTTGTCCCTTGCCATCTGATTTCACAGCTGCTCCCATCAAAGCAGGAAGTCTATTTCCCAACCCCTTGAATCTGAGCAGGTCTTGTGACATGCGTTAGCCAATAGAATGAGGAAAAAGGGACTTGTGACAATTCCCAGGGATAGTTAATGATACATGCTCCCTAGCCAAATAAATTCAGAAAAATAATGCCAAGGAGTCCCCTCTTGTACAGTTATTATTGACTCTAGCATATTAATGAAAATTCCTGCAACAAAACAACTCATCTAACTTCATTCAAGCCAGCATTTCCCACATTTCTTTTTTTTCTTTATAAATTGATTTATATTTACATTTTATATAAATGGAATCATACAATATGTTACACAATATATTTATTTGCTCAACGTAATGTCCTCCAGGTTCATCCATGTTGCCATATGCTTTGCAACTTCCTTTCTTCTTACAGCTGCATAATATTTCATCACGTGAATAGACCACAGTTTGTGTATCCATTCATCAGATGATGGACACCTGGGTTGTTTCCAATTTTGGCAATGGTGAATAATGTGGCTATGAACATCGGTGTGCAGATGTCTGTTCGTGTCACTGCTCTCAGTTCTTCTGGGTATATACCCAGTAGTGGTATTGCCGGGTCACTTGGCAAGTCTATATTCAACTTCTTTAGGAACTGCCAAACAGTCCTCCATAGTGGCTGTACCATTCTGCATTCCCACCAACAGTGAAGAAGTGTTCCTATCTCTCCACATCCTCTCTAACACTTGTAGTTCTCTGTCTTTTTAATAGTGGCCATTCTGATAGGTGTGAAATGATATCTCATTGTAGTTTTCATTTGCATTTCCCTAATCATGAGTGATGTTGAGCATTTCTTCATGTGTTTTTTTGCCATTTGTATTTCTTCTTTGCAGAAATGTCTATTCAAGTGTTCTGCCCATTTTTTAATTGGGTCATTTGTCTTTTATTGTTGAGTTGTAGCATCTCTTTATAAATCCTGGATATTAAACCCTTATCGGACATGTAATTTTCCAAAAAATTTCTCCCATTGAGTCGGCTGCCTTTTCACCCTTTTGATAAAGTCCTGTGAGGTGCAAAAGTGTTTAATTTTGAGGAAGTCCCATTTTTCTATGTTTTCTTTTGTTGCACATACTTTGGGTATAAGGTCCAAGAAACCACCAGCTACAACAAGCTCTTGAAGATTTTTCCCTACATTTTCTTCTAGTAGTTTTATGGTCCTGGCTTTTATATTTAGGTCTTTGATCCATTTTGAATTGATTCTTGCATAAGAAGTGAGATAGGGGTCCTCTTTCATTCTTTTGGTTATAGATATCCAGTTCTCCCAAAACCATTTGTTGAAGAGACTGCTTTGTCCCATTAATATGGACTTGGTAGATTTGTCTAAATTCAATTGGCCATAGAGGTGAGGGTTTATTTCTGGGTTCTCAATTCTATTCCACTGATCATTGTGTCCAGCTTTATGCCAGTACTGTGCTGTTTTGACCACTGTAGCTTTGTAATATGTTTCAAGGTCAGGCTTTGAAATTCCTCCCACATTGCTCTTCTTTTTTAGAATCCTTTTGGCTAATTGGGTGCACTTTCCCTTCCAAATGCATTTGGTAATTGCTTTTTCTATTTCTGTAAAGTAAGCTGTTGGAATTTTGATTGGTATTGCATTGAATCTATAAATCAGTTTGGGTAGGATTGACATCTTCATGATATTTAGTCTTCCAATCCATAAACACAGAATGTCTTTTCATTTATATAGGTGTTCAGTGATTTCTTTTAGCAGTGGTTTGTACTTTTCTGCATATAAGTCCTGTGCTTCTTTGGTTAAATTGATTCCTAGGCATTTGAGTCTTTTTGTTGCTATTGTAAATGGAAATTTTTTCCTGAGTTCCTCCTCAGATTGTCCAATACTAATATTTAATACAAAAATATTCCTGATTTTTGCTTGTTGATCTTGTATCCTGCCACTTTGCTGAACTCATTTATTAGCTCAAGTAGCTTTGTTGTAGATGTTTCAGAATTTTCTAAATATGAGATCATGTCATCTGCAAATAATGAGAGTTTTACTTTCTCTTTTCTTATTTGGATGCCTTTATTATTTTTTTTTTTCCTTGTCTAATTGCTCTAGCTAGAACTTCTAGTCAATATTGAATAACAATGGTGACCGTGGGCATCCTTGTCATGTTCCTGATCTTAGAAGGAAAGATTTCAAATTTTCCCCATTGAGTACAATGTTGGCTGTGGGTTTTTCATATGTGCCTTTTATCATAATGAGGAATTTTCCTTCTATTCCTATTTTTTGAACAATTTTTATCAAGAAAGGATGCTGGATTTTGTCCAATGCTTTTTCTGCATCAATTGAAATGATCATGAGGTTTTTTCCTTCAATTTGTTAATGTGGTGTATTACATTAATTGATTTTCTTATGTTGAACCAGGCTTGCATACCAGGATTAAATCAACTTGGTCATGCTGTATAAGTCTTTTGATATGCTGTTGGATTCGATTTGCAAGTATTTTGTTGAGAATTGTTGCATCTATGTTCATTAGAGAGATTGGTCTGTAATTTTCTTTTCTTGTGTCTTTATCTGGCCTTGGTATTAGGGTGATGTTGGCTTCAAAAAATGTGTTGGGTAATTTTCCCTCCTCTTCAATTTTTTGGAAGAGTTTAAACAGGATTGGTGTTAATTCTTTTCTAAATGCTTGGTAGAATTCACCTGTGAAGCTATCTGGTCCTGGACTTTTCTTTGCTGGGAGATTTTTTTTTTTTTTTTTTTTTTACCAGGGGGTCCCGGGGATCGAACCCAGGTCCCTCCATATGGAAGACGGACACCCAACCAGTTGAGCCATATCCGACCCCCTGCTGGGAGATTTTTTATGACAAATTCAATCTCTTTAAATGTGATTGGTTTGTTAAGTTCTTGTATTTCTTGTAACATCAGTGTAGTTTTTTTGTGTGTGCATTTCTAGGAATTTGTCCATTTCACCTAGGTTGTCTAGTTTGTTGGCATACAGTTTCTCATAATATCCTCTTAGGATCCTTTTTATATCTGTGGAGTCAGTCATAACTTCTCCCCTTTCATTTCTGATTGTATTTATTTGCATCTTCTCTATTTTTTTTTCTTTGTTAGTTCAGCTAGGAGCTTGTCAATTTTATTGATCTTCTGAAAGAACCAGCTTTTGGTGTTGATTTTCTCTATTTGGTGGTGGTGTTCTGATTTTCATTTATTTCTGCTCTAATATTTATTATTTCTTTCCTTCTGCTTGCTTTGGGAATGGTTTGCTCTGCTTTTTCTAGTCTCTCTAGTTGTTAGGTCAAATCTTTGACTTTAGCTCTTTCTTATTTTTTTATCTAGGCATTTAGGGCTATAAATTTCCCTCTCAAGACTGCCTTTGCTGTATCCCAGAAATTTTGGTAAGTTGTGTTCTCATTTTCATTTGTCTCGATATATTTACTGATTTCACTTGCAATTTCTTCTTTTACCCACTGATTATTTTGAAGTGTGTTGTTTAGGCACCACACATTTGTGAATTTACCTTTTTCTTGTCTATTACTGATTTCCAGTTTCATTCCATTATGATCTGAGAAGGTGCTTTGTATAATTTCAACCTTTTTATATTTATTGAAAGCTGCATTGTGCCCTAACGTGTGGTCTATCCTGGAGAAAGATCTATGGGCACTTGAGAAGAATGTATAACCCGCTGAGTTTGGATGCAACATTCTGTATATTGGTGTTAGGTTTAACTTGTTTATCATATTGTTCAAGTTCTCTGTTTCCTTGTTGATCTTCTGTCTAGTTTGTTCTATGTAATGATGTGAGTGGTGTGTTGAAGTCTCCAACCATTATAGTAGGGATACCTATTTCTCCCTTCAGTTTTGCCAGAGTTTGTCTCATATTTTGAAGCACCCTGGTTAAGTGCCTAGATATTTATGACTGTTAAATCTTCCTAATGGATTGCCCCTTTTATTAATATATAATGGCCTTCTGTATCTCTTATAATTTTTTTCATTTAAAGTCTTTTTTATCTAATATTAGTATAGCTACCCTGCTCTTTTTTGGTTACTATTTACATGGCGTATCTTTTTCCAACCTTTCACTTTTCACAGGTTTGTATCCTCGGGTCTAAGGTGAGTCTTTTGAAGGCAGCATATGGATGGCTCATGTTTTTTTATCCATTCTGGCAGCCTATATCTTTTGATTGGGGAATTTAATCCATTCACATTCAATGATATTACTGTAAATGCATTATTTACTTCCATCATTTTATTCTTTGGTTTTCATATGTCACATCACATTTTTGTCTGTCTTTTTACTCCTTTAGTTATCCTTTCTGCTAGTCTTTCTTCTATACTCTCCTCAAGCCTCTCTCTCCTGTGTTTTTCTTTCAGAATCTATGGCTTCCCTTAATATTTTCTGTGAAAGTTGATTCTTTTTTACAAACTCTTAGTTTCTCTTTGTTTGTGAATATTTTATACTCACCTTCATATCTGAAGCACAATTTTGCTGGACAAAGAATTCTCAACTGGCAGTTTTTCTCTTTCAGTATCCTAATTGTATCATACCACTGTCTTCTGTCCTCCATGTTTTCTGATGTGAAATCTGCACTAAGTCTTTCTGGGTATCCTTCTATGTGATGGTTTGCTTCTCCCTCACTGCTCTCAGAATTTTCTTTTTATCTTTGACATTTGACATTCTGAGTAGGTCTATTCGTATTTATTTTGATAAGGGTATGGTGCCCTTCTTGGACATGTAAGTTTATTTCTTTCATGAGAGTTGGGAAGGTTTCAGCTATTATTTCCTCAAATACTCTTTCTGCCTCTTTTCTGTTCTCTTCTCCTTCTGGAACTTCCATGATACATATGTCATTGTATTTCATGTTGTCATTCAACTCCCTGAGTACCTGCTAAATATTTTCCATTCTCTGCTCTCTCTGTTCTAGTCTCTCTTCAATTTCAGTTGTTCTGCCTTCTATATCACTTATTCTTTCTTCTATTATTTGGAGTCTGCTGTTGTATGCCTCTAATGTGTTTTTTGTCTCACCATTGTGTCTTTCATTCCCATGAGCTCTGTTATTCTATTCAGGATTTCAAATTCTTCTTTGTGTTCACTCAATGTCTTCTGATGCTGTTTATCTCTAGTCATACTGTCTTTGCCCCCCCCCGCCCCCAACCCCATATTGTCTTTCAACTCGTTAATTTGATTTTGGAAATTTGTGTGCATCTCGTTAATTAGTTATCGCAAATCCTGCATTTCTGCTGGGGCTTTGATATATTCCTTTTCTTGGGTCATGTCTTCCATTTTCTTAGTATGGCTCATAATTTCATAGGGATTTAGTGGCTGGAGGCTGTGTTACTGCTGCTCTTTGATTCTTGGTTTGACAGTTTTGCTGTCGTCATGATTCCTCTCCTTTGTCCCTCTTTTCTAGGCAGTGTCCAACCTTCACCTGGTGTCCTAAACCCTGGAAGATCTTTTTCCAGGCCATTTCAGGCTGTCCTCTAGCTATTTTTCTGGCAGAGAAGAGAGTCCCGTGTCTTTCTAGTCTTCCATCTTCTAGCCTCCCACATTTCTTTTATCTTTAAATGTCCATTAACATCCCATGGATCTTTGTCAAATGTTGGTAGGACATATGATATGATTATTTCCTATTTGTTTTTGTTTTGCTGTTATGAAAATCCTTGTAGTCAAATCTTTACTCAATACCTGGATTATTTCCAGGTGTTAAATTCCTAGAAATGTAACTTGTTGATCGATAGGTGTACACATAAACAGGCTTTGGACTCATGCTGCCCAGTTGCTGTCCAGAAGGGCATTTCTATTTACATTCCAAAAATAATGCATGGGGTCTCCCATTCCCCTGAACTCTCCTTAGCTATGGGGAACTACATTTTAAACATCTTTGCTGATTTAACCTGCAAAATGGGGCATCTTGGTTTTTTAGTAGCAAATTCTTTGAATACTAGTGCAAGCAAACTTGGCTTTCACCTTTTTTGGGTTATTTGAATTTCTTCTATGAATAGTCTTTTCATTTTCTTTGCCCATTTTTCTTTTGGTATATAAACTTTTCATTTAGTTTTGCATTAATGTATTAATATCATAATTACATTAAGGATGTTAACCATTTCTGTACCATACTCATTGCTAACATTTTTCTCCAATATTTGTTTAACTTCAGTTTTGGTCATGCTCTTTTTGGATATATGGAATAGTCAACCTTTTATAGTCAGATCCATCAATCTTTTCCCCTAGTGATTTGTTCTCCCACTTTGAAATACATAAAGTCTTTTTCTGCTCAGAGATTATGAAACATTTATTTCATCTTCTAGACTTTTATGGTGTGATTTTTTTCCCTCCACACTTTACTCTAGTTCATTTGGCATTTATTTTAATTTATCATATAAGATGAGTTTCCAAATTTATGTTTTCCCCCAAAATGACTGAACTATCAGTCCAGCTGGTATGGTATTATGCTTCTGTCCTATAACAAATTCTTGCTTTTTCTGCTCTGTTTGGCCAGCCATTTTTGGTATATTACCCAGTGTGGTTCAAAACTAGCTTTAATTATGTGAGTTCCATGATTTTGTCTGTCTTGTCTTGCATCCTCAGCACCTAGAAGAGAGCCTGGTACATGCAAGGATCTCAATAAATATTTGGTGAAAGAATGAATGAGTGAATGAATGAATGAGCAAACGAATGAATATAATATGCCAGCCCTGATCTGGCCAGTGGACATATTTATGTTGAGAACAATATTCTGCCCCTTCCTCTGTGAGGTCCATGCTCAATAGGCTACAATTCTTTCATCCTGTATCAGGTAGTTATTGCTGCATAATAACCCCTGAGTTAGTGACTTTCAAGAGCAACCATGTTATTATTTGCTCACTGTTCGTGGCTCAAGCATTTGGATAGGACACAGCAGAGGTGGCTTATCTCCACTCTACATTTTGACTGAGGCTGGTTGTCCAAGAGGGCTTCTTCACTTACATGTCAGGCCCTTCAGGTAGAATAGCTCAAATAGCTACAACAGCTCAGCTGGGGTTGTATGTTAGAAGCATCAATTCTCACTATCTGGCTTCCTTTGTTCACCTCCATGTGGCCTCTTCACTTGGCCTTTCCATATGGTTTCCCCAAAAGGGAGCTCAAGGGCCCTTGAGTTCACAAAAGCAGAAACTTCCAGACCTAAGGCTTAAGCTGGAACTGGCCAAGCATGATTTTTATTACATTCTATTGGTTAAAACAAGTCATGTGTCCAAGGCAGATTTCAAGGGGATAGAACTCTTCAAGGGCATGAATCCAGAAGCATATTTCTTTGGGAACCACAATATATCTGACTCCCACAATCCACTAACTAGCTCTTTACTGGCCATCCACAAGGACCAGGCGGAAAGCAGATATATTGGCAAGCCACACAGACACGGTCTCCTGAAATATAGTGAGCAGGCTGTTAGGGGGCCTCAGGCTGGCACTTCTCAAGCCTGGAGTGGATGAGTGCCTGAGAAGTCTTCCATGGAGGAGGTAACCCCTGACCTGTGTCCTAAAAATGAATAAGCACCACCAGTCAAATGGAAAAGCATCCCTGCATCAAGAGGTGGGATCTATGCCTCATATTGGATCTGGGTGGGCTTGTGACTGCTTTGACCCAGAGGGAGCAGCAGTAGTGACTTCTGAGGCTGAGTGAGAAAAGGCCACCAAGTTTCTGCCTGGATCTTTTGGGACCCTTGCTCTGGGAAAAGCCAGCTGCCATGTAAGAAGCCTACCTATCCTGAGATCACTGTGCAGGAGTGGCCACATGTAGTTGCTCTGGTCAACAGCCCAGCTGAGCTCCCATCCAACAGCCAGCAGCCCCTCAGCCATATGAGTGGGCCACCTCGGACATCAGTCCAGTCGAACTTCAGATGTCTCCTGCCCCAGTCAACATCCGTCCTCAAACACATGAGAGACACCAGGCTAGAACAGCCCATTTGAGCCCTTCCTGAATTCCTCATCCAAAGAGTCAGAGAGAAAATAAAATGGTGTTTTAAGCTGCCAAGTCTTGGGGTGGTGTGTTATACTGCAATAGGTAACTGAAACACTAGGGTTGCAAACTCAACCCTAACTTTAATCCTACAGCAACCTGGCACGCAACGTCAATCAGTGAGCTGGACCTGGTGTAGGCCAACAGGGTATGCCAGGAACCCTGGTGTACTGGGAAATCCATGCTGTGCTGCCCTGGCTGTATTTGCCCCAGATCTGTGCCTTCCCTTTCTGCCCGTACCCGAGGCTACAGTCCCCAGTCTTCTCTGTCAGCCAGATCTGGCTAGGGTTTGGCCAACAGAAGGCACTGGCTGGAGACTGGAGGGCAGTCTCTACCTGTGGTTATACCTCCTCCACAGCTCCAGCTCCTGCCCACCAGATGAATCCACTGTGTTTCCAGCTTCTTCCAGGTAGCCCTGCAGATAGGGCTCTGGTGATCCCGCCTGTTTCTCTGTTCCTCCAGCCTGGAGGGGCAGTGGCTTCTTGCTGTTACTAATTTCCCCTTGGCTTCTCCATCCCCTGTGTAACCACCTTCATGTGTTGACATCCATGTTTTAACATGCAAGTGGTCTCTGTCTCCTGACTGGACCCTAACAGTTACAGCAGCTCCAGCCCTCTGTGTCCAAGCTGGAAAGTAGACTCCATGTGCTTGGATCTCTCAAGGTGTCAGAAGCCAGGAATCAGGACTTTCACGGGAAATTGCAGTAAGTTTGCATACTGCAAATTCAGAAGGAACTATCTTCATTTCCTGGCTGCTAAAACAAATGCCATGCAATAGTTTGGCTTAAACAATGGGAATTTATTGGCTCACAGTTTTGAGGCTTGGACATTCCAAAACCAAGGTGTCATTAAGGCGATGCTTTCTCTAGGAAGGCTGCAGTATTCTGGGGCTGGCTGCCGGTGATCCCTGATCCTCGGCTTTTCTCTCACATGGCAATGCACACAGTGGCCTCTCCTGGCTTCTCTTTCTTCTGTTGAATTCTGCCTTCTTCCCATGACTTTCTCTCTATGTGTCTGAATTTCATTCTGCTTATAAAGGACTCCAGTAATAGGATTAAGACCCGTTCTGATTCTTGGGCCACACCTTAACTGAAGTAACCTCCTCAAAATATCTATTTTCAATGGATTCACACCCACAGAACATGTTTTTCTGTTTACCTCCAAACCACCACAAGAACAATCCTCCACAAGACTGCCTTCACTGCAAATACCAGATGCAAGTTTGGGGGTCCCAGTATCACCCTTGCTTCAGACCAACTGGCTACAAATTCAGGGGACCCCACAATTACCTTCAGGTTCAATAATTTGCTTGAATGATTCACAGAACTCAGGAAAGTACTATAATTACTGCAACAGTTTTATTATAGTGAAAGGACACAAATTTAAACCAGCCAAAAGAAGAGATGCAGAGTCTGGAAAGGGTCCACACGTGGTGCTTCCAGTCATCCTTTCTCACTGAAGTCATGGACACCATCACCTCGTGTCTATCACTATGTGTGACATTATGCACAGAGGATTGCCAACCAAGGAAGCTCATCCAAGCCTTGGGTGCCCAGAGTTTTTACTGGGGCTTGATCACATACTACCTGCACGGCTGACCTTTAGTCTCCAGCCCTTCCCGGAAGTTTATGCTGATACCCTTGGTCTCCAGATCCTCCTGAGGTTAGAACTGATATGTTGTGTCCCAAAGTCCCCATTATAAATCACTGTGTTAGACTGTCTAATGGCCAAAGCCACCAGGCAAACAAAGTCACTCCTACAGCCAGGCATCCCAGGAGCCTAAAGAGCACCTCTCAGTCACTGAGGGTAAAGGCCAGACCTCTCTTTGGGTAAAATTCATTCTTCACTACACAGGAATGTTCTGCTATTTTTTTTTTTTTTTTAAGATTTTTATTTATTTATTCATTTATCCCCCCCTTGCTGCTTGTGTTCACTGGGTCAGCTAACCATGCCACGCGGGCGGGCCTGCCCTCATCAGGAGGCCCCGGGAACCGAACCTGGGGCCTCCCATATGGTAAACGGGAGCCCTACTGATTAAGCCACAGCTGCTTCCCTGTTCTGCTATTTTTAAAGTGCTAAGAATGCCAACCACCCTCTGACTTCAGAGTAGGTGGAATCAGGCAGAGAGTCTTAGGAGAAGCAGCTGGAGCAGTTCACTCACTGGGCCAGTCAACGCGCCTTTATTGAGCACATACTGTGAGTGGGCACTGTGTGGGGAGCTGGGGACACAGAAATGATAATGTGAGAGGGGTAGGTGCCTGCCCTTGTGTGCTTACACCATTGATGGGAGGCAGACAAATGAATGAAGAAGAGACAGAACAGTGAGTGATGTGTGCCATGCAGAGAATGAAAGGTGGGTGGTGGTGTGGGTGAGGGTGGGGAGCGGGCTTTAGTTGTGGTGGCACCGACCACCGACGGCAGTTTTGAGAAGCGGGCATTTGACCATAGACCCTAAAAAGAGGGAGCCAGCCCTGCAAAGATCTGGGAGAACCATGTTCCCAGAAGACAGAATGGCCAGCACAAAGGCTCCGAGGCAGGAAAGGGCTGGGAGTGTGCAGGAAAAGCGAGACTGTTGTCATGTCTGAGGCAAAGAGAGTGAAGGGAATGTGGCAGGATGAGGTGAAAAAGGAGAGGCTCCAGTAGCCACGTGCTGGGGAGCCACAGGAGCCACAGGGAAGAGTTCCGATTTTATTCTAAGTGCACAAAGAAGCCATTGGGGGCCTCAGATATTTGCACACCCATGTTCACGGCAGTATTATTCCCAATTGCCAAAAGATGGAAGCAACCCAATGTCCATCAACTGATGATTGGATAAACAAAATGTGATGTATATATACAATGCAATATTATTCAGCTGTCCCTAGGTATGCAACACCATGGATGAACCTTAAAGACGCTATGCTGAGTGAAATTAAGCCAGACACGAAAGGACAAATATGGTATGATCTCACTGATATGAACTAATTATAATAAGCAAACTCACAGAATTAGAATCTAGAATATAGGTTACCAGGGGATAGATTGGGAGTGTAGAATGGGGAGTTGAATGCTTAAATTATACAGAATTTCTATTAGGTTGATTGTAAAGGTTTGGAAATGGACGGTGGTGATGATAGCACACTATTGTGGGCGTAATTAACAGCATTGAATTATCTATGTGATTAAAAGGGGACATTTTTAGGTCGTATACATGTTACTAGAATACATTTTTTTAAATCCATGAAACTGGCTGACTAAATGAAATCAAGACAGTAACCGTTGGCTGTATATTATCATTATTATTATTACAGCTTGCACTTACAGAGTAAGCACCTATCATGTGCCAGGCGCTGCTCCAAGCTCATTTAATCCTCCCAACTACCATTTGAGATCCCCATTACAGGAATGAAACTGTGGTCCAGAAAAGGGAAAAACTTGTCACAGTGGCAGAGCTGGGATTTGAACACAAATAGAGAAACCTAAGTTAAATCATACACTATAGCCAATAGTATAGTTACAAAAATGTACTTTCATCAATTGTGACAAATATACCACACAAATGCAAGGTGTTAATAATAGGTTGGTATATGGGAATTTTGTATTGGATGCATGATTTTTATGTAAACCCACAACTTCTCTATCTAATT